>JALIZF010001364.1:0-242500 GCA_029948255.1 Telmatactis stephensoni
CAAGGTGTACAACAAAACAAAGTATGTCTTGTTTATAGGATGTGTAGTTTAGCAAGTCATATTTAACTACATTCTTACCTCTAGGGCTCATATTATAAGTTTTATGTCTTGACATGAGTTCTTGCATGGGTTCCAAAATAACACATAGCTGTATGAGACAAGAAAAACAATATACATGTAAACAACCAGTCAATAGGTCAGCTTTCCTAGGCAGACCCATTAGGTGGTGTTTTCCCACTGCACATCCCCCCATCCCACACTTTCATAGCCCCCCATAGCTGCCAACCCTCCCAGATAATACGGGAGTCTCCAGAATTTGGGGCCTCGTCTCCCGGTCTCCCGGATAAAGACCTAAATCTCCCGGATAATCGCTCGAATACTAAAATCACGGCCATTTTAACTGAAATATCGTCTATCTTTCTTGAAATATCGTCTTTCTAACCCCCCCCCCCCCCCCCCACTGAGCGACCTTGGAGATAGCGTAGTGTAGCCTCGAGTACGTTTTGTCCCACTTTGAGTCTCCTCTCCCCCACTGAGCGTGAAAATCGACTACCCAATCGACCCAATTCTAAGGTGATCTCCAGATACGAAAGCCTTGGGGGTTGGCAGCTATGGTCCCCCCTGTCCCACACCTTCTTGACCCGCCTGTCCAACACCTTCACCTCACAAATGGTAATAGTATTTTATAAAAGAAATAGAAAACTTGCTCACTGTGGTGTGTGCAGATTTAGCTACCATAGCACTTGGCAATATTGATCAGGACACATGAGTTCTCACGTGTCCTGATCAATATTGCCAAGCGCTACAGTAGCTAAATAAGTCTTAACAGAGACTTAACACTTCTTGGGTGTTCTGGTCAATCCCATTATGGTATAATTAATATGTACATTTATCCCACACCATAGAAAACATAGCCAATTAGAATGCAGGAAAGCTTTTGTATTATATTTATTTTTGCATTCCACTCTTCCTTCCCATCATGCATTTATATATTATGATGTGGGATAAAATAGTTATACGATGCTTTCTCATGGCACATCGTTAAATATTCCACTATTCGCTTGTATTTTTTTTGTATACACAGTTGGTCTAAAGGCTTGTGTTATACACATAGAAAATACAAGTGACACTTGGGATATTCCATGATATGCTTCTCAAAAAGCATTGTATAACTACTATCTACACATATCATGTACAAGGGCACATTTTCTATTCATACTTATTTGAACAATGTTCATCTTAATACCCTGTTGTACAATAAAAGTAAAAGTTATACATACATAATGCATTTTCTACTCATTAATAAGAAAATTAAGTAGTTTTATTCTCCAGACGTACCCTTAAGTAGTTCAGGGTAAAGTTTGTCATGCCATTTCGTGTTACATTTTTGGAGACCTGCTCCAGCATTCCTGGATCTGGCATGACCACCACATTACGAGAAACCATTTCTCGATGCTGCCGTACTGTGAAATGCCAGTTGCGTATTCTCATAATATCATCAAATGTAAACTCTAATATTAATCTTCCTTCTGTACAGACCTGCAATTAAGAGAAAAATGGTTAATATATGTTAGTTATCTAAAGCATATATATGGACCATTAGAAAACTTATTTTATTAATATAATTACTAATTCCATTAGAAAAACAATAGAAATCCCTACCACAATGCTGATCCTTATATCAGATGTACATAATTTGCATAATCTTTAACTTGATAGAATGTAAGTAATATAAACCTCTTGTTCTTTATGCATAACATAAATAATTTGATCTGTAACTCCTGAAAAACCTTTCCTCCTCAACGTCCCTCCACTTTCCCTTCCCCCGGCCCCTATCCTAAGTGCCAATTATACAGTCTAAAATACATGCATTGATTTCAACATATTTCTTCCATACCTTAGTGTATACTGGTTTAATATGACTTGTAATCATGGTAGTATTTTCACAATCTAATGTTATTGTAGCATTATGATAGGACTCTTTAGGCTGCATTAAGTGATAATATAACTCTGTGACACCTCCTTCAAAAATACTTCTGAAATATCGAGGAATAAGAGTTCTTCCAATTGCTGTGAAGAAAATTGAAAAATTAGTTGAAAATGACAATTAATTTGCAGAAAGCCAGTATTCAAGGTATGGATTCAGGGAGGCGATCTCCTTAAATTTTCCTTAAAAATGATGCAAAAATGTTAATCTTTCAAGTATATCAATGACAAACTTGGTCAGATTTTAAATTTTCTGCTAGGGATTTTCATACTGCAATTACTACTGACAGTATTTTGGGTTAAGAAGATCATTATTGCAACACTGGAGAAGCCTTCTATCTTGCTGCTAGGTTTGTTGATAGGATACAGGCATCAAACTCCGCACTTGACACACCCATCATATTTTTATGGTCCATGTCACACTATTCAATGTACTATCCCAGCAAATCAGATAGCAAAAGAGGAATGGCTTACGTGTAAGTAGAAATTCCAGTTCTTAAAGTAAACTGTGTTATGTGCTCTTGTAAAAAGATGGAAATAATTCATTTATCGTCAAATGTATTGATTACTTTTTGTTTTAATAATGAACTCTACTTACTATATCTTTTAGGTCCATCTTCTTGACAGAAGTTTAAAGTTAAAGTTGCATCTTCTTCAAAAAACTCTGTGACAAAGCTATCCCACCAGAGGTTGTCGCTTTCCTGGAATAGAAGCACACAAAACATCACAGTTCAGAAAATGCAAAAGCACAAAATGTCTGTCTGTTTGGTCTCAGATCCAACATTTTAGAACACTGAAAAAAGAACTGTAAAGAGCTTCACTACCAACAGACAAAGCCTACAATATTACAGAGATACATGTAATACCTAACATTCAGAGAAATAAAACAATTTTAACTATCTACAGCATCAGTGCTTGAACATATTTAACAGTTAGGATATGAAAGTAGTCATGCAGTTAGAATTCAAGATTACCATGATAACCTGTCTACAATGTAACACTACTGGTATCAGATATGAACCTCTTGTTCGAAAGACAATTAGCGTTACTGCGATTCCCAGTCACACGTGAACAACAAGTCTAAAAATCACAAATGAAACTTGAGTTTTGGTGGACGTCAATCACCTGTATTTCTATGACAACCAAGTTGTAGCTGCTCCTCTCCTCCCCCTTGTTTACTTCAAAACCGATTTCCAGCCACCATTACACTTTGCCGACGAGAGTTTGATCAAAGTGTTTGACTTGACAAAATCATTTCCATCCTCACTAAGATGGAGAGTCATCATATTAAAACAGAGTGGTCACACTCAAGCAAGCATTGCTAACATTCTGTCGGTGAGCAGGACGTTTGTGAATCAAATTTTAAAATTGTATGAGAACACCCAAGATGTCATTGGCTTGCCCCCGTAGAAAATCGCAAGTGCGAAAATTGACAGGTAAGCCAATTCGTCCCTCCAATTGAATGACTTGTTTAAAGTGTTTGAAATTCATCGGAATCCATATCCATTTTTGAGAAAATACAATGCATGTAATCTAGAGCAAATGCACAAAAACAGAAGCCCAAGGGTAACAGTGTTTGCATGCGTGTATGGTATGTCCCTATGAGCACTGCTGTCATAGAAGTTACGGTTTTAATTGACGTCCACCAAAACTCAAGTTTTATTTGTAATTAAAGTCTTGTTGTTCACGTGTGACTGGGAATCGCAGTAACCCAGGATTAAATCTAAAGGAAACCATTCATTTTAACCAAGGATTAGTTGAGTTAATTGCCCTTTGGACAACCGGGCCCCTGGACTATACTTTCTCAAACTCATGAATAATTAATGACCTTTTTAGCCAACCAGATTGTCTTATTGGATCACGTGAATGGGTTTGGAAACTCAGTGAAACACACTGTCTAGTGTTTCAAACATTTTCCTATTCCATGTGATGGAATGTGTTCTTAATCTGAATACCTACAGCTCTACTCAATTACACTTGTTCCCTATAATTACCTTGAAATACTAACTTTAGTGACACTAATAGAAAACTTGCTTAGAAATATTTACTCATAGAAATTTTCTCCCTAGCCCCGAAATCATGTACTAAGTAGCGAATTTTGACGAAAAAAATATTTCCATAAATCATTGTAAGATTCGAACCCGAGACCTTCTGCACAAGTTCCTATATCCGCCTCTAACCTCTATACTACTTTGTCAACTGATAGACTAATCTTTCAACCAAAAATGATTTTGTCCATTATGATTGGAAGTTCATTCACATTACTGTGAAGAGATTTGAAAAGCAATTGTTTAACGTTTCCTTCTGGGAATTTGCTTAAGAAGTAATTCATTATATTATTGGTCATTAATATTCACTTGTTTGAGAAGGAAACCTTAAACAATTGCTTTTCAGATCTATTCACAGTAATGTAAACGAACTTCTCATCATAAAAGACCAAACATTGTGCTTGAATCATGCTTCATTAGGGTTCAAAACACTTGATCCAAAACAACAAAAGCTTTCAAATATTTTCTCGTGTTTGTAGCCCCAATGAAACACTTGCACTTGTCTTTGAAATATTACTTATAAAATGAAGATTCTATTAACCATTTCAATCATTTCTTTTTTCTATAATTGCCTTTTCTACAATAGGTAATTCATTTAAATAGTGCCTTCACTAAATAAATAGATATTAAATAAATAAATCACTCTACACTCACTATCACAATATTCAAATACTCTACACACATCATAAAACACTCAACTGACATGTTGATTTTTGCTGAGGGAGGAAAAAGCAGAGAACGGTCCAGAGAAAAAACCCTCATATCAAGAGAGAGAACAACACATCAAAAAACTCATTTCCAATATAGCGCCCTAAGCTGGGACTCAAACCTGGACCACAGCAGTGAAAGGCAAGTAGTGAACTGCTATGCCACCCTCACTACCCCAAGCAGATCATTAACCTCAAAGTATAGTGCTGGTTACCAGTGCTTTTTTGACAGCCCTGGGTCTATATTGGATTCCGGAGTTTTTACAGCAACATGGCAAACAAGGGTGTGTGATGATCCTATTTTCATGCATATTCCATATTTGGGGTTCCTAAGAAAACCATTGCTAATCACAATCACTGAAGGCTTACAATCTTAATTTCACAGCAAATTATGACAAGAAATATTTAGAAATCCTTGAATGGACTGACTTCCATTTCAAACAATACTCTGAAAGGCTGTTGTCCAAGGATTAATCTATAAAAGTGGTAATATTGTGATATGGTTAATAATATGACATGGGTAATCAACAAATAATAACTGCATGTAAATGATTATTTGTAACTTTTTTACATTACATAACTGTATTTCTTAGGTTTTCTATTGGATTTGAATTTGAATCATTTGGACAGAGTACCAAATTTGACATATATATTAGCCTACAATGTTATACACTTTTATGCTGAGTTCTATGGCTGCAAATGTTGCTAAAATGTTAATATCTTGATCATATACATTGTGATATTTTCTTTTAAAGCAAATCAAACCTGTCTTTTGTTAGCAAAGTTTGACTACAATCTGTGTGAAAGCAACATTACAAAAGTGAAATTGAAAGGAAAAAAGAATTATGATCAAAATCCTATTTTTTTATCTTTTTCTCAACATGATAGTCAAGAGTACTTTGCACACACAAAAAAGAGATCAAATCAACAAACCATTTTACAGGTTTTGATATTTATGTTGAACAATGTTGGCTTCAAAACAGATGAAGAGAGAATAATGGACACTTTCACAGTCTCCCTCTTGGCCAGCTGTCTAGTGTTTTCACAAAAATATATTCATTAAAATGCATAAAAGGTAAAAGTAATTCTATGGGTTTAGAATACATGCAGATAGCTTTATTGTTAAATAGAACACAGCTAGAAGTCAGACTCTCAGCACACTATCTCAATGTTGTCTGTGAATAGAATCAAATGAACACTACAAATACACACACACACTGCTGATCAGCGAATACCAAATTGACAGTCCCTTTCCTGCCACTGTCAAATAATTTAGGCACTTATCACGAACCAAAATTCAAAACACACAATGACAACAGAATACAGTTCTCCAAAACGCCAGTAAATAACATTTCACATTGATATCCTAGAGTTATAGGCATTTAAACTACAGAATTGTAGGTAGTTGTAATAGCTCTGGTTAATTTCAAGGTAATTTAAATCATCTGATGAAAAAGATGGATAAAAACAAGAAACGAAACAGACCAGTATCAGAAAGTTCGCTGTGTGCACCTGTCTTCTGTATTTAGGTTCGAGTGAGCTTGAACCGCCTTACAAAAAAACTCGAGCATATCTGACTCCTGTTTTTTCTGTGCTCTTTTCTCTGGGCACTAGAATTATTAGGACGTAGTTAATAGAGTTTTTAACAAAGACTACGACATACACGCAACAACAGGTGTAAAGCACAAAGCTCAACTCTTCTTCGAACATCAAGAAAGTACGATCTACATTTCAAATTGCTTTCCTTCAAAAGCAACTTACATGAATTTATAAACGAGGAATATCGCAAAAACCTTGGCAAGCTTTCTTGCGGTAAAAAGATGATGCGAAAAGCAGGAACTAGGAGAGGATGATCATTTGAATATAGCTTGGTCATTCGACGATCAAGCGAAAATCCCCAGAGATTGCTTATAAACATAAACAAAATCCCAAGCTGGGAATGCATCGCAACCGCGGTTACAAGCCACAAAGATCTTGTCTAGCTAGACAAAAAGTCTCCCTACCTCTGTCCTCTGCTGTAAGCGCCGGTTTAGCTCATAAATTCGTATATCTGGATGGGTATAGTAGGGGGTATGTCGCCTGAAAGAAAGACAACATTACAAGCTCATGAGAAAATGACAATTCGAATGTTCAACATCTTTCGAATGCTTGATCAAGCATCTAGATTAGAGTTTGGCACGGTTAGTCAAAGATAGGCTTTAGCTGGACAGAAAGGAAAGAAAGGCTGGAGATATTACGTGCGTTTAGTTGATAAAGAATGAAAGAAAGAACAGAATCTTACAAGGTATCCATTATATATTACCCCGTCGAATAACTCGGGCTTGGAAGAGGAATACTGGGCATCCTCCAGGAGCGTGCGTTCGCCGTTTTCGGTTCCACAATGTTGGATCCTGGAAGCTTTAAAACTTCCCAGGAAAACTCTTCGTTCTTGTATGGGTAGTCTTTAAAGCGGCTCGGACTCAACCAAGGGTCTTTCTTGAATCTGAATAGAGCGAGTGGCAGTCAGGAAGGACAACAAAAGGGCTCATTAAAATAACAAAAGCCTTGGCCCCCACGCATCCAAATTTGCCTTAACTGCGCATTCGAAGCAATCATGTCCTAAGCTAACTTCACCAAAGCGCTCCCGTCCCGTATAAATACATGAATACTACTCGTACAACCTGAATTTGGGATCTCCAAAGAATGGCCGTTCTCGGGGCCAACTTCTATAGTAGGACATCGTTGAGATGGTCAAAGAGAAATGCGAGGAAAATTAGATCAGCATATGTAACACAAACCAGTGTCAGTCATGAAACGTTAGGCCAACTTCATGAACGAAAAAAACATCTCTAAAAACATCAAAACTGGTCTCTTAAGCGAGCATATCCTTCGTGGAGCTGAATTTTGTGTTCAAGAACACCACGAGGGCATTGAACTCCCAGAAAACAGTGCAAACATTGGACCTTTCGATCGCAGCAAACTCGGATTTCGACACAAGCTATCAACAAGTTGAGGCCAGTTAACCAATCGCTAGGCGCCAATTGAAAGGCTATCACACTCAATACTCTACAGATCTCACCTTTGAGTGGCACCATTCAATTTCTACTAATCAAAGGGATGGTTTTTCCTCATTTTTTTGTGTGATTTCACTAGTAAGACCTAAGAGAAGTCTAGCTTCCATCGAGCGCCCAAAACTCGACAACCAAACGTAAGCCCACCCGCGTCGTGACAGACCGATGTTTGCTGTTTGCTGAATCGTGATTGGTCCAAACTAAACCAATAGGAGGTAAGCGGGAAAATAAATATTCCACACGGGGTCGAATACGCTTCAGAAAAAAAAGTCCCTTTATTTCACTTATTCGTCTTCCCTTCTAAAAATATCAACCCGCGTAATTCGGAAATACTCAAATTATATTTGGAACATGCAATGACATTTGTTTGTTTGCATTTTACAAAGAAGTATGCGAGGAATTTGGGGTATTTTTGGAATGACTTACCCAAACGGTTAACAGACACGTAACGGTTGACCTTGGAATTTTTTTTCCAACCACATATTTTCATTCAAAGTGATAATTATTGCAAATAACATGAACTGCTGGAATCGTACTGCAAGCTAAGAGCAGGACTTTTTGTTCTCTTCTTCTGTTGTAATTTTTCTTTTCTTTCAGTTTTCTTTTCTTTTTTCCCTTTCTTTTCTTGCTATATTCTTTACTTTGCCAACCAATAGAAAGGAAAAAAGAACTGAGAATGAAAGTTTCGTTGTATTGAAGTTTCACAAAAAAACTTTTTCTTGGCAAATTTTGTTTGTCATCTTCCACTTCGGTCTATCGAGACAAACCGTCCAAAGACATTAATTTCTGGATAGTTTTGGAAAGTCTTCATCTCCATGGAGACCGATCGAGTAGGCAAATATGACGTGTACGGTACCACGCAGAAACAAGATTTTTGTCAAATATGATTGGTTAACTGCAATGATATGAAAAGACCCGTCACCAGCAAAATTGTATTTTTCAAAACTTTATTCTGCGTGGTATTTGGAATGACACTGAGAAACCTCTCATCTTTTTTAGACAAGAGCGGTAAAGTTCTGTAAGGAATGAAAAAAATATCTTCAAGTTTGCGTTTACAATCATAGCAAAACGAAGAACAAGACGGAATCATAAATGTTGAATTTGATATTTTACTAGTTTTTACAGTACATAAATAATAAAATACCATACTTTAAACGGCTTTCATTCGTTATAATTCATTCCTTTTATAAAGCATAACGTTTGAACATTTAAGTTTTTTTATTTCCCCATTTTTTCATTGAATTCCAATCCCTGTGAATAATAAAGGAACGTCTAAAGATCACTGTTACAACCCGGCACACTACCACAACATTGTACGCATTTAGGGCCCGTTCACATGTTTGTTTTGTGTCCCCCAGGGAAAAGATAACAAAAGAGTTATCTCTTGACATAGGGGCACCCTCTCTTATGTTAACAGGCCCTTATGCAGATCTATGCAGAGCCGTCGTCTATGAAATGGTCACGCAATGCTATCCAGAGAAATAGCGTTGCGTGACGAGACAATTGCGCGTATACACTCTGGTCTCCTTCGAATCCGGTCAGCCTACCTCTTTTTTCCCGCTTAGTTTTCACACTCCTGGGCCAAACGCATCCTAAACTGTGCGCTTTTCAAAGAAAAACGCATTAGCAATTCGTTTAGCGAAACCAGTGTTACGCAGACGTCAAATGTTACGCAGACGTTCTCGTGGAAAAATCACTTTTACTTCTACGAGTTTGCGCACGATTTCTGAAAGTGACACGCATGTACCTCGGAGTTGCAATAATGTCCTGTACAGTAGAGCTATGTAGAGGGGCTCGTATTTTAATCACAAGACAAACAACGTGAACAAACGGAGCCGAGGTTCCAGAGTGAGTTTCCACTATGGCGATACAGTCATGCACTGTAAGATCTGTTGCACGAAATGACTCCTAATGACCGAGCGTACATCTATCTAAAAGTCTATTCTTTCATTTTGTTGTTCATTTCTTGGAGAAGATAGCCACTTCGGTCAGATCATAGCCAGTCACACCAAAGCTATTGCCTTCTTGGTCAAGAAACT
This sequence comes from Telmatactis stephensoni, assembly GCA_029948255.1. Classification (NCBI taxonomy): domain Eukaryota; kingdom Metazoa; phylum Cnidaria; class Anthozoa; order Actiniaria; family Isophelliidae; genus Telmatactis; species Telmatactis stephensoni. The sequence continues at coordinate 9,831 of JALIZF010001364.1, forward strand.
TAGCACCACATAGTTGTGTATCGGTAATGCTTTGTTGAAACTTCATTTCGACCTGAAAAACAAAATGTAGAACTTTTACTCTTAAAACATCCACTACTTTTTTTCTCTTTGCACATTTTCAACAAAGACCACTTCATGGAACCCTCGGGGTATGTTATTCTTCCATTAAAAGAACATCATTAATTAAAAGGATTTCTTTTTTCTGACACCTGTGTTCACTGTGTTGGGCCATGAGACAACCAAACTCCCTATCATGCTTCCTTTCGATTCCTTTTCGTTTTGCTGTGCGAGAAAAATGCGAAAAAGCCACAGGAGAAGATATAAAGAAAAGAAAGACAAGGAAAGGAAGGGAGAGGATAAGAAATGAAGAATGGAAAGAATAGTAGAGGAAAGGAAAGGAAAAGAAAGAAAAGAAAAGGAAAGGAAAGGAAAGGAAAGGAAAGGAAAGGAAAGGAAAGGAAAGGAAAGGAAAGGAAAGGAAAGGAAAGGAAAGGAAAGGAAAGGAAAGGAAAGGAAAGGAAAGGAAAGGAAAGGAAAGGAAAGGAAAGGAAAGAAGGAAAGGAAAGGAAAGGAAGGAAAGGAAAGGAAAGGAAAGGAAAGGAAAGGAAAGGAAAGGAAAGGAAAGGAAAGGAAAGGAAAGGAAAGGAAAGGAAAGGAAAGGAAAGGAAAGGAAAGGAAAGGAAAGGAAAGGAAAGGAAAGGAAAGGAAAGGAAAGGAAAGGAAAGGAAAGGAAAGGAAAGGAAAGGAAAGGAAAGGAAAGGAAAGGAAAGGAAAGGAAAGGAAAGGAAAGGAAAGGAAAGGAAAGGAAAGGAAAGGAAAGGAAAGGAAAGGAAAGGAAAGGAAGGGAAAGGACAGGAAGGGAAAGGACAGGAAAGGAAAGGAGAAGAAATGGATAAGAATGGAAAGAAATGAAGAGGAAAGGAAAGGAAAGGAAAGGACAGGAAAAGGACTGGAAAAGAAAGGAGAAGAAATAAATAAGAATGGAAAGAAATGGAAAGGAAAGGAAAGGCAAGGAAAGGAAAAGGACAGTCGAACCGTGTTCATATTTTGTGTAGTTAAATGCGCTAGCGAAAAGGACACGGTATAGTTTGAGATTGTCTTTCATTCTTGAATAGGTCAGCAAGGTAGGTAACTCAGTACCCCAGGTAAGGTGATACTGCTGTACATGGTATTTGATACTCTCAGAGGTCAGGGATTTGAAAAGCGACAAACAGAGTGCTAAACAGACAGCTACTCGAGACGCTTTATGACTCGGCCAGCATAGCCCAACGAGTTTTAAATCCTCTGTTCTTGTTCGTCGTTTTCCGTCACAAATTGGTAATAGGTCTCTACAGCGCATGCTCATCTTGATGACGTTCTATTAAACCAGGACATATGATATGGCATTTAAGTTTTACTTCTTCAAGAAGTCCTTTCTACGGTTAGCTCATGATGTCTCGTAAATCTCTCGTTTTCAGTAAGAGAAGAAAAGTTAACAGCGAAAGTTAAAGAGACACGTCTGAATAAGTAAGGATTACCGGCCTGAAGCGAGGTGTTATGTGATAACCACGAGCTGAAGGCCGATAAATGACTTATTTTTACATTGGTGAGGTTTTCGAAAATACAAATTTCATAAGTGTATAAAAACAGAGAAATTTATGCTGTTAAACTGATTATGGCAGTCCAAGTCAGAAACAGGCGCAGTAAACCATCCGAACAAGGAAGACGTTGAAGACGAAATCCAACCAAAGGATGTCATCTAAACAGCTAAGCATTTTAACACCCTAAAAGATACCGTATCTCTTAGGGGTAAAAATCAGCGATTTGACGAGCATACCCGATTCTTTTACAATGGAGTCCCCCACCCACTCCGGGGGAGGTGGCCAAAGGGCAAGAACAAGCTAAAACTTCATCTCATCACGAAAGGCACCAGAAGAAGCACAGTCACAAGGGAACATTTTAATCGGCTGGCGTAGGAAATGGAAAGCTTCTTTCCCGAAATCGGCTAACTGAACAGCTCCACACAACCAGCCGAGTGAACAGCCAAATGGGCGTCTTGTTCCACTGGCTTTCCAGACGCGCTGTTGGTCGGAAAACAAAGAAGCAATCCTGTCCAGAGTTTTCCTTTTTCACATAACGGTTCCTGAACTCTCGATACACACCCAACTTCTTTTTAGAACTCTCGGCGTTACGGCCACCTCTATAATACGGACACCTCTATAATACAGACATCTCTATAATACAGACACCTCTATAATACGGCCACCTCTTTAATACGGCCACCTCTATAATACAGACACCTCTTTAATACGGCCACCTCTATAATACGGACACCTCTATAATACGGCCACCTCTATAATACGGACAACTCTAGAATACGGCCACCTCTATAATACAGACACCTCTATAATACAGACACCTCTATAATACGGACACCTCTATAATACGAACATCTCTAGAATACAGACACCTCTACAATACAGACACCTCTATAATACGAACATCTCTATAATACGAACACCTCTATAATACGGACAGGTTTCTATTTCCTGACGGCTGGAATCTCCATACACTTCCTTACGTATGAAACCTTTATAAGACGGACATCTCTACATTACCGACTTTTCTTGGTGTCCGTATCAAAGAGACTGTAATGCCTGTCATGTACTAAGAAGGTACATGTAATGTCAGCCTTACCTTGGGACTATCAGAAAATGTTAATTGCCAAACACGAACAAAGGTATCTTCTGACACAGATAACAACTAAAATATACAAGCACATCAGTAAGACAGAGAATCAAGTGCACGCCATATATCCGTGAAACAAAACTTAACATTGTCTAATCATGTCTAATATTGCACTGTTTTGTACAAACTAGTGGATATCACTGAAGCATAAAGCCGGCGATACACGCTGCATTTTTTTCTCCCGCTAGTAATGCAATTGTAGATTTTGTTGCAGAGAAATGCATCATCACTCTGCAACATTCAGTACAAGTGTGCAATGTTACAGAGAAAAGTTCAAACTTTTGAACTTTCTGCAACAAATCTTTTGTTGCGAGACATCGTTGCCGCCTATGTTGCCAGACATGATATGTACACTCGGCAATTTCGCTCTCGCAACAAAATCCCTAAAATTGCATTGCAAGCGCAAGAAAATTTGCAGCGTGTATCGCCGGCTTAACAGTGCAAACAACAATAGCAATGAATCTAGCTGTCTTGGTGTTTCTTTGTGTTGTTCATTCCTCAGCGAATTCTTAGTTTAGTTCAGTTTTCTTAGCACTAGGATCACTGCATATGATTTAATTGCTTTGTATGTGTACGAACTAAGGGGGTGTTTACATGACACTAGGATCATCCTAGCACTAGGATCATCCTAGTATAGTAGGTGAATCATCCTACCTGCTGTACATTTACTGCATTCTGTTAACATGGAAATTTGTGCCTTCACTTCGGGTACTAGGATAATCCTACTAAACAGAATGCAGTAAATGTATAGCAGGTAGGATGATTTGCCTGCTAGGATGGATCCTAGTGCTAGGATGATCCTAGTGTCATATAAACACCCCCTAAGTAGAGTGATTTTCACCAGACTGTGAAATAAATATTAGCTGTTAGTGTGTAATAGTCAAATTAAAAAAACAATGAAATTAGGGTTTACTAATGTGTATTAGTTTAGTATCAGTCTGATGAAAATCACACACGCCAAATAGTTAGTAATATTGTTTCACAGATATATGGCGTACACTGTATGTGAGTTTCTTAAAGGCAAGTGGGATGATCTTACACATAAGCACCAACTAAATAAATATGCATACACTTTTATGACTTTAGTAGCAGAATTGGCCTTTTGGGTGTTCATTATTTTAGCTTGGTTTGCAACTCCCAATTGCTCTTACCGGTATACCCCATAGAGCAAGGAGAAAAGCAACTTCTGCCAGCCCTTGCCATTTATTATGATTTGCATGGGCCAAGATGACATACCAAAACATGGGGTTTATTTTTTCAACAACTTCCTGACACTTCTTAATGCCATGCTGAGAGTGCTATTGTTTGTGTTCAAAAAACTGGTATTCAAACAGGTTTTTGTTGGACAGACCATAATTTTTACATCCAGAAATGTGGATGTGCAAGTCGTGAGGGTAGACAGAGGTAGCTTTTGACTTTGATCTGCAGAGGGATTGGAACCTCTGCTCACAGGGTAGCCCTGGGTGATTAACTGTTTTTGGGGTGCAGGGATTCAGGAGATGAGCAAAAACAGAGCAAGAAAGTGAAAAAATTATGCTGTGAATGAATTAATTACTGCTCAAATTGGCAGGATGGTTGGATATGGGCAAAACTAATGGTGGAATAATGGGATTGCAGCACCCTGTTGGGGGAGGTCCCTCTGAGTCACCCACCCCATCCCACCCCACCCCAACTCCCATGGGAGTAAAACCATTTTACCAGTCCATTAGTATCATTTCTGGTGTCACTATTTGAAAATTGTCACTATTTGAAAATTGGCAAATGAGTTTGCCCATTGCTTTTAGAAAAAGGCGATGGAAGTGATAAACTATGCAAGTCATATTTTAATGGGCCAAAACTTAATGCATATTTTGATATCTACAACAGCTGACCTCCATCTATGCAAAGTATAAATCTTCATAAATCAAAGTTTAGTAAATTGCATTTCAACCAGATGACAGATGTAAAGTACTTACTAGTCCACTTTCTTCAGCAACATCTATAGCATTAATCCACTGTGCATGACCACAAATCTCAAATACAATCTTTCCTGTAGCTAAATTGAATATTCTTAGATGGCCAGTTCCATATCCACCAATAATATAATCTCTACAAAATGCAAGTGAAGAGCAAGGGAACCTGCATATAGACAAGACAGAAATCATATAATCACAATATTAAAGGGTTGGCCTAGTCCAGATTGGGGCCTCTTTTTACCCCACTCTGTTTTGGTAAAACAACAGCACTCTGTTTTACTAAAACAGCACTCTGTTTTACCAAAACAGAGTCCAGAAGAACTTGCATGTGCATGCGTTACATGAACCAATCAGACACCGGAAAATTTTTGTGTGACCTGGTTGAAAGGCCATTTGACATTAGTCACACAGGGCTTGGATTTGCTCCAATTTGGGTAAAAACCTGTGCTTTATGTACAAAATAATGAAGGCATACTTAACTGCTTCGATGAATTCGTTTTCAAAATGGGCCCTATATAGCTGATTTATTCAGATAAATTTCAACAATAGCTTCCTAACCAGGTCACACCAAAATTCCACAGTGTCTGATTGGTTCATGTAACGCATGCGCATGCAAGGTCTTCTGGACTCTGTTTTACTGAAGCGTAGCGGGGTAAAAAGAGGCCTGCATTTGGACTAAGGGTTGGACTTCAGGAAGAGATTTTTTCTTTGAATCACAAAGATGACATAGCAAACCACCATCTTCATGAGCCAGCAATACTTTGTGAGCAAAACTGTCATACATGTGCATGATGACATTTGAATACAAAATGACATTTATCATGTCAATAAATATAAAATTGCAAAGTTGTGTTGCCATTGTTTATATAATGGAAAAAAGCTTTTTGAAATTGTGAGAATTTACACAGAAATGCATGGCAGACAAGCAAGTATGCCTGACCTCAGCACATTCTTTTTTATTATTATCATTTTTCAAAAGTACATGTACATACAAGTCATGTATTTGAGTTCAATGCACCAAGTTGTCAAAATAAGTCATTATTTCCAAACCAATGTCTCAATGGATGCATTTAAAAAAGTGTAACAAAAACCTGAAGTCCAGGGGGGGGGGGGACTCCAATCGTACATGGACGAGGATGCTCGTCGTACCTTTTAGGAGTCAAAATCTGCAATCTGGTACCTTTTAGGGTGTCTCAGACTTAAGTGAACTACCAGAGACATAGCTGGTACCTTTTAGGGACTGTTTGGGGTAAATCAACTACAAATAAGCATGAAAGGGACGATTTCGATGATCTGAATTGAATCTTCAAAGCCATCGATAACTGACAAAGTGTTTCGTTACTTTAATGCTTTATTATTGTTTTTGAATTGGTACCTTTTAGGGGTAGAAATGAATTGTTCCCACTCCCACTCAGGTACCTTTTAGGGGTCATTTTCAAAATTTCCGACGAGCATCCCCATCCTCTTATATATAGGAGTCCCCCCCCCAGGCCTGAAGTGTTCTAGAGACCACCAGTGTATGCAATTGTGACAAATAAACTTGGTGCAACGTTTGCAAGCTTATATCTATTGATATGACAAATTTAATGATGGACTCCTTTTTTCACTTAAATTAGAATGTCACCCAAGTGTGATAAATTTAATTGAGTTCACGAGAATTTACACCACTAGGTGTTAAAGAGTTATTATAAATAAAAAACAATCTGTACACATACCCAAAACCATCAATCTTGGATAACTGTGTAAAATGTCCACCAGCTTGCCAGACAATCATGTGACCAGTGTCATCAGCTGACACCATCTTGGAATTCTTTCCAACCAAGTCACATATTGGTTCACTATGGCTGCTAAGTGTCTCCTGTAATTTGACCCCAGTACCACGGGAAGGTACATCAAACACCATGATACCACCATCAGATGATCCTGTGTTAACATTGAAATTTACTTAAAATAATGGTAATAGGATTGAGTGGAGTCCAATTCCATAAATTTTGTAATCATATGAGGGATAAATAAAATAAGAGCAATCACATAGCAGAAGCCCAATTTGTTTATTCCAAGTATGATTTCAGACAAAATTGCCCTATCGCATAATGACGTCACAGTTTGTTTACATTGGGGATAGATGCTCAGAAACAGTGGAAATTGGGACCTATTAATATTCCTTTTCGAAGTAGAACTTCAATGTATCGAGTTTTGATATATATCATGTATCCGTGATTGCTCATCTGCATTTTATTTGATATGCAATCACTCTGATCCCCTCTGGCGACCATAATCCTTAGCGTCAAAACAATAGAATGTTTTGGTGTGACGTCATTATGCGATAGGGCAATTGAATGATGTACGAAGTTCAGTTACCAATTAATCATATTATTTAACTATTACCACTTTGAAGAAAAGAATACCATCTCATGCTAAGCAAATGCTAGCCAAAAGTAAAATGACCAAATTTCGAATATGTGTGATCTGATTTGCACTTGCAACTGCCCAATTACAACTGTTCAATTGATGCTAAAAAAGGACAGTCAATTCCACCAATCAGATTGGGGGAAATCGTAACTGAACTGAACTGAACTGTTTTATTGCTCGATTATTTGTTTACAGTAGAAATAATATGTAATATATGTACAATAGGAAAGACAATAATATATATACATACAAACATACAAAATACAAATATATATAAATAGGTATAATAATACTGAATTTAATTGGATGTAATATTGGAGCCTGGGGGCTAAATTAACTGGTAGGTTTTCTAGTTAGCCCCCAGTCTTTTGTTGCTATGTATTAACTAACAGGTAAAACAGTAAATTATGCTAAGGAAAGTGAGAAATACTTGGGAATAAAGAAACATATACACGCGTTGAAGAACAGTAATAAAATAATATAAGGGAATAATTCATTCAAGCCGCTGCTGTGCGAGAAGGTGCGCTTTTAATTGTTTTGTAAATGAGAACGTGCTCATTGATTTTAGTTGTGATGGCAGGTTTTTCCAATGGTCGTAATAGTTATGATTAAAGGTGGTATTTTTAATGTCTGATAGAAGCAAAGAATTGCTTTTAGATGCAATATATTCTCAATGCAAACCTCAATTCTAATCAATTCTCAAATTTGTTTTTGTTTGGAAATTAGTTCATTGTGAACTTCCAAAGGAAGAGTTGAACTTTAGAACTTCCAAACAAACTTCAGAACAGCCACTTATCATTGAATGTTATATTGACAGAGGTAATGCGTTGTACAATAAGTGAGTCCCACAAAAAATCACTTCCCTGTTTAACATTATTTTTTACCTTAAACCAAGAATTTCACTTAACAACTCAAGAACCTAACTATGATTGTGCTGCTTGCTCTAAAATAACACTTGCCTCCTATGTACACAAGCCTCCCATCCCTTTCTTACCCACACATATATATTTCTCGCCTACTGGACATATTCCTCTGGAAAACTGTGAGTATACTATAAGAAACGATAAAAGAAAAAGTTTTGTTATATATTAACCAGTCAGTGTACGCAAGGAACTCCTTTGAGTGGTTTTCATATGACTGGGAAACATTACGGCCACCACACAGTACGGTTATGTCTCAGTTACAGCTGCAGAATTTTTGAATATTTTTATAGAAATTACAGTACTCACATTGTCACAGTAAGGACTGTACCATTTCCCACTCATGTGAAAACAGCTCTAAAGGGACACAGTCACTTTTTAGAGCACCAACGATGGACGTGTAAAGATTGGTGGTGCTACACATAGAGCAGATTTCATATGAGTGTCAAATGGACCATGCTGTATGGGCGTGTCAGTGCTGTGATTTCTATAAAACATTCTAACTTATAAATTCCCTGTGATAACCTGCTGTCTGGTGTCTGTGCCATTTTTGCAGTCATGCATACAAAAATTGCACCAGAGGAGGCAGACAAAAGTATGAAACACTACATGTAAATAGTACAAAATAGCACTAGTTAAACAATGGAAAACAAAAGATTTTGTACTATACTAACATTATTTCATGGTTTTAGTTTTTGTGCTCTAAGCAAATTCTACAAACCTTCTGTTGCCTCACATGGAGGAAGGGATTGCCAAAATATCATAATCATACCATCAGGATCAAACATCTACAAGACAAAAACAAACAAATTCTTGAAGGGAAGCATTGGCAAATGTTTATTTGTATATAATATATATTGGACTAACAGTTTGTACTCTACGGACAACCACAAGTTTTATAATTTTAATTTGCAACTATAATACAGTCTGATGAAGAGTCACTAGTTTATTACCAGTAATTGAGAAAAATAGATTGTATTTACAAATAGTGTTGAGGAAAGTAAAATACCTGTACACCTTTGATAGAGGCAATGACTAATACAGTTCTATCAGGTAATACACACCACTTTGCCTAGGATCACAAAAGATAAAATTACTGACAGTATATTGGAATTTTGTATCCAACAATTACAACTGGAAACAGACAGAATTTTTCAAGTCATTTTCTCACTGGACTTTTTCTATTAAATTGGTTAAATCATTAGTTCCATTGTTTCAACTTTGAACCATGCCAGCAGTTAAGTGCCTATAAGTACCTCAGACACAAATTATGATTTCTCTAAAAAGAACTTGGCCTCTTATAAACATAAAATTGTTTTTGAAAACATATTTTGAAAAGTCCTTCAATAATATTTCTTTTGGCTGGGAAAAAGCATTGCAAAGTTGGAGAAAAAGCACATTTTGGGCATCCTGTTGAAAAAATTGTGAGAACTCTCAGGGAACTGAGACCCAGTATCAATGTATGTATTCTTAAAATAACTTTGCAAATGGTCTTGAAATACTATGTAGGATCCAGAATTCCTTGATAAAATTTGTTTTGAAAGTTGAGTACGTATGACTGACAGTCACTTTTTTTGAATTCATGCTTTGAAAACCCCTTAAGTCTTTGCATAAATTATTCAAATTTTCCACATTTTAAAAAAATTACATTAAGGTAATTTCTTCCCCTCTTCGAGGCAGTAAGCCACAAAAATGATTGGTCAATTTAAGGTAAATACAAGGGACTAAAGTTTTGAAGGTAAAATTAACAATCAAAGTAGAGAAATTTCTGTCCAGAATATTTTGTTCTTCATGCTCACACACAGCTTGTCAACCTTGAATCACTAACAAAATTTCTCCACTATTTACAAAGTTATGCATATTTTTCTAAAAAGCCTGTTTTTAATACATGTATATCGTCTATATAGATCACCTAAACTTTTACTTCATTTGCCTCAAAAGTTATACCATTTTAAAAAAGAAAGATGTCTTATTTTGCATGCCAAAAATATAAGAAATCAGTTGCAATTTGTTTACCTGCTCAAAATTTGAGCAAAAAAAATCAAGCCTCCACAACAAGAAATACCTGCAAGACACCTAAGTGAACAGCAGTAGCTGTCATGACAAATACATACACAGAGTGAACACTGGGTATTCCCCTTTCTCCCTGCACTGTAATGTAAAACGTTTGAACTCTTCACAATGACCTCTAACCATGCTAACAAATTCATAATATAAAAGACAATAACAATAGTTATTTTATTTTTGTATGTGTCAATAGACAATTTAGAACTGCAGTATTCCAAAAGAATACATTAGCTCATATTGTTTACTAAGTCAAAAGCTCTTTTAGGCAACTTAGCCATGAATACAAACCGGAATAAAAACCCCAAGAGTTAAAGAACGTGTCTACAACTTCATACTCGAGTTCTCGAATGAGTATAAAATACCCAAGCGTTTGATCAGTGATTTTCAAATCCGTGGCCTTAAGAGTTCAATAAATTAATGATTCCAGTAATACGATTAAAGTGAACATGAAGGCAGGATGACAAGTGTTTCCCCAAGACGATCTTTGTATAACATCGCAACGGTAACTAAGGAACTGTGTAGGGTGCTATACAATTTGCCTTTAAAAAGGCGTGAAAATTATTAGCCATAATTACTTTCAAAGAAAGGGTTTATTTAGGAAGTTGCTTACCTGTTGAACAGCAGAACTACTATGAGCGCCTTCGCCCTTGCATGAGACTTGTCTCATATTAGGAATTCCTCCTCCTTTAGCTACGTTCGAAAGGCAAACAAGTGCTTTGTGTACAACGGCATACGACAATGTTTCTTTGTCCTTGGGTCTCAGAATGGCCAGGTTGTTACACAAAAGTGATGCACTGGCCTTAAGAGATACTGGTGCGTCTTTAACGTACATTTTCTTTGATGAAAAAGAACAAGAAGACCAGAAATATCCTCCTAACCGATCGATCACAGAAATGCAGGTGAAGACCACCTAGGTACCAATCTACCGCGGAGTCTGGAATATATCCCAGAGATCATTTCGGGAGATCAAGTGGACGGACGGACTGAATACGACTGCGGTGATGAATTCGAAGACGATGATGATGCATTTCAAATTGGAAAATGGCTGTCTGAGAAAAGAGAAGAGTGGAGAAGGGGAGAGAAAAAGGGAGAGGGGAAAAGAAGAGGACAGATTAGAGGAAAGGAGAGGAGAGGAGAAAAGAGAACTAAAGAAAAGAAAAGAAAAGAAGAGAAAAATGAAAAGGGAAGATTCTATTGTCAGAAACGAACTGTTTGTCAACGATTAGTATTAGGTCTTGGTTTCCTTCGCTATTCGCCCTACTGTCTGATCTGTTTTTAATTATTATTCGTTTTCCCTACTCATGTGCAACTGAAAAATCAAACAATGCGTTTTTGCGTTTAATTTCACGAGAATTTCAGGCGTGATCTAGCACCCGTTTCATAAAGCATACCAACGGCGGATCTAGACCTTTTGAAGGGGGGGGGGGGGGGGGGAGAGGGGCACCATTTTACAAAGCATGTTGGTGAGGTCGTAACTTCGTCAAACCCCCTTTTAAAGTAACCTCGCAGGGCTTTAGCAAGCCATAAAATTCTGAGGGGCTAAAATAACCTATGTTATAATTGTCCTTTTGCGCGAGCGTAGCGATAGAGACATCCATTTCTCTCAGTGAAATGAGTAACATCAAGAGACCATAATACTAAGAGAGCGAAGCTCAGTATTGATGTCTGTGCCATGTTCGTGGCGGCTAAGGCTAGCTATTTTTAGTAACTTCGCCAGTCGCGCGCGCAAGGCCCTCAACCAATAGAATTTGCTTTTTGGCGTGCGCGCGGAAGGGACCGTTTGAATTCTATTGTTTGAGAAATTGAATTGAATGTTGTGGATGTCCTGTTTAAGGACGTTCGCGGGCATTGTTCACGCGCACTTTTACAGCGCAGGCTAGCGCGCGCGCTCAACTAAATCCAAGATGGCGGCCGTAAAACAATATTTTTTCGATAATTCCTTTTTATCTTTTTTTGAAGAAAAAATTGTTCGTGTTTGTAGGAAAAATTTAAATAATGGTAATTCAAGGTTGAAAAAAATTCTTTTGGTTGAAAAAGCGCAGAAAAAAGAAAGAAAAAGACAAAAAAGGAACCCACGGAACCCAGTCTCCGCTCGGTATTCAAGATGGCGAGCGGATTGCCGGATTTTGACGTGAAATATTTCGAAAACGAACACGGTGACCCCCAATTTTTTAAATCTTAAAGTAAGGAAATTCTCAAAGACTAAAACATATTTAAATTTAAAAAAAATCTTAACACACAATTTTTTACTACAGCCGTTTTTCGTTAAAATTTCACCCTACATAGTAGCGAACGCCGCGCGATTTGTATAGCAACGCACAAGAAGAAAATGGTTCATAAAAAATCAAGATTGCTTCTAATTGCCGTAGTTTTTGATGATTTTTGTTTGAAATAGTCTAATCATGTTCTTAAAGAAGATTTTTTCTGGTAAAAAGTTTTTATCAATCTTAAATGACCACTGCTTTGTCTGGTATACGCATTCGATTTTTCTTCGATTTATCGTCATTTTTGTTGACTTAATAGCTCAGAAACGAAAACGGTGACCCCCCTTTTTTATTTGCCTTTTTAACTCAGCATACCATAAAGTGCTTTCATGCCAATTTTAAAGAAAATCTAAACACAGGATCATTTGCCCGCGAACGTCCTTAAGGTGACTGGCTAGCATAGAAAGTTTAGCCTACTGCGCACATTCGCGCGCAGGACGTCATAGCGCGCGGAGATTCTAGCGAATGGCCACTAACGCTGGAAAACTAAAGTTTGTTGACAAAATTTCGTTTCAAAATAGTTCTCAATGATTTTAACAAGCAAAATGATTAGAAAAATAAGCAAAAATGTTTTCTTTTTAGGAAAAAACAGTGAGCGCGCGCTCGTTTTCGTCAACAAAATTTGAATAGAGCTCGCGCTGTCACGTCATTTTCAAGATGACGGCACTTCCGGAAGACATTTTTTGGCCTTTTTAGCAACTTCATGGGCATGAAACAAGCTAATTTTGCACGGGACCATATACTTTTTATTCGCTTAATTAAAAACACATGTTAAAATCTATGTCATATCAAATTTTGAAAAAAAGTTCATTATTCTAGCCTATGAAAAATTGGATTTTTGTTGAGAAATTTGTTCGAACTTACGATAATTTTTGTTGAGACGTGACGAACAAAATATGTAAAAGGAAGGTATTTTTTCGCTGTCACATCAAAATTATCCATACCATTACAAAGAATACGACATAATCAAATATTTGTGCAATTGAAGTAGTTGTAGAGCTGTTATTTTGTGAATTTTATATTTCTTTTCTATTCACTTCCGGTTGAGCGATTTTCGCCTCAAAAATACGGAGATAGGCATCCATTCAATGCTGATTATCTCGAAAACGAGCGCGGGACACCCCTTTTTTCTTTTCGTTTTTGGGATCAGCATTAAATTTCGCTCCAGAAAATTGTGGTTTAAACGATTTTTCATTATTTGTTCCAATGGTAGCCAGTCACCTTAAGTGCCTTGCGCGCGCGATGGCGAAGTTAGTAAAAATAGCCTTAGCCGCCACGAACATGGCACAGACATCAATACTGAGCTTCGCTCTCTTAGTATTATGGTCTCTTGGTAACATTTGAATTCGATGAGTGGCGGCTGCTTTCTCAGGCTACAAATTGAAATACGAAACGCATAGCCGCTGCTGTCGTAATTTCTTTGCTACTCTGCAGCGTGCAACGTTGCCTTATGGTGCGGTAACATTAGTCCGCGCAACAAAATCATGCAACGGTGCAAGTTGCAAAGGAATTGCTGCTTGAATAACCAACCCGTGCGCAACAAATGTTCTTAATTGCAAAAAGTAGAAAGTGCATTTACTTTATGCAAGAAAGAAATTTTGACTTGATTTTACATGGATTCTAGATTTGTGTTTCCACTCCCTTTGTTTACCATTCACAGGCTGCTCTCATGGAGCTCGAATACTTGAATATTTGTTTATTTATTTATTTATTTGTTTACTTGCGATCAGCCCGTTTGAGCAATTGCTACAAGACAATGCAATATTTTCACTACTTTCATTTTATTTGGAACATTGCGCGCGCACAGTGTGTCCAACGATTTCTTTGCTGCGTGCGCTTAAATCTGATTGGTTCTAAACACGGAAAACGCATCTGCTCGTGCAACAACGTAACAGTAGCTGAAGTCGTATCCATGCATATTCAGAATGCACAAGTTTGCGGCGACTTTGACACGTTTTATCGAGTTCACGAAAAAATGATTATTAATCAAAATGGCCACAGGTGGCGCCACACCCTCCACGCTGCCTTGGGAACGCTACAAGCAGGAAATTCCATCATCCTTGTGCATAAGAAGAGAGGAACACGAAACGTCACTGGATGGTTCAGTCGCAGGGAAAAGATCAGTAGATAGAGACACGAGAAGATACGTCGTCAATGTCACAAAATGGTTCAGATCCATACCAATGCTGACAGAAGAAGAAACATCGGTATCGCCGTGTAATACAATGTAATAAGACGGTTCTGAAGTAGGATTGGCACGAACAGGAACACCACCTGCAACAGAAGAAGATATATCAGTTGTGGTGTCTAATATATTCCTTGACAGTGGATGGCTCAAAAGTAGGATCCATACATATGATAGTTCAAGAAGAAGATACACTGGTTGCGTCGACTTCAACGTCGTCAAACACAGTATCAGACACACTAAGTCGCATGCCCTTGGATACAACCAAACTACACGAGCTGTGAAAAAGCCCTGGTAAGACACAAACCGGATGTCCTAGATTCTGGGTTGTCAAAAATGCGCATGCTTAATTAATTCGTGGTATTTTGACTTCCGACTTAAATTCGAGCGTTGTTGTCTCAATGATAAATTATTTTTTTCTTCAAAAAGAAAGACGTCAAAGCTCATTATTAAAAAAGAGATTTTTTCGTAATTATTTATATTGTGCAAAAAAAACTGAAAACTTTTAAAATCCGTTTGTTACCTACTTGATCTTTTGTTATATGCGTTACAACGTATTCAAATTTCGGTCGTGGAGATTACTTAGTTTCAATTAATATCGCGTGAAGTTGTCCGGCTTACGCAGAAATGTGTCTGAAATTCAGCCTCAATCAAAAAACCGTCGTTTATTTTGGTTTCCTTATTTTTCTCAGTAAATTGCAACTTCAGAGATTTATTGTCCAGAAACTCAACTGAACGTGAAAAGGTAATCATTAAAAACATTTGCCAATCAAATAACAGATTGATTTGTATCATACCGGGGCCTTACTTTTTTCGGTTAAAAAGCTGAGAAAGCTCTCGGAACGCGATGGAGAATAGCGAGGAATGCCGTCGATAGGCGTCGTTGATTGGTGGATCACCAAATACCACACCCATTATGTAAATTAGTAGCTATGTTGGATGAACAAGCAAGCAATGAGAAATCTGCGCTGGCAACTGAACTAAGCTGTATGTGCCATCACTGTACCATTGTCGACCTTTTTGATCTTTTGCTTGTTGGGCTTGATTGGGCGTCCTGTTTATCAACAAAGAAACCCCTCCCCCGAAAAAGATTTTAAAAAATCCAACAAAAAGGGGCAACAGACTAGACTAACCTATAGTATTCATATGTCTACATTTTCCAGGCTTCAGATCATCGTGCCAACAAAAACGCAGCCATGTTGAGTCAGAAAATGCTGGAGATGACAAAGTTATAAAAAATGTTGACACACGCAACTAAGGTAGTTAAGATCACTGCAAATCCATATAGTCCCGGATATATATGCAAGTCCACATCGCCTTAAATCCCTCAGTTAAAACAACACATGCAGTGCAAAGCGATATGGCACTGAAAGTTTAAACCATCTGGTTGCATGGGTCTTGGCTTAGTTGGAGGAGGTTGGTGTTCGTGCCCTGACCGGAACAACATACTTTTTAAACAATTAAGGAGCTAGGAAGTTATTCCTTTCTAATTACATCTACGAATTGTTGAGCTTGGTTCACACTAGCGACGCTAGCATAAGCGCACGCAACATATGCAGACACAGTGTTGCATATTTTTGTAACTTTAATTTTGTAACTTTTTTTATTTATTGTACGCATAGAGATAAAATTTATCATATAGACATTTACAAGTTTGTTTACATTTACACTAGATATGATAAATAGACTAAAAGAATGCAAACTCTTAATAAAAAACGTGTGCAGTGATGGTTTAAGTAGTATAAACTTTCGAGTAAACCACTACTACAACTGAAAAAATATGCAAGATTATATGGCAAATGAGCTAGACATACATGTATTAATATATAATTTATAATTATAAACTTTATTAACTAACACTATATCTAACATTTATCACATAGGTGTGAGAAGACAAGCACTGCCAATGACAAACTGACACGCTACTGAGTCTAGGTTTTACTACGACACAACCATAAGCACAATCAAAACTTTCCTTTTGCTGTGCTTGCGTCAATATGTGATCTCAATGCTGCTTGTATTTGCGTCGCTAGTCTGAACCAGGCTATAGACCTTCCTTCACGTCTTATTGGAAAAAAGACGTTACGTTATGAAACCGTATGCTCCACATCCGCCCTGCTTTGAAGACCCTACACACACAAACTAGTGTTTAGGAAGAGTACAGCATGGCGTTCCCAGTGTGTGGTCTGGTTAATCGTAATCTTAGGCACAGTTATAACAGCGTCATATTCAGCCATGATAGTTCCTGCCTTCATATAAATAGAAATGTGAACTTCTTTTCCAAATTGCCATTCTATTTAAAATATATATTACTTCTCAAAAGTGTGTCGGGAAGGGGGAGGGGAGGGGAGGGCGCTCAGCGTCCATTAAACTCCTCTTTACTAGGGTTTCAACGATGTCACCTAGCAACGCTTGTTTCTTGCATCGCTTTGATCTTAATTGGTTTCACGATGCCAAAATTCATCTTTTATATTCATTAGCTATTGGTAAAATACTTGTCGCTGGCTTGGTATATAGGTCTATTGTCTGACAGTCTTACTTATTCATTGCTTAATTGGTTTCTCATGGCCGCCAGCAGAGCCAATATCAGTAAAACAGTTATTGTTACAAAGGTATTGAATTATATGCCGCCCTGCATGTCATTGTAAATAACGCTTTATAGCTTGCATAAAACCCTTAGAGCTCAGTCTGACATACAAGGCTCAGTCCTCAGTTCAGTGTAAAGCTGGTCGAAGGCTAGGAGTGGTTCTTCAAACAGGTACAGCTCTTATTAGCTTGTGTTGTATTTTGGTTTTGTTTCACTATCTCATGTGAAGCAAAAGGACAAGTGAACCAAATGTGGTACTCCTCCTAGTCCTTCTTCTTCTTCTTCTTCTTCTTCTTCTTGCGAGTGGTTGTGCAGCGGCTAATAACAATTTAAAGCTGGTTAATAATCTCAATTTAAAGAAATTTGAAATCATTTCATTGGTTTTTCTTTGTTGCAATTTCTAATTTAGAAAAGAAGTCAAATTTAAAAAGGCATATCAAAAAGGGGTTTGCTAATTACTTTCATTCATTAGTTTCTTGATTACTTAGCTACTGTCAATTATTTTTTATTTCCTATTTATTTGTTTTGTTAGCTTTCTGATCGCTTCCTTACTTCTTAATCTTTCTTTAGCTCATTTTGTTAAGCTTTCTGGGCTTCCTTATTCCCCTCTGCATGCATGCCTTCTTTTCTTATCATTTTAAATTCTTCATTTTGTTTAATTTGTCCTTATTCTTTCCTTCCTTCCTTGTTTCATATTTCTCGCTCGCTTCTTCTATTTTTTTTTTTTTTTTTTCATTTTTTCTTCCTTTTCTCTGTATCTTCAGTCTCCGTTTCTTCTCTATTAAGGTAGTTCCGCTGCCTTAGATTTCGTCAATGAATTTCCTTCTGTCATTTAAAGATTATTGTTTAGCAAGTCAAAACCCTAGGAAAAAGAGGGGGTCAAATGCACCGTATTGGTTTCTGGGCTATATAAGATTTCGTAAAAGGTTTACGTGCATGGTACGTATTTTCAATGATTTGCCGCGATTTTTCATGAAATGTACGTAATAATCCATATGGTCGGCAGAATGCAAATGCAAACAAAATTTTTCTGAGAAAAGGCCGGCCTGGACCGTCTCAAATGATAACAGTTTTAATCGTATGTATTGTTTGATGATATGAGTTGCAAATATGATTATAAGGACATTCTAGAAGCTCCGAAATCGTGTACGGAGTTGTAAAAATGTGGAAAATTTACGACAATCCCATCAATGAAGTTGTATTTTTATTGTTGAAATCGAAAAAGTGATAAGTACTGTCTTTTTGCATGTTCATAAATTATATTGCTTGAAATACCGCAAGATTCCAAAGTTTGAGACGCTTTGGATTTGAAGATTTGAATCAACAATTTTACAAGCCTTCAAAGTTGTCGTATAGATTATCGTGAAGAAAAGTCATCTTGGTACCTTAAGGCTGTTTATCCGCATTAAATAATAGCGTTTGATGATGATTTTAGAGGGAGAAAACTTTTCTTTCATTTCTTAACATAACTTTCTGGTCAGTATATACGTATCATTCGGATTGATAAATTGAATTGAATTACATGTGACAAAATAAACTAGGAACTATGTATATAATAAAAATTTAAAAGATTATAAAAATTATAAATAAATGTATATTTAACAAATAGAACAGCTTTTTCCGTGCTCCGTTCAGTACTACAGCACGCAGGAAGTGACAAGAGCACGAAAGAAGTGCGAGGAGAGCACGAGCCGTCAGGTGCTCTCGGCACTTCCTAAGTACTGTATTAATGAACGGAGCACAAAAAAAGATGTTCTATTTGTTTTATTATATATTTTGAAGTAAAAATTCAAGGGAAAAAGTGCAATTTTCTCCGTACAAAAATTCAAAAGGTGTGCGCGCGCGGTCGAGCTCGCGCTGCTGACATCATAGCTGTGCTCCGTTCTCTGATAAAGCACAGCTTTCAGCCAATCAGAGCGCGCGAATCGACAAGGGTTTATAATAATAGGTTTTAAGGGCTAGTTCTAGGTATAAAAGGGTAACTATCTACTATTGTGGTAAATCAGATTGGACGGCGCTTTTTCCAACATGATTGGTTGAATGAAATGAAATGAAATGAAAACTTTATTTAAGGAGGAGACCTCATCACCCTTAAGTGTTTTTCATGAGGGACCTCCATATAAAACACATGATTACAAGATAAAACTATAAAAATTTGCTAATATATATACTGAATATATGTAAAACTAAATTAGATAAAAAATATTATAGAGTACACGCACTTAATCCGTGAAACATAAATAGTACAAAATAGTGCTAAATTATGGTAATTCCTTTGTTTCCTATTGTCTAATCAACACTATTTACTACTAATTAGTAGTGTTTGTTTCACGGATTAAATGCATGCACTCTAATTATAGATTCAATAGACTACTTACTATATGGTAGAAAAATATTGTTTCTTAAATATTTTATAACTCTTAGAAGACTTAATTGTGCCTGACAAAGAATTCCATTCATTTAAAAACATATAATTAGATTTTGATTTGCCCCAGTTTGTCTTTACTGGAGGCAAAGAAATGGCAGACTTATTTCTGGTATTGTACGTATGTATATCTTCACCCTTAGGGTTACTATAAATATAATCATTATTATTTCTAAAAGAATTATAAATAAAAGATAACCTGTGAAATTTTCTTCTATAACTAAGATCCTTCCATCCTAAGGAAGCTAATGCATCATGGCTTGAGGAAAAACTAGCTTTGTCAATAATTATCTTAGCAGCCTTACTCTGAAAGACTTGAAGTCTATTCATAAGAGTGGAATTAAATCTATCACCCCACACAAGGTCACCATAATCAAAAATGGGCAAAATAATTGTATTAAAAATAATTTCCCTAGATCTAATAGGTAGTAAATACTTAATTCGTTTAATTATACCTAAACGTTTTGATACTTTTTCACATATGAAATCTATCTGATCAGCCCAACTAAGATTTTCATTTATCACAATTCCTAAGTATTTATAATGTCCAGTTCTTTCAATGGTTTCATGGTTAATCTGTAGATTGACTTGGCTCAGCTGCTTCAGTCTCTTTGGACCACCAATGAGCATTAATTTTGATTTTTTAACGTTGAGAGTAAGTCTGTGTTTGTTTAGCCAGTCTTTAACATGATTTAGATCTTCATTAAGTTAAGTCGACCTAGTCCTTTTCGATCACCTTGTTTGCAAGGATCCCATCTAGCCACAACCAAGAACAATCGTGTCAAGCGGGTCGATCAGCCCAGTTTAGTGAGCCGAAAAAGAACATCAGTTTTGCATGCTTAGCACGCATGAGCAATTAGTTTTCTAGATTAAAACATGACGACCAACCCGACCCTCAACCGCATGATGCGAGTGTGGAGTGTACATTGAAATATATCTGTTTTCCTTTTTTCTCTTTTTGCATTGTAGATAAACTTCTTTTCTCAACGTTTCTCAAGATGTCGTTACTCCAGGTAACCATATAAATAGAAGACCTTCTTTTAATTCCGGACCCTCTCCTCCTCCAAAATGATCATCTCTGCAAGATAAAAGTCAATTATGACTTGTGCGCATTACATGAGATTCATTTTAAAAGTGATGTTACACGGGTCAACTCGCAACAACGATTTTCCGCGCAACAAATGTTACCCGTAAAGTTTATGCCGATGAAAATACAAAACGCAACTATTTTTAGCAATATTTTTGCTTAGTAAGCAAGTTGCAAATGTTTGATATGAATTTTAAAAACTTTTAACGCAAAATTATCAATTTGACCAAGTGTTGCCAGCACTATCACCGTTACGTTCAGCCAACCATGCCACCATATATAAAAACGTTTTAGGGACCTCCCTCCCTCCCTCCCTCCCCCTCCCATACAATTTTGTCCAGTCATTGAACCCTGGAGATATGAGTCATTAACCACTTTCATACCGTGAAGACTGGGTACGAGTCCCTCAACTGTTGATGATGGTAACGCAAAACTCATATAGTCAGAAAGAGCACATCGAGCTGTATATAATCCCGAAGTTTGGTGTTAATCGGTTAAATATTGAATGACTAACAGCCGTGCAAAAATGCTAGAATTTACAAAGAAATGTATGGTTGTAGGGACATTTGTGGACATTTGTCCCTACAACCATACATTTCTTTGTAAAATCTAGCATGTTTGAACTGCTGTATCTCTTTCAATGTATATCCGATTAACATCAAACCTCGGGATTATATACAGCTCGATGTGCTCTTTCTGACTACATAAGTTTTGTGTTGCCATCATCAAAGTTTAAGGGACTAGTACCCAGTCTTCACGGTATGAAAGTGGCTAATTATCGAACAACACTGGATAGGGGAGAGGGCAAAGACGAAATTTGGTACCGGCCATTTGTGCGCTCAAAAGCGGTATCAAGGTATGATGCACCCTGTGTTAGATTCTTACTCAACAGATCGGGAATCTAAATCATGTTTGTGAATATAATTGCTATTGCAGATTTTTATCACCATAGCTTACTTTGTCACCATTCAAATTGTGTATTCATCACTCAGCGAGAAACTCGACCGTCAACTTGTTCTGAACCAACAAGAAAGTAACGGGTTTTTAGACAAACGCTATCGAAGTCACGAAAAGGGCGTGAAAGGCAGAAAAAAGCTCGACAAAACAAAAACTCCACTTACACCATCACCAGCGACATCGTGCACGCTCTCACCGGCACAGTCTGACGGACAGAAGCTTTGTCGTGGAACCACGCAAAACCATGTGATTGATATTGGATGTGGCAAGAAGGTTGTCTGCAAGGTACCTTCAGAAACAGAACTGGTCGAAGAACTCAATAAGATTGGTGGATATAACCATCACTATGTAGCACTAAACATGAAGGAAGCTGAACAGAACTTCGACAACCAGCTTAAACGCCATACCGGTAAAAATTCTAAACCACATCATGGCAAAGGACGAGGAAAAAAGATTGGTCACTACCGCAAGGGGCATCCCCACTATAAATCGAAGAGCGGCCACAAAACCTACAAGAGATCGAAATCTTGCGAGATTCCCGAGTGCTTGCCAGCAGGGTACAAAACCAAAGATGGCAGTTTGATGTGCCCTATCTGCCAAAGATGCAGAAAGCTTCCTGACGACGTCTTTCCAAGATACGTGAACGAAATCACGTGCGATAACTCTAAAAGTGGCTACTCAAAAGCATCACCACCACAGTGCTCCTTCTCGGGACGCACGTTCGCCAGGTGCCGTCCAAAAAATATGACTATAGATGTGTTGACGAAGAACGCTGAAGACTATGAGCTGGTCAAGTCTGATGGGACAACTACCATCTATAAACAGGTCTGGAGCTCAAAGACTGAAGAGATTCGTATCTGTTGCGAATGTATTGAGTAGTTAATAACGACATATCATATCCATAATCACTGTTAAAAGTGAACGTTTCTTTTAGTTGAATTCTGTTCAGTTATCTTGTAAAGAATATGAGAAATGTGATAAAAGTTCAGCATTGTGTGCTAAAATGTTATTCTTTATTCTATTTATTTTACAAGCTTATTCCTTCAATGAAGGCTACAGGGACACCACAACAGCTTTGACAGCCCGGGGGGGGGGGGGACTCCATTGTAAAAGGATCGGGTATGCTCGCCATATCTCTTAGGGGTAAAAATCAGCTATTTGGTATCTTTTAGGGTGTCAAAATTGAAGTTTAGAGTTTTAGCATTTCCTGGTCTCTCTTAGGCCCAGCTCAGACGTCGAACTTTTGCCGCGTCAAATCTAATTGTTGCATTTTGTAGATGAGAAGTGCGGCGTCTGAACCAAATAAATTTGACAAATTTGATTTAAACTGAATTTTTCAATTTAATACTTAATCAAATCTGTTAAATACAATAGGTTCAGACGCCGCACTTCTCATTAAAGTTCGACGTCTGAACTGGGCCTTAGGGTATCAAAAGAGCCCATCGCTTATTATTTTATTCTCAAATGGAAAAAATTTGTCCAACAAAAGCGTGTCGACCATTCAATTTTATGTTCATAATAATAATATAATGTTCATTAGCTTGTTATCGCTGGTATCTCTTAGGGGTTAAAATCCTCCAACCATGCCCTTCTTAAAGGACTTCCGGCGGCTAAGGCTATTTTTAGTAACTTCGCCATCGCGCGCGCAAGGCTCTTAAACAATAGAATTCAAACGGTCCCGTCCGCGCGCACGTCAAAAATCAAATTCTATTGGTTGAGGGACTTGCGCGCGTGATGGCGAAGTTACTAAAAATAGCCTTAGCCGCCACGAACATGGCACAGACATCAATACTGAGCTTCGCTCTCTTAGTATTATGGTCTCTTGCTTTTAGGGGTAATTTTTAAAACTTCCAACGAGCATACCCGATCCTTTTACAGTGGAACCCCCCCCCCCCCGGTTTGACAGCCAATTACTGCGGGCCCTGTAGTATTATGGGACAGACCACACACACCGGCAACTTCATGGCCTACTCTCCCAAAGGCACCCCAGGCAGTCATTTAGAGCAGCGCGTAACATCAGCGTACAAACACAGGGCCCCCTAATCATCCATAAATGTTTTAGTCTTTTGCGCGCGCGCATATATGGGATATTCTTTTTGCATTGGGCTTCCTGTGATGCTTCACCATGCTCAAGCTTCGTGGGTATCCTGTGTAAGTTTCCTGTGACAGGAAAATGTTGTAAGGCGCCTAAAGGCGGCGAAATACAAGACACAAAAACCCTTAACTTGTCGCGCAACATTGTTAATTGCGTTGCAGGTTTTTGATAGATGTTGCGCGTTTTTCACCTTGCGATCTCAACTTGTCACGCAACAAAAAAGGGCGAAAAACGCGCAACATCGATCAAAAACCTGCACCGCAACAATGTTGCGCGACAAGTTGAGGGTTTTTGTGTCTCGTATTTCGCCGCCTTAACAAGCTAGACCGTTAATTGATGTGTTTTTGTGCGCCATTTGCCTTGACAACACTAATTTATAAAAAGCAGAGCACGCGCTCTTTCCACAGGAAGCCCAAGTAGAATATTACACATGTACGCGCAAATACAAGACTAAACAACGACGATTTAGGTACATTTTTATTACCTTTATTTTTTAAAAGAATCTGTTTGATTAGGGGGCCCTGTGGTACAAAGCAATATAAAGCAAATAGAAGGGCCCGTGTTCGAATCCTCATGGAATAAAAATATTTTTTTCGCCTTATTATGTAGTAAATATTATCTTTTCATGTGCTCGTATGCTTTTTTTCTGGTTTTGAAGCATTTTAAGCTGTTTTTCAATATTTTTCTCACCCTTTACATAGACGAACTAGTTGAACGAAAACACCACTTAATTTTTGGCATGATGTTTTCGGTCAAATTTCAGAGCATGTGCCATTTCCTTTGGTATTTGAATTTTTTCCCTAATATTTAGCGTCGGTAGTTCCTTCAGATGAACGCTTGTCTCCCAGGAAGCCGAGGGTGTGCTCTTTACCCCCTCTCTCCATCAGTGCTCCGTTTTAAGGGTATTTAAAGCTAGTTAAAGCTACACGGAATGAAAAGAAGTTGAAACAAGTGTGAGGTGATCCGACAGAGAATTGAACTCTGGACCTCTCGCATCAGAAATCCGCGCACTAACCAACTGAGCTACACTTGCTCCTTAAAAACGGCTGCGAAGGAGACTGTTCTCATATCCCCCTAGTACATTAGGATATACAGTAACGCGATTTCGCCAAAGCGAATGATATGTGAATGAAGCTGAAAACTCAATGTTTACATTTTCTCCGGTTTTACGGGATTTTCGCAAAACATAGAAAACTGCTCGATTTGTTTTCTTTATTTTTCCTGAGGACCGTAACTGATTGATACACTATAAGCACACGGATTTCCCTGTTAATTGAAAACATTTTAGGTGGTTTAAAATAAACGCAAAGTTTGGTAAATATGGAAGCCATGTCGATGTTAGTCCAGACCCAGGCCTCTTTTAACCCCGCTCCGCTTCGGTAAAACAGAGTCCAGAAGAACTTGCATGCGCATGTGTTACATAAACCAATCACACACCGTAAAGTTTTGGTGTGACTCTGTACACAAACATAGTTTTGAATGTCAAGTTTATAGGAACAGCTGATAACATTTTGATGCTCCGAGTGTCAACTTAGGTAAACACTAGTTTACCTTAATGACTATATAGGAACTTCCTCATCTTAGTTTATTTATCGGACATGCGCACAATTAATTATGGTAAACAGGTGAATGTTTGTTCACGACAAGCATTCAGAATTAAGGCCCTTTCTACCAGTTTAATGTTAGTTATAAATATTGTATCTTATTAGTATTTAATAGCTAAAACGTAGCTACTAATTTTGTCATTAGGATTGCATCAACGAATTATATCCATATTCATCTGCAAGTAGATGATAGTCTGATAGCAGGTTTTTCCTTAGATCAACAATCACTTGTAATTCTTACATCATCTAGTTAGAACCAACTTGACGAGTTAGAAACGTCACAACTATGAAATGCTAATTAGTTAGTATAAATACATCTACCTTGTAACACAGATACACAGATAAGCAGATACACTTATACACTCAGGTCTACACCAACTCAGTAGTCTGGATTGAGCTGACCTGGAGTACGGAAAACGGTCCGAGTAAGGAAAACCTTCTTAACGCCGTGCTGTCTTAGGGAAAGCTCATTCTAGTCCTACTGGTTCTGTATGTCCTACAGTTATCGAGTGCTCTACCTAATAAACAGCAGATCACAACAACTGTGTCTACGCTAGTTCTCCCAACAAGTTACGATCGAGAGAAAACAACTCAATTTCCCTCCCCGTAACACAGAAACGTTTGTCCCAATGGCCACCGCAAAAAATAGATATGCTGCTGCTTTGTTGTATTAGCGGCTCGAGCGTAAACCAGGAAGCCCAAACATTTACATTTAACAAAATAATTATTTGAAGAAAAAAGGGAATGTTCATCATTTATTAAAATCTGGACGTTAGCCGTAATACAAGGTGGTAAATATGAATTGTCGTCTTTTTCTTTAGGTTTTTGCAATGCTTCCACTTGTAGCTGAGTCGCTGAGGCTGGAAGCTTTTTGCACGACGTTTTTCTACTGAAAATAGGTGTATACCGATAAGGCCTGATAACTAACACATGAAATGACAAACTACAGCTACAAATTCTGTGCCGTTTCTAAAGAGAGATCTCTTTGGCTTGAGCTGGATATTTCACGTTCCGACATTTTAAAACTTTAAAGTATCAAGATTTCATTCTTTTTGACAGGTCTCGTGACAAGTGGGTTTTGTTTAATGTTTGAAAACACGCAAATTATCATCAAAAAAGTTATTTTCTCCTCGATATGTTGTGTTCATTTCTGTCTTCCTGCAATTCCAATTTCTCTACTCTTTTTCACAGTTCTCTGTGAAAAATTATAATGCTTTAGAATTTTTCAGCTGAAACCTAGACGGTAAACCGTCCAAGCTAGAGTGATAGACTCGCAGTGTTATAACTAATTCATAACAGCACCAGCAAAATGCGAGACCCCCTGCAAAGCACATCGCTGCGGTCGAAAAGTGATTCAAATTTCTCGCCACTTAAGTCTACTGTTTGCTTGATAACCCAACAAGATGAAGTTTTTAGTGAGTGTGATGCTTTTCTTGTGGATTTTCTTATCAAAGAACAGTAAGTAGGACTTAAAGTGGTTTACATTTGAGATAGCCAAAGTTAGACATTAGTTTTTCCATGCATGAATTCGTTTTGAAATGAAAATAGCATACCGGCCCTGGCTAATGAAAAATTGTTTTCCTTCAAAGTTTTTGTAATGTTACTTGTGAAAAAGAAAGGAAAAAATAGCTGACTTAATTACGAGATTCTCAAAATGTCATTCAGAATGAGTTGTCCGATGCAAAATTTGTTTTTACTTATCTACAATCGGCTGTGTTTTTTCTGCTCATGTAAGGTTGTTGTTTTTTTTTAGGAAGTCGCCATTGATTAAGTCAAAATTATATCCCTTGCGTAGTTTCGCGCAACTTCAGCACCCGTTTTACAGCTGCTGAACAGTACGTAACTACAGCTGTCTACCTAGGTTAACACAAATTAAATAGCTGATTGTACACAGCTTGCGTCTCCGAACCAGTACCATGCAATTGTTTTTCAACTTGTAACATGCAAAATTGAATGCTATCTTGCAAACTAAAATGTGAATTTGCGCAAATGAACTCGACAAAATATGATAAGACATTGTGCAGTAAAAAGTACTTTTGGTAATATAAATGAGCACTAGTCGTCATTCCTCGGAAAACACGATCACATTTATCGATTTACGAAAGCTTTGTGAAGCGGGCCTCCTCAGTTAAAGTTAATAGTAATGGATATGATTGTTTTTGAAGATATTGCTGATGGGGTTACCACGCCTCGACCAGCTACGGCTCCATTCTGGAAACAGTGTGTCGACGAACACTCTAAATACCGCGATGAACACAAGGTATGTACATGGCGTACATTACACAGTAAAGCAGTGTTTTTACAGACAGGTTTATATTGGGAGTGGCCAGAGCAACACATGATACTTTGGTAGCCAACAAGAGGGTGCAGCTAAAAATAAGATAATCACCAGCATTCATTCGTTTATTTGATTTTGCTTGGTATTCATCTATGCGGAAATTTATGGGTTCAGTCCATTATTTATTTATTTCCCTATCAATCAATCAATCTATCTATCAGTCAATCAATCAATCAATTAATCAATCAATTGCGGATCAATCAATCGGTCAGTCAATCAACGAATCAATCAATCAATTAATCATAAATCAATCAATCATTCATTCGATCAATCAATCAATCAATCGGTCAGTCAATCGATCAATCAATTAATTAATTAATCAATCAATCAATCAATTAATCAATCAATCAATCACCGAATCAATCAATCAACCAATTAGTCTGTCAGTCATGCCCATCAGTCAGTCAGTCAGTCAGTCACTCAGTCAGTCACTCAGTCACTCAGTCACTCAGTCAGTCAGTCAGTCAGTCAGTCAGTCAGTCAGTCAGTCAGTCAGTCACTCAGTCAGTCACTCAGTCAGTCGTCCGCGTTCGATGTTTCTCTATTTCCAATCTATCACTTGTATGTAGGTACCACGTTTAACCTGGTCAGAAGAACTCAAAACACAATCAACACGCTGGGCCAAATACTATGCTATGACCGGTATCATCCCTAACAAAAACAAAGGCCTTGGACTAAACTGGTACGTAACAAGCGGTACTCAGCTGCCTTCGTGTTCAAGTATTGTGAAAGCATTTCATGACGAGATAAACAATTATGACTACAATAATCCAGGCTGGTCTAAGAAAACGCAACGATTTACCCAGGTAAACAAATCATTTCTAGATGTACTAATTGTTCTAGCTTTACGGTCATTCCTTGATCTTATTTTGGTAAAATACAAAAGATGTCATGTATGCCCCATTAGATGAACGTGGCAAATGACAGACGGCAGAAAGGATCACGTGACCTGCTCTTTTCGCGTCTGCTGTTACCGTTTTACAGAGTCATAGTCGTTTCGAGTTAAGTTTGCTGTACACGTCACCCGTCCTCGGGAACCTAAGGGCGTTGTATGTTAGTATATGTATACTCGTTGTTATGTAAGTCAAATTTTATTATGAACGGTTATTGTAATAAGTATATATATACTAGATGCTGATTGGTCGACCTGATGAGATCCACCAGTCATATAAACGAGAAAAAACTCACTTCCAGTGAAAAGCTCTAACAGACCACATTCCCAGGGGTATATCTTCTGGGAGCGAGAAACGAGAAACAGAATCCTAGGTTGATTGAAAATCACCTTATTTGAAGGCCTAACGCCCATCACAGGGCACGGAACTAAAAAGGTCACATAATCTTTTGTGCCGATCTGCTCAGTGTTTCCCCGTTTACGCGAAGCTTAATCTTACATTGTTTTGGTAAGGAGGCAAAATTCATATGTTGCCTTTCATTTCTTTATCATCCGTCTCTTGACTATGATCGCATGAGTATAAAATGGTGATAGCTTTTAGCGAGTATAAGACTTGCATGCTGTATTCTAGCCATCTACAGAAATTGTGGTTGGCTTTGGTTCACATTTTTATTAACTGTTACCTATAAACATCAGTTAGACATGGCCAGTTGGCCTTGGTTCACATTAATTGTAACTGTAATTGTATTATCATTGGGAGGTTATACTCGCCGAGTAATAGCCAGCGGGTGCTTCCACTGACACATTCTTGGTGCTTTTTAGCTTGTCTGGAGGGACACCAAAGAGATGGGAGTCGCGTATGAAAAGAGAAAAGATGGTAAATATATCGTGATCTTCTCTTACAAACCACAAGGAAATTACGACACAAAAAAAGGCTTTCGGCAAAACGTTTTGAGTCGGGTCGTGGAATCCAGCGCAAGCAGAGTGACTGATGTTCAGTATATTAGTACGATTCTGGCACTGGCGACGTGGTCAACTGCTATGACTTTATTCTGATGACCAAAGTTCAAAAACTGAGAATTAAGTACACCCTGCTAGTAAACAACGTCATGCGATGATGCGCAAACGTAACAAGAAGACAACGAGAGCGTCCCCACAAGAATTCATGTACATTGAACATACAAGAGTTAATAGAAGGGACTCACTCCCTTCTCTTAACTCTGGTTTAATGTACATGCATAGTCTTGCAATCCATTAAACTGCTTTCAAATCTCGCGGTAATGTTACACTTATGTACTGGAAGACGATTTTTAGCTCACTTTTGCATTAAAATCAACAGAGTAAAACGCTCGCCTTTACTAGCCTCCTCCGCAGGCAACTGTTCGCTTTTTCGCTTTGGGCCTCCTGTGTTAAAGACACGTAGTGGCCTGAACGCCAGGCGAGAAAAGGCGAGAGTTGCCTGCCAAATATCGACAACTACTTGTCAGATCGCGCAGGTCGGTTCGCGCATCTTAAAATCTCCTAAGCAGGGGAGGGGCGTTAACAATTCGTAGCCTCAAAGATGTCTACGGGGTACAGTGTTAGAATTTTCTCATTGTGTACGATCTCTTATAAACTAAATCGCCTGTATTCCTACTTTCGCGGCACAAAAATTATTACCGTTGTAATGATGTAAATGGTCACGAAAATCCATAGCAAATTCTTAGCTTTCAAAGCTGCTTTGAAGTTTTGATTTGAGTAAACTGATTAGTATAAACTGATTGCGCCCGGCACACATCCGTGGAAGTCCGTGAGCTCGACGCATGGAAATGGAGTATCTACTATGATCTACTACATATGACGATATAAAAACAGCCAGATAGTTCCTCAGGTTCTATTAGAAAGTATGGAAACTTCAAACTGTTTCCCAGATACTTCACAATCATTCCTTTGACGACGTTCAACAGCAACAACAACAACTCGAAGATATTGATCTTACAACGGGAGAGGGTTGATTCCAATACAAAGACTTTAGACCGTTGCATTAATAAATGTTGTGTTGGGAATAAATAAAATCAAACATGTCTTGACAGACTTGAATAGTGGTGGAGGGAAATCGTTAGCCAAATATAAGCTTCCTGCTGTGTTAGCATCAAGGTCAACCGTCGTTAATAATTTGTCCGATAAAATTACTGCCTTTCAGATCAGCCGGCGCTACTTAGCGTTTACCGCCGGAGATATATCGTAGGGAATACAAAATTTATTAAAGAAATACATTTGTTCAAACATATTCTTGACCTCAGAAGTGATCGAACATATAACTGAGTAGTTTACATGAGTTTAAGCCTGAGCGGCAGACTCTCGAATTCTATGAAATCTTACCCTGCTTGGCAGAGGTTTCGTTATTTTCCCCCTCTAACGGAAAATAACGAAACCTCTGCCAAGCAGGGTATGAATTCTTTCAGTATTTGAATTTTTTCCGCTTTCTCTGAGCCTTTTTGTATTCGAAGTACTATTCTCTAGAACATATTTGAGTCTCTGAAATGAATCAACTACTGAGCCACTGGGAGAAAGGATTTTGGCAACACAGTGAGCCCCCTAGGGTACCCGGGGTGCATCTGCATGTCCTCGAGGTACCACTGCGTGTCCGTACCCTTCGATATTTGGCTAGCCTGCGTAGCGGCCCTGGGGAGGGGAAGGGAGAGGGAAAAGGGGAAGGAGGGGAGGGGGAGGGGGACTGGGGAGGAGGGGAAAGAGAGGGAGGGCCTGCAACGAAGGCCCTAGTTTTTACCAAACGCCCCCTAATTAAAAATTCATAACGCTGCTTGTTGTCAAACTAGATCTGTCAAAATTAACCAATCACATTTGATGAATCAAAAAGTGCATGACTTCCGTTTCTTGTCAAAATATCATAATACTGCCCATGTTGTCTACACTGGAAAGCTTGAATGAGGATTTTACCGCGAAGAAAAATAATAATCGAGGTCGAAAATCAATTGAGAAGAACGTGAACGAAGTGTGCCGAATATGTAATGTGAGTTTAAGAGTTAAGTATGGTTCCCTCAAGTCCTGCATTAATCTTTTCAAATTTACGGAAAGACAAGGCTACAACGGAGTGATTGCGAACTCTCTCCTTGACATTGGAACAGTTTTAGAAGATCGTAAAGATTCGTCAAAAGTGGTTTGCAAACCCTGTGGGAGGAAGTCTATATTTCCTTCATCCATGAAAAATCCAGAAGTCAACAGCGATCAAGTTAACTTGAATTTGAACATTGACGATGTTGACCTGTATTCTCAAGGTTGTGCTATCAAAGTTTTAATCGTTTATCCATGTGGAAATGTGGTAGTTAAGGTTCGACGAAGAGAGTTTCAGGATAATAAAAAATGTTAGTTTGTTCCAATGGAAGACCTGAGTAGCAAACAGCATTTTTAAGGCTATTCTCCAGAAATTATTCGCAGCGAGCCAGCGAGTACTCGTTGAGAATAAAATTTCGCAGCGAGTAAAAATGATCGCAGCCAGTGCTTTCTGCGATGAGTGAAGAATGTGCTTGAGACACCAGTTCCTTCGTCTGGAAATATTGAATTCCTTGGAACGCGAGGTCGTTCACGAAGTTTTTGTTATTTATTTTGATAGAGAATATCAAAGACTGCATTGCATCTTTCGTCACGGATTAGATTTCAGCCAATGAGATTTCGCCTTATCACCCTCGACCAATAGGAATTTAGCGTCCGTTTGCTGGACGTAAAATAACGTAAAAACTAGGGCCTTCGTTGCAGGCCCTCCCTCTCTTTCCCCTCCTCCCCAGTCCCCCTCCCCCTCCCCTCCTTCCCCTTTTCCCTCTCCCTTCCCCTCCCCAGGGCCGCTACGCAGGCTAATATTTGGCAGGCAACCCTTCTTCTTTTTTCCCTCCTCCTTTTCGTCCCCAGTCTTTTTTCTTCTCAAAATTTCGCACAGGAAGCCCAAAAGGTTGTCTGCGTAGGAGGCTACGCCTTTACGATATGTTGCCTACCTGAGTCTGCACGTATTCTTCAGTACAAAATTAAAGGTCTGCTGCGCAAAAATTAAAGGTCTATTTGCAAAATTAAAAGTACAAAATCAAAAAAGGACAAAATTTACAAAAATACAAAATTAAAGGTCAGCTGTCTGCTCCAGGGACACGTTGCTGGAGCTCCTTTGTGTCAACCAAATACTTCATTGTTACAATCCTTCCTCGGAAGCAGCCAATTTTTTTGCTCCACGAAATGCTGCACGGTATCAAAATGATTAAATATACGAGGATATAATCAGGACACAAACTAAACAAAATTTCAAATTTAACCTCATGTGCACTGGTACAAAATGACCCTGGAACATACACTGGAGCAAAACCCCTTGTATCTAGAGGTCGTTCAAGTTGGGCTGGTCTTTTAAAAACACTTCAGCATTAGTCGATAATCAGTATGAACAGCAAATGTATTTGCTAAATATGAACAACCGTTCAGCGCATACAAGCTTAAGTAACGGGCCGTCAAACAGTAAATTCTCAAAGCAACACGAATATATAGGATATTTCCACAGGCACCTCAGGCAATCATTTAGAGCAGCGCGTAACATCAGCGTATAAGCAATATAAAGCAAATAGACGGGTCCGGGTTCGAATCCTCATGGAATAAAAAAAATTCGCCTTAATATGCCGAGGGGGGGTATGAAGATGTTGGGGAGGGGCTCCGAAAAATTTTGTAGTAGCAAAAGGGGGGCCCAGAAAAGAAATTTATACCTAAAGGGGGGGGCCCTAAATTCTGAAAATATTGCAAATACATATTAATTGGGTAGGCATTATTTTTAATATGAATGCATCATGAATTCAGATAACAAAACATCATTGATTTCTACAATTATTAACTTGAATCCTTTTGTGTTTACTCACTACCTTATGAAATGAGAATTTTAGTTTTGATAATGTTTACATGTAGTCAAACATATTTACTTTAAGTGAATGGTGTGAATGCAGCATTAGTCTTCCATTTCATCATCTTGTTCACTCTGTTCATCTTGTTCACTCAGTTCTTTTTCAGACTCTTCGCTTTCAATACTAGCTGTTTCCCTTGCTTTTTCTTTCCTTTGAGCAGCCAGTCAAGCTATCAGAATATCAATCAGTTGCTCACATTCCTCCTTGTTGTCTACTGCTCTGGCATCAATGAGATATCCCAAAGCTTTAATGTGAAACCTGGTAAGAAGATTTTAAAGTCTCTGAGTTTAGAGCATCAGCTGCTTTCTGTCTGTGTGTCTTTAAAACAAGCTTAACAGCCTGTTTTTTTTCTTGCTTCAGCCTTACGTCTTTTATTCTTTTTTCTTTGCTCCTTCTTTCTGATTGCCACTCTCTTCCGTTCTGCCTGTGCAATACTATTATCTTTCATGAACCTGGAACTCAGCAGTTTGTAGGTATTGGAAATCGAGCAGTGAAGAGATGTTAAACCTTGTAGTAACTGGGTGAATTTCATCAAATTTTCATCCAAATATTTAATATCTCATCATCTGCCCACTGTTTAGGTGTGTTCACGACACCCACATTAAACGATAAGGGGAAGATGAGATCAGTAGATGATTTTGCACCAAAGGCCAACATTAAAAGGCTTTTTAAAGATGGTGTCATTACTTCCAGCAGTAGCGCCAAAATAGAAGAATTCTCCAAGCAATACTGTGTTGATGCTAAACATGTTGAATACGTGAAGCATCTTGAAGACCTGCAGGCTGTCTCTTCAGTTTATTTGAGAAAATGAAAGGAAAAAGAAACGCAACATTGAAAGTAATAAAGACTACAAAGACTATGACTGGTCAACCATGATCTCATCTGGAAAATTAAAGAAATTAAAGGTCAAAGAACTTGATAAATACTTAAAGTACCACGGCCACGACAGAGACATCATCTGAAGAAAGCGAATCTGATTCGGACGAAGATGATGTTCTGAGACTCAGTCATCCCAAATGACGAAGAGGAAGAAGAAGATGATGACGAAGAAGAAATAAGGGCAGAGTGCCTAATAGAGCTAGAAGAGCTAGAGCAAGTCACCCGTTGAGATATAATGATTTTGTCTTGTACTAATCTCTTGTAGGAATCAAATTCATTGAGTCATCTCATTAACGTTAAAAGTGATATGTGTGTGAGGCGTGTCCCCCCTCGGCATATTAAATGTACTTTCCCTAATTATGTAGTAAATATTATCTTTTCATGTTGTTTGTATGCCTTTTTCTGGTTTTGAAGTATTTTAAGCTGTTTCTTTTTATTTTTCTCCCCCTTTACACAGAAGAACTTGTTGTTCTTGCTGTGTACGCTGTTACGCGCTGCTCTAAATGATTGCCTGGGATGCCTGTGATATTACGTATTGGTAGATGAATAAATCACGTGACAATTGATTTAACTCTTCTGCTTTGCCGTAATTGCCGTAGAAAATCACGGATCAGGATGCATTTTTTTTTTTTTTTGACTTCAAAACTAAATAAAAACTAAAATTCTTGTGGAATCTTATCAATCCTATGAAATATCGATCGAATTTCCTTATTGGTGTTGTTTCGTTGCAATACCAGGATTCTCACTCCCTATATATATGCTATACGGGTAGGTGCTGCGGGATAGGGTGTAGGTTTTCAGTTCCCAGGTCGATCTAGGGTAGGGTATCGTTTTAGCCTTTGCAGTCTAGGATAGGGTACTGTTTTGGTTTGGGATAGGGTATAGTGCACTAATAGAACTAGAGTGAGACTTCAATCAGTGATGTTGAGACCAACTTTCATTGGAATCCACAATATAGAATAACTAAGTAGCAATATAGAATAACTAAATAACACCCACCCAACCAAGATAGTCGGAGCATTTTACACTGTCATCAAAAAGTTAAACTTATAATAGTAATTACTGTGATCATTGATAAGGTAATAGAAAACTTTATTAATGTAAAGATCTTAAATATGAGGTCAGGATTCAAAAAAATATAAAAATTCAATTATAAAATTTGGTTTGTTTCTTATTTTAACTTTACCAAACTAACCACTGATTTACTGTTTAATAGTTGTTTGAAACCTCTCGCAAGCTAGGCCATTGGTTAAAGATCAAAACATCTAGTTTTGTAAAGCTAAAATCAGAGACAAACCAAATTTATTATTATACCTATATTAATGATAGGATTAAAAGTCATTTATGTTTTCCCCTGTCTGCGCCACACAAAACTATTAAGATGTGCTGCTGCTTTTCCTGAAGCTCGTTTACTGGGCAAGGCAATAACTCAACACACCTGAGTTTGGAGTGTTATGGCTGTGGGCGAAGGGACCCACAGCCGCTTTATTAAAACATCCAACATAAAATACACCATGTTAAAATACGATATGATGCGGATGTACGAAATCTAGACTTGCCCCAGTAAAGGTGAGGGCACAAAAACGATAAACGATGTTGGATACATCAAGACAAGACGAGGAAGGTATGGGGAGGAGGAGGGCAAAATTAAAGCTACCAGCTTATGTAAAGTCAGGACCAGAATGAATCACTTCGCCTGACAGCTCACGTGTTGTGCTGTCCTCAGTGGGGGGTCACTCAAATTGCCACTACTCCAGTACCCTATACCGACCTCACATGTATGAATGCTCCTACACGAAGACCTACGATTACACAATTACATAATGCCTCTAGATAATGCTCAAATAAATACAGCCAAGAGAAAACATAAAAATCCTATTTGCGCGCAAATATTCCATTTTTAAAGTGTTAGTTTATGCAGGGCTTCCCCACTGATGTTCATCAATCTATAATGGTTCTGCATCTGTGCACCTAATCCCTCATAGTAGGCAATAAGTTCATCTAAGTAGATCTTCCATTTTATAAATAAACATCCCTTGTTGATAGCAATCCGTAATAAAACCATTGTGACACAGCATTAATTTGTCACCTCTTGACGGGAATAAGGTAAGATTTCTTGGCAATGATAAGGGTGAGCTGTAGTGGGGGAGACAGCAGTATAGGTTGCACCGAATTAGCCCCATTTTTTGCAGGGCTCTTTTGAGGGGGGCAGGGCAGCCCTGCACCCCATGGACTGACAGAGGAATAAGTAATGACTCGCCTAAAGGCTCGTCCAATTTTGAGAACTCTTAAAACATTACTCGTACCTATTACATGTAATTCCGAATTGTACTCAAGATCGTG
This sequence comes from Telmatactis stephensoni, assembly GCA_029948255.1. Taxonomy (NCBI): domain Eukaryota; kingdom Metazoa; phylum Cnidaria; class Anthozoa; order Actiniaria; family Isophelliidae; genus Telmatactis; species Telmatactis stephensoni. The sequence continues at coordinate 46,496 of JALIZF010001364.1, forward strand.
CTATTCCCTTTACTATTTGTTTCTGAAATATTTAATATTTAACCACTGACTCTGGATTGCGGGACTGCCCACGCCCCGCAAAAAAGGGGCTAATTCCGTGCGACATTTAACAAATTGAAGATGGTTTTGAGTTGTCTGTTCTCTTATTGACACACTCTTGACGTCATAAAATGTTCAAAACTCAAGTGGAATCACGAGCGCAGCGACAACATTTTATGACGTCAAGAGTGTGTCAATAAGAGGACAGACAACTCAAAACCATCTCCAATTCGTTTTTTACAACAATTATTTGAGATAAAAGTTAAAAAATCCTTTTCAAACGGGGCAACAGAACGAGCGCGCGCGCTGAAACGCGTCAACAGTGTGTCTGTCCTCTTATTGACACACTCTAATCAACCAATCAGATTGCGAGATTAGTATCAAGTGTTGTAAAAACTGCTTTTGTGTAACGTTAGTTATAATTTATCTTGCGAACATTATTGCTAGCTTTTACATTTATTTTTTTTTATACATGTACGTCCTTTGAGTTTACCGTGATTAAACAAAGGTAAAGGTAAAAAGCCCTTATTTTACATCCTCAGTCCGTCAGTCAGTCACACAGTCCGTCCGTCCGTCCGTCAGTCAGTCAGTCAGTCAGTCAATCCCAGTCGTCACTTTTATTTTCTTTCTATAAGCACTTACCCAAAAGCTCGTGTCTATACTAGAAAATACATGAGACTCATGGAATTGTAGAATTGTACTATCCATTTCTTCAAAAAACAACATTTTAAGTGACCTAACTCAGTTTGGGCTACGAAACCATCTTAAAAATTATAAAATGCTTGATCAAATTTTATCAAGTTCAAAACTTTAAGTATGCTGTAGACGACAAGTCAGAATGAACTGTCATAGGCAGAGTTCACCCTTAAAAAGATTTAGAAAACAAAAGCACTTTGAAAGGCTGTTTGACATCACAAAAGACATGCCTGGTCAAGTTCACGAAGGGCCATACCTAAGAGAAGGGGAGGGGAGGGGTGGTCTAGATGGGTTGCACACTGTGCACTAAAAGGGTCATGTAGTCCCTTTCGTACTACTCACTCTGTGGGATAATCGGATAATTATACACCATAACAACAGACACAAAAATAAACATACCTTAGCAATTTCTGCTAGCATAGCTTTACCTATTCCTCTTCCTGGAAATTATATAGAATTTAGCAATAATACATGTATCTAAAATTGCAAACTTGCATGCAATGTGATTTCTCTTAATTATTTTTTATTTAGTATACTCACTTCGCTGAGTTTGGTTAACAAATAAGTCCACCATGTATAATCCTCTCCCTTGTCTTGAGTCATAATTATGGTGGAAAACACTATATCCAATGAGAGATTTTTTGGAACTTTGTGCTGAACTTTGTCCAAGTTCCTTTTCAACCACAATACAGTAACACCATGGATCTTTACCAAAACAGTTATCTTCAAAGTCTGAGGTAAAAAGTCAGGAAAAGAAAAAGAGAGAGAAAGTTGTTCTTTACTATTCAGTAGTGAAATATTAAGGAAAGGGTGCACTTAGATAGGATATGTCATCTCATTTCAATATCTTTGTTGATTGAAATGACGAGAAGATGGAAGCAAGGTAGTTTATCCTTTCAACTATCCATGTAGGGTTTCCAAAACTGCCAACTGAATTGCTTGAAAAGAGCACACTGAACTCAAGTCATAAGTCATTAACTGCCCATCCTTTGATTTACATTTGATTTATTATTTATTTTGATTGATATTATAAAAAAGCAAAAAATACGATACCTTACTCAAACTCAATGTGAAATTCAAACTTGAACTGTGAAATTCAAACTTGAACTCAACTAGTCTCAGTTATATGATAAGTTTACATGATTAGTTTACAATATAAGTTTATATGATTTACGGGTGATGTTCATCATCATCATCATCCCAGGACATAAATTTCATTCCTGTCTCATGCACCTATAAATAGGATGGAATATTCCAGCAGCCTCATGCAGGTCTGACATACAGGCAAAATACAGTCAGCATCATACAAACCTTCTAAAGAAACTCCTTCAAATTGTTCTGACAGCTGATGATAAGCGATGGTGTCCTGAAAAAAAAAAGAATAATACAGGCGCTGATTCAATTTTGAAAGCAGTCAAATTAGATGGTAAGGGTTATATAGGTTGCTATCAATCAGCTGTTGAATCTCATTAATATCTGCATTTGACTGGAGGGCAAAAACCGGTTTGACTGGGGGTCAAAAGCTTTCAACCATAAAGAATTATTTTGAAAACTTACAATTCAGCTGGTAAAAATACTGCATGGAATGGGATATGACATCTATTGATAGTAGCCTGCGTAGCGGCTCTTTGGGGGAAGGGGGAGGGGAGGGGAGGGGGAAGGAGGGAAAGGGGAGGGGGACTGAGGAGGAGAGGAAGGAAAGGAGCCTTTCCTTCCTCTCCTCCCCAGTCCCCCTCCCCTTTCCCTCCTTCCCCCTCCCCTCCCCTCCCCCTTCCTCCAAAGAGCCGCTACGCAGGCTAATTGATAGCAGCCTATAGAAGATTTTATTTGTCTTGAGATTTTCATTTAAGATGTCAACAAATCCATAACACATTTTCAAATACAATTAATTTGAATCCATTTGAACAGAGTTCTTTATCTGACATGATGAATTCTTTGTTCATTGTGCAAACTCAGGATCCCTTCAATTTCTACTCCATCCCACCGTCCTTTAGTACGTAGCTCCCAACATTTGATGGCCTGTTCACTGGCAACAACTGCTGCAAGAGGAGCAGCTGTTATTGTGACAATCATGAAGTGGCTGTAATACATTGCATAGTTTTTGATGCTGGCTATCCTTAGTAGTTAGACAAGACAGGATATATCAATATCCCCACCATGGAGGGAGTTTGAAATTCTGGAGAGGAAGGGGTTCAGAGAAAGAACAAAATTACAGAGTTGTATGGAAGAAAAATGGAAGTTCCAAAGGATAGGCTGGGGGCCCATTTACCAATTCCCTCTGTGGTGTGGGTATGGATATTTTCTGGAACTACACATTATGAAAGAACGTCCTGATTTATCAACACAGTAATAAAAGATACTTCTCTGTAGCACTAAACTTTTACTTAAATAAACAGCTAATGTGTAAACAGTGTTAACCTACGTTGCTTTTAAATTCTAATGATGGCCGCTAATTAGTCAGTAGCACTGTTTTAATATTTGTGTCTAACTTAGCATTTGAGCCTAGTAAAACACCCAAGTCTTTTCAATACAGCCTTAATTATTACCTTTAGCATCTGGATAATAGCAGGAGAGTCCTCCTGGACTGCCTCTCGAATTGTCCAGTCACACATTATTTTCCATTGGCTCTGTATTCAAGAAATGAGGCAAAGTGAACAAAATGTAGCCCATATAAATAAAAATAGTCCTCTAAGATGATGTCCATCCATGGTTACAGGCACACCCCCCCAAAATAAATAGATAAATGAATGAATGAATGAATGGATAGAGGGAGGGAGGGAGGGAGGGAGGAAGGAAGGAAGGAAGGAATAAAATAAAAAATAAAAAAGGATTGAAAAATCGAAAGAATTATTCACAAATTTTACTAAAGTTTTAACAAATTTTATAATTATAGAATTCATAATAATGATGGAATATATCGATCATCATGACAAACACAACAACATATCAAAAAGGATATTTAATGGAAAACAAATAATTACACAGACAGTTTAGATATTTTTAGATATATTTTCAATAATAATGTTCATTTTTGATCAAGCAGGTTGTCAATAATTTCTGTGGCAGAAAATTACCAGAAAGCTATTCAGTTAATTACCACAAATTAAAAACAAAAATTTGTTTATAGCCTAGTATCATTAATTTTGATTTTGATTTTTCAATTCACTGTACAATCATGTGACTTTTCCATGATTTGCAGTTTTCAAATGATGGAAAGGACAAAACAAAGTAATTCAAGCGATTAAATAAGTGCTAATTAAACGTCATCCCTAGCTCTCCGGCACTAATCTTGTTTATTTATTATATAGTTTAACCTTATAATTTGTATACTAAAGGGTTATTAACCGGCGCGAGGTCTGTACGGGAAAATATCAGACCGAGGTCTTGACAGTACAAAAAAAGAACCCGAGGTACTGATATGTTTCCGATGACAGACCGAGCAAGCGAGAGTAATAACTCATTTATTATAATTATAATATGGCTATTTTGCCATTTCCTGTAAGTTGTGTTTCCAGTCTTTTGCACCCCTCCACCTTTGCATAAATTATTCAAATTAGGTATTGAACTGACAAGCTACAAACTACAAACTCAGAAAGAACTTTTGAACATTTTATTTCAAAACTGCTTCCATGTTGATTATTCCTGTTTGGATGTTATCAATCATCCAGCAAAAGAGAGACTGATCAAGATAAAAGGTTTCAGGTTTGACAAGTTTTTTTTCAGCAAAATAGTGCAGCACATTAAAATATCCTCAACCTTGTGGCAAGCTAAGAAAATCAGGTTTATTTTGGTCAAAAGTGATCTAGTTAACTTGTCTCAATCTTCATCGTCGCTTTCTATAATTCTATGACGTTTTGGAAATTACAGCCCTCCAGGGTGTGGACTCCAGAAAAGAATGAGGAACTCCATGAATTGTTGGCCACTGAACTGTTTGAAGTTGTGGTTGTTTGACTGAAGTTCACTGCCAAGGGATTCATTTTCAGATCTTGATTACTAGCAGTGACAACAGAGTTTGGCTGGATATCTGTGGTAGGAATTCTGCTGAGAACCATTGACATTTGCTTTTGTTGCTTTTGACCAGCCGATTTGTACGCCAACAAAATTTTGGTGCTTTTATGACCGCTATGTTGTGCTACAAAGTTTTCTGGGATGTTGTCATCGAGTAATCTCAAAATAGATGTTTTCCTTACTGAATGGTTAGTGACTTTTGCTCCTACTTTCTGAGGAATTCCAGCTGTTTTTGCAACTGTGCTGAGAAATTTTCCAATCTGGTTTTTACCAAGTGGAGCTTTCATGTACTAGATATCATCACTTGGGCTGCGTTTGTGCTTGACGGGAGCAAGAAAAAATGGCGATTCGGCTATGTTCATTTCCACTGGACGTTGACTTCTGAATTCTTTATAAAATTGAACCGGACATCTTTCTGTATTAGTGGAGTAAGCTTTGGACTGATATGCTGGTTGATGGCCTTTTTCTTTGCCAGTTCTGGTCTTTGTTCCCCTTTCTCCAAGCCAAACAAGCATTTCATGGCCATTGTTTGCAGTTAGTAGCTCCCCAGCAGAGTTTTCTGCTTTCGTCCCTTGCCCTAAAACCAAAATGAAGGGACAGCAACCACCACATTGTTCTTTGTAAAACTTCAGGATTATTATCACAAACTATCCAGAGGCAAACAACTGGTCTTACTCTTCATCTGTCAGCGCTCTTGTGGCTTGAGGTCTGTTTCCCTTTCCTTTGGCAACCAGCGATTTTCTTCATGCTACAAGAACTCTCCTTGAAGTCTGAAAGGCCTTGTCTTTTAGGATATTTCCATCGTACTTCAGGTCTTGGAGGTGTCTCTGAATGCTCCTCTGGTAACTGCAGAGGGTGTTTGGCTCGTATAGTCAGTACCGTCAGGTTTTCGTACATTCATGAAAAACTTGCTGAAAAGATGGTTGAGTTCAGCTTGAGGTAAGTTTTCAATACTTGTATTACCTTTACCAATGCTGCCTAGTAAGTATTTTTGAAATATGGTGAGGTCAGACTTGGTTTTTCGTACTGTGTTTTCGGCTCTTTGGTCTAAAATGAAAGCTTAAATTGTTTCTTGGCTGTTGGGTACAGTAACTCTTCGTTCGCTACTATCTCAAAATTTGGAAAATCTCCATCTTGAATTACGTTTTCTTCAGGATTTAAGCTTAAATTTAACTGACTGAAACCATCCATTTTGTGTATCTCAAGCTGTTTTCTGTGAGTTGGTCTCTCTCTTGAATATTTCAAGTTGTTCAGAAAAAACAAATGTTTGAAAAGTCCTGCTAAAACAAAAATTGTCAAATGCAAACTTTTCTTTTCATCCAGAAAAATAAATCCCTAATTAGATATTTTCTTGTGTATTACGGGCTGACATTTTACTCATCGCTCGTATTTTGCCTTGCCTAAAGGCTCGGCAAAATACGTACGCGACTCGTAAATATCAGCCCGTAACACACAAGCAAATATCTAATAAGTGGTAATTATTATATGGCTAGATAATTTCCTGAATTCTGATTGGCTAACGCATGGTCTGTATTTTGCCATATCAGGACCGCTGTCCCGGATGAAAAGAAAAGTTTGCCTTTGGCAATTGTTTTAGCGGGACTTCTCAAAGCCATATAATAAATAAGTTATTAACCTCGTTTGCTCGGTCTGTATGGGAAAATATCAGACCTCGGTCTTTTTGTACAGACTTCGCTGCGCTCGGTCCGTACTGTGAAGACCTCGGTCTGATATTTTCCCATGTACAGACCTCGCGCTCGGTTAATAACCCTTTACTTCTATCCTGAAAAAAATATCTACTGGACTATGGTAATAGTCTTGAACGAAAAGAAATTTAATATTTCGATACTCGAGCTTTTGACGGTTGCCCGTCAACTGGGTTGAATCCAAGTGATGCGATTAATATTGAAGCGGTTTTCCAAAGTAATCATACACGGTCAGCTCGATTGTTGTCAAACAAACGAGTCCATTCAATAGAGGGATTTCTTGGCAGCCATGTTTGTGGGCAAGTACAATAGAAAGTTTTTAAATTAGAAACGATTTCATTTCTCTCGGGAAAAAAGCTCTTCTTGGTTACTATTTTGACCACAAACATGGCTGCCGTGAAATCCCTTCATCTTTCCACGAAAAACTTTTCGCCAACCACTCAAAATCTTGAAAGATTCTATAAAAACAATTTTCTTGCACATTTGCTGAAAGCTGTGCCTGGTTATGAAAGTGATAAAAGAATAAAAGATAGTCTACATACCTCAAAACGCTGCACCTGACCATGTTATTTTACCCAAGCTTGGGATTCCTGTATCATTCCACAGGTTTCCATCCAAGTTTGTTTACTGTGCCGGGGTTCCTGTGTAGCCAATCTCGTCGTTTCAAATCGAATGTTAGAGAAGTTTAAAAATCGTTTCTAAGAACGCTGTGGCTATTTGACCGGAAAAATTTGAAAAATGCCATCAAAAATAGAAAAAGTTCCCTTGAAACTCTTGAGAAAAACTACAAGATATTTTAGACATTGAAAATGGCAAAGTAAATCGATAAACGTGTACTTACAAACAGTGTAGTGATCCAGCTGGGTCAATGAGCTGAGTCGGCTTTGGCCAGTGTCTTTTCGTCGACTTCGCTCGCTCGTTTTTCGTCTTTTCCAGCTTTGAATTTGATATTGATAAACCATTGGCATTCATCGACGATGTAATAGCAAATTTACTTAAGAAGTGATATTTCTTCGCAAAAGTCACTAAATATCCACGAAACACCTTTGTAATTTCTAGCTCTCAGTCAGTAAACTTTTCAATTATTTTGGCCCATTTCTGGAGCATGCGCATTATGACTCGTAAACCGGAACCCCAGAAATCTGGGGAAAACAAATCATATCGATTCCCAGCTTTGGCCGGGGTCGCGTCCGCTGACCAGAAGCCGGCAAAACTCTGGGCTCGAGATTGTCCTATTACATAGTACATGTTACCTACAGTTTCATTCCCTTGGTTTCATTAGTGGAAAATAGAGCGGTAGTGACCAAGAGGAACGCAGGTGCTGGGTTCGAGAGTTGTAATCGGACAGTTTCCAGAGCCAATCAGATTACGCATTTCGTGCGCGCAATGCCACGTAATCGCTACGCCATTGAGCGCGCGCTCGATCAAGGCGGATTTTTCACTAACTTTTTCAACTATAATCATATACATACAAAAATTTAAGCATTCTGATTGGCTGAGAGCACCTCGATTTATTTTAAATTGGTTTAAAGTGTGCATATTTTGAAATTTTGAGTGCTTATTTTGAAATTTTGAGTGCATATTTTGAAATTGATTATGATTGGTTGGCCGCAGCACTTGAATGGTTTTCCACCATCACCAACAACAACAATACAGATAGCAACAAGGTTTTAATTGAATCTTTCAGAAGTAATGCTAAAAAGACCTAAAAACAAAAAGCACAACATTAAGCACTGCGAATTGGCTTCGTGTATGGAATGCCTAGCTGGGCTGAAGAGAAAGGCCACAACAAGAAGATAAAGGAATACGAGCCCAAGGAACTGAACAATCTGCTAGAGCAGTTTTACGCTACCCGTCACAAAATTTTTGTATGCTTATGATTAATAAATAATCACATGATTTTTTCGTGCAATTTAGAATAAATTAGGCTCGTGCAATTTGTTAAACACCGAAAACTTTACTCGTCCTAATTTATTCTAAATTGCACTCAAAATCATGTGATTACCTATACAAATTGGTCATTTTACTTGCGGTTAGCATGGATTAGCAGCTGGCTTGTTCTTTGGTCGTATGGCAAATACACAAACTCTTAATAAATTTTAGTATGGGTCATGCCATATGATTTATAATAGACCTTTTTGCCGTAACACTATTTTCCAACTTCGTGCATCTTGAAACAAAGAACTGCATCGTAGAATGTGCGGAATGTGAACTTGTTTTGTTTGAAATAAAACTTCCCTTTGTCTTCCATTCAAGAACGCATTAATATGGCTCCAAGTTCTGTCGCTCAGGCCTAGTTCAAACGTCGAATCTCACATGAGCTGAATTCAATGCAAATTAGTCAAATCTTTTGTTTCTACTCATTATCATCTCATTTGCATTGCATTCGACACATGTGAGATGCGACGTTTGAACTAGGCCTCAGAGCCTTATTTTTATGCGTTCTTCAAATTATTGAATTACTCAAATTTGCGAATTTGTCAATCTTCTGGCCTTTATTCCAAATCACTTCTATCAAAGAAGAACAAAGTTTTAATTCTATGTTAGCTACTTTACCTTGGTATGTTACATAGTATTTGGGTGCCTGGAATGCTTTGAAATCAAGAGATATTTCAGAAAAACTGATTTCAGCCTTATTTTATATCGTTGCCATGGTAACACCAGTTACACTAAAACAGACAAAAAAAATACCCTTGACCTCAGTTTATCTACTGACAGGAAAATCATTGTGATTACACTAGGGACTGGGTGTATCACTTAATAAGCTGGTCAATATAAATTTCATTTTTTGAGTTGTTTGTAAATGGCAACCATCTTTGTTTATCGTTGCTGTGGCAACACAAATAAAAGTGAAATAGACAAAAATCAAAACTTTGATTCAAGTCCAATAACTGGTTTAAAAACCGTTTTGGTTAGTCAAGATTAAGTTGCTCAATTTGTGAAGAGAAAAACGGAAGCATTGTTAACAAAGAAACTATTTTGAGCTACCTTAAGGTGTTTTTCAGTAAATAAGATGACCTTATAAACATTACAAGTACGCTGTAGGGTGTTTGGAGATTCTGTCTTTAATACTATTGAATTTGAAAAATATTGCATTTATTGTTTTGGGCTGGTAAAAACTTTAATGGTATAATATAGGGGTAAAAACCATGTGTTGCCACACCCATCTGGATAGGGTTCAGGTGCCTTTTGGGGGGTTAATGTCAGAATTACAAGCATTAAAAGCAAGATAGAAATAAACCTCTGGTTTGTATAAAAATTTGTTTTGGTGGCCTTGATTATACTATGTACATGTACTCACACTACTAAAAGAAACCTCAGTGCCCTCAGGGTGCATAATAGAATGTGAGCCTTCAGTGATGGTGAGACCAATTCAGGAACCCACAATATGCAATAACTTTGTAGAAAGGGGTCAGTTATGCAGTCAGAATTAATAATAATAAATTAAATATTTGGTTTGTCTCTGATTTTAACTTTACAAAACTAAAAATGTTCCAGACCTGTTACTGATTTACTATTTACTAGTAAGGTAATTTGAAAAAAACTCTTTCAAGCTATCATTTTACTGAGGAAGGCCATTGGTAAATGGTCAAAATGTTTAATTTTGTACAGTTAAAATCACAGACAAACCAAATTCTACTATAACCTTATTTCAATGATAACATTTAAGCCCTATTTTAAGAAACCAGTACACATAGTTATTTTTTAAGTGTTAGTTTATGCAGGACTTCCCCACTGATGCCCATCAATCTATAATGGTTCTGCATCTGTGCACCTAATCCCTCATAGAAATCAATAAGTTGCTTGTTAGTGAAATCCAGGTCCCATTGTATAAATACACATCCTTTGTTGATAGCAATCTGTAATATAAAATAGTTAAAACATATAAACCTTTGATGTCTATCAATATTTACATTCTGAGTAAATTTTGAGGCTTTCAAATTTTCTAAAACAGTAATTACATGACTGACTAGTATTAAAGTAGTTACTACACTGCAGCCTTTGGGGCCCCAAAATTTGAGCCCCCAGTCACCCTGATATTCACTGTCTCTAATACTAATGTGAGTACTTAATGCCCTTACAATAACCCCCCGGGACAATAACTCACTAAGGGATCTATAGAGGGGGCAAAGGATCCCGAAGCAACTAATATATGTAGTGATTATGTTAAAAATAGGCCGTCTATAGATAGGATCTCTATGTGGATACCATTCAATCCAATCAATTATAAGTTGGTCACTATGCAAAATAGGGTCTTGTTTTGGACAGCAAAATTGAATAGGTGCATGTGCACATGTTTTTGGCAGGAATCATTCAACTTCCGTAAAGCAAAGCAAAAAGACTCATTTTTGTTCTTATTGCACATGTGTGGGACACTTTATTCCCTTTTCTTTAAAAAGCTATAATCTTCAGCAGTTTTTGTCAAACTAAGTGTTTCTTTAATATTTATTTCATTTACAGCCCTTTCTTCAAAGCCAAGCATGGGATTTATGAAAAAATCAAGAAATACAGACATTTGCATTATTTGCTCAATTTTGATATTCAAAAAATCATTATATTAAATTTATTTGGAGACCATTCTTAAAACATATGCTTGGCATTATGCACTTTGATCTCAAGTCTGATCTATTTAATGGTTTCAAATACTCCAATATACATTGCCAAAGAAAATTATAGCTTTTTTCTGTTGCTATGTTGTTATGTGATGACATCACGCAATGATGTCACAAAATGTTAAAGTCCCTTCGAGGAAGAGAAACTATAATTATCATGTAAAAGGGATTTTAGAGCATTTTCAATTTTCCTAGCAAAGGGTTATTTTTGTACATCATTACACCCTTAAAAAGATTCTTCACAGGGTCCCCCATACAACTTTTGCAAAATGAAATCACATGAAAATATTTGGTCTTTTCACGCATCACGAATAATTAAAAATCACATTCACAAAAATGTCAAAAGTTGCTTTCACGTGAACGCAAAAAGATTTTAGATATTAAATTACATTTCATGGCAAAATAAATCAGTCATTCATGTTTCACGCAAAAGGTATTAGGGGACCCTGTTCAGACTATCCACAATCAATAGCTGATCGCTAAAGCTCATAGTTTGTACCAAACACTTCCTGTATTAATTTATTACGGACTTACCAGTTATGAGTAGTTACTTTACTTACAAATGGTTTCCATAAAGACCATTGCTTAATCTTTAATAGCCTTTTCCCAAAATTGTTTGAATAATCATGAAACAATAGATTCAAGGTCAGGCTGGGGTAGAAAAACACAGCAAATGTATGGACTTAAAAACCCTAGTCTCAATTTGAATCTTTTAATTGTTACATGGTCAGTCATGCAAATTTGGGAAAGGGCTATTTTTTGTTTTGAATAGTCCAGTTCTGAGATATGCTTCACCTGCCACATACGAAGCCTGGATTTAGAATAAAGCTACGTGCAAAAACGTTTGTCTTGTAACAAATGACTGAGCTCTATGCATGTAGCCTCGTCTTGATCCCTTTGTATGTGGGAAGTGAAAATTTTGTATCTCAGAAGTCAGCTATTGCAAAACCATCTAGCACTCAAACCACACAGGTATCCCAAAACCTCTGTAGTCAGTATCTACAACAACAGCAAACAGACACCCAAAAACCATACCTTAGCTATTTCTGCTAGCATAGCTTTACCTATTCCTCTTCCTGGAAATAATGTGGAATTTATCAATATAATTTATAATATTTATAATCACAAACTTGCACAGTGCTATATATATTTTTGTTTACTCACTTCGCTCAGTTGCACTGACAAACAAGTCTATGATATAAAATCCTCTCCCTTTTCTTGAGTCATAATTATGGTGGAAAACACTATATCCTATGAGAGATTTTTTGGGACTTTGTGCTGAACTTTGTTCAAGTTCCTTTTCGACCACAATACAACAACACCATGGATCTTTACCAAAACAGTTTTCTCTGAACTCTGAGGGTAAAAAAAGAAAGTAAAGTAAAAACACAATTAAAAGAACTGAAAAGATTCATCTCTTACAAGCAGGTCCTGTTATATTAATTTAAACCATTTTAATTCTAAAGTTGCAATTTTTTTTTTCGAATGGTACCATGCTTGTGACTGCATACCATTTCCATGAGTCATATAAAATATACTCTAGTTCTGTTTGTCCATATTTCTGTCTCAGTATCATATGATAGTACTCTATCAAAAAGACACTTTAAAGGGGCATATCCATGGTTATCCTTCAGGAGAGGGTGGAAACCATCTGGAGGCTAGGGTCCACAGGATATATTGGAAAAGTACTAATTAAGAAGAAAAGGGCCCAACTGATGTGGCTTAGCTCAGGGAGAGATGCACACCCCTTCTACATACCCTATACAATCAATCCATCCCATGGCCTCCTTAAAGATACCATATTTTGTAGTACTATTATACAAACCTTCTAAAGATACTCCTTCATATTTATCTGACATTTTATGAAAAGCAATCATGTCCTGACAATAAAGAACAAAAAGTTATTGTCAATATTATATATATTTTGATACTAATTAATTATTTTTAATTACTAATTAACTTTTTTCACATAAAATAATAATATGTTTATCTATTTTTGAATTATTACTAGCATTACCTACAACTTAACTGTTCTTGTAATAAATCTAAAAACAAATTCTGTATAATTATGATTCTCCACTATATAAAAACATCTTGGCCCATTATTATAGTAATTTCAATCTCCTTGTATGGTTGTCAACTTGAACGTTTGATGTTATTTTGACAATCACACACATCACACTCGTTTATCTCATAAAGGAAATTCTTCATGGATATATTAAATACAATTATTTGCAACAAATATAAAGTCTTAAAGTCTAAAAGAGTTAGAATATGAGAATTAGTACAGTGTTATAAAAAGCTTTATTCATTTTATTCTGACTATCTATTCATTTCTCCTCATTCATGATAGGCAGATCAATAGGGGGATGTTGAGTTATAAGTAAAATACATTATCCTTTCATTGTGAAGATATCACTAGAGCAGATTTTGCATGGTTGGCTGAGCGGTTAGAGCGCTGGCCTTTCACTGCTGTGGTCCGGGTTCAAGTTCCAGCTCGAGCGCCTGGATCATATATGAATTGAGTTTGTTTGATGTGTCGTTGTTCTCTACCATGCCACGAGGGTTTTTTCTCCGGGTTCTTGGGTTTTTCCTCCCTCGGCAAAAATTAACATGTGAGCTAAGTGATTATTTGCAAAATACTTAATGTAGAGGTAGTGTGTGTTAGAGTACAGTGTCCCCCAACTATAGTGCGCAAGGGCTAGAAGACTTGGACACTTAAATAAACAGTTATTTATTTTATTTTATTTTTATTTTTACCTTGCCATGCAATGGTCATGACAGTGCTGTGATGTCTAGAAAAACAATCAAAATTTATGCTCTAACTGTGCCGTGACCGTGCAGTGCTGTTTTCACAGACATACAAAATGTACATTACTCTATTCACTGCCTCTGACTCTACAACTGGCTGGTGGCTGAATTAAGCCCTGCATGGATAAATGAGGAAACATGTTTCCAGAAACATCAAAATGACGTGCAGGCTTAATATTTATTAGTATTCACCAACATAAGGGCTATTACAAATCCTGCATTCTGACTGGCTCCCTAACCTCGGGCTATTGGTGATTATAGCCCGAGTTGAGAGGAAGCACGAGTAATAATATCAATAAAACATTTTTCTCTCTTTGTTTTGTTTAGTCTCATTCACCTTTGGCCCAATATGTTGGTGAATACTAAAACAATTAGACCTCTCGGCCTCATTAAGATTCAAATAGTCAATTCGGCCTATATGGCCTCATGGGTTATTGCCTCATAGTCCATTCGGCCTCGAGGTCTAATTGTTAAATAGTCCAAACCTGTTTTAGTTCATTCCATGATGGTAAGGTTGTGGGACAAAACATGAAGTCAAGTTTGGAATGCATGACCAATCACAAGCAGTTCTTTGAAATTCTGACCGAGATTTACATGTACATGAAGTCATAACTAGGTCATATCAAATTGATTTATGTCATGTAAAAGTGACCTTTTATAAAACACCTGTGTCTGTCTGTCCATCTGTTTATCCATCTGTCTGACTGTCTGTCTGTCTTTCTGTTTGAGAGTCTGTCTGTGTCTGTCTGTCTTATTGCTTCAATGAACATCATATGGTGATCTCACTGCAGATGCTCATGCACACTCTACATGTAGCTATTCTCACTTCATGTTGAATTTTAGCCTGTGTTGAGACATGTCCATTGTTCATACTGTTAAATAACAAACCTTTAACATCTGGATTATAGCAGGAGAGTCCTCCTGGACTGCTTCACGAATTGTCCAGTCACACATTATTTTACACCAGCTCTATCCAAGAAATGAAGCAAAGTGAATATAAAGTTGCACATATAATTACAGGAAATTTGAAAGAAAGAAAGACTTTGGAACTACAGTAACATTTTGCTATATTAACTAATGAATGTGCAAAAAAACCCACACTTTTATATACAGCACTTTTTTGTAATCCTCAGTCCCAACCTGATTGCCTTTAGGGACCATTCATTATTCATTATGGATGGGCTGGGTTAGCTGGGCCGTTCACAGAAATTTTAGAATGGAAGGAATCTGACTATACACCGGGGCAAGACCAGAGATATTTAGTGTCAGAATTGGATAAATGCATTTCTCAAGACAGCTGGGCAAAACTCAGCAAAATCATGTTCAGTCGGCCAGTCAATTTGCCCAATGGAATTTTTATCCGCACTCCCCCCCGGTGGAGGAGGTTTGGAATTCCAAGGGTGTCCTTGTTCCTTAAATTGACTGGATTTCCAGGGGGATGGGTCAGAAATGGCTTAAATCAAGTAGAATTCCAAAGAGGTAGTGCCAAATTCATTAACATTTATCTGGAATTTCCAGAAAGGATGGCGATATTTCTTCATGATGGATTTCTATGGGACCAGGACAGTTAAAACAGACCTCCTCCACAAGACCGGGTGCAATAGCCCAAAGTTAAAGGCTGACAGCTGACTTACACTGGATCATTGCAGATATTTCCCAAGTTGCTATTTCAGTGAAGGCACCAAT
The DNA here is from genome assembly GCA_029948255.1 of Telmatactis stephensoni. Classification (NCBI taxonomy): domain Eukaryota; kingdom Metazoa; phylum Cnidaria; class Anthozoa; order Actiniaria; family Isophelliidae; genus Telmatactis; species Telmatactis stephensoni. Next base: position 62,055 of record JALIZF010001364.1, read on the forward strand.
TTATCAACAAACACCTCAAATCTCCATTATTTCTAGTCAAAAGATCTAGACGTCAAAAGTTGTCAGACACAGTTCCTTTTGATTTGTGGGAGACTGCTGACTACCCTCCTCTTGATACGCGGGCTTATGCGTGAGCGAAGCGGTAGCTTGGGCTACCTGTGTTTTGAGAGATCGGAGAAAAACAAAAGTTTATAGAAATAAATAAATATTGTTTGAAATATATAATTTTATGTCTTATGGGTAGATTTTCAAAGGCTGGGCTCACTCTTTGATGTGCGCGATGTGTTTGGCGGCCTAGGTTATTTTTACAGCCAGAGATCCGCTTGCGCGTAAAAATCGAATTTTATTGTTTGAGCTTCCTTGCGATATATGACGCCAACTTCCTGTTACTAAAAATATCCTTAGCTTTGTTGCCGAGCCCGTCGCGCAGACACCACATGCTTACTCACATTTAATTTTTTCCACTTTTATTCGATTATTCGTTTCTTTTTGGCGTAACAAAGCGTTTTTTGAGTGTTTAAATAATCAATCAATTAAAATTCCAATAAAACTAAACGGTCACTATTCGTCAGTTACTAGAAAGAGCCAGTGAATAGTGACCGTTTGACGTTTGTTTGTTTGTTTGTTTGTTTGTTTGTTTGTTTGTTTGTTTGTTTGTTTGTTTGTTTGTTTGTTTGTTTGTTTTTGTCCTTTTCTCTTCCCCTCTTCCCCAAACCAGTCTCTTTATCCACTCAACTCCATCTTTTCCGAACTTTTTCTTCTTCTTCTTTTTGTGGCTATAGTCATTTTAGTTGTCTTGTCAAATACATTATTGCTTGTTATAGTTAGTGAGCTTTGCTCTGATTAGCTACAACCGCATGCATATTCCCTAAATGCCTCAGTACATTCAACTGACCATAGCCAGTATAACGTACATAGCCTGGTAAAACACCAAAGAAAGCAGACAATGGCTACACATTCCAACATACATTTATTTGTATTTAATCGTTCTTTCATAACATTTCGATTACAGTTTGCAAGTTGGCTTTAATATAAACCAACAGTGCAGATGTTTAACCGTTAAAATCTACTGACTTACATGCACTTACAAGTTTTATCATCAAAGTTTTTATACTGGGCACTACATTTCTGTTGTAGGCCTGGTTCAGTACACACACAATTACACTGGTTTTTATCCCATGTCTGGAGATGATTACAATCACTCTCACTTTTCACACACCGACAATCACAGCTTGTTTCATTCTCCATTTTTACATCACAGCTATCATTATACTTCCCCATGACCAATAGAACTTTAACATGAACCGTTTCACGTTTAATAGGAGTACAATTGCGTAGTTCAGGATGAAGAAAACAATCGCCTTTGCACCGCAGCAGATTAACAAAATTTGGGAAAATAGTAAAGCTCTTGTACCATGAATCCGGTATCGGGACACGTACTGCAGTCGGATACGCTTTACACAATGCAGGCCTAGGGTTTTCAAAATTACCTGAGAATAAAATAATCATGTTATAAGCATCATCATTCAAGTGCAGCTTTGGACATTTCCAGGCGATGTAACCAATTCAATTACAGATATGCATCCACCAATCAAACTGATAGCTTTATTGCTATAGGGGCGTACAAACAATATGTATAGGATAAAGAACGAGAGAGAGTGTTTTATCGGATATAAAGATCCGAGCCGTAGGCGAGGATCTTTATACCGATAAAACACGATCTCCAGTTCTTTATCCGACTTAAAAAACTCCAACACATATTTGAGTTGTTCCCGGAAAGAAATTCAAAAATATCTTTATTTATCTTAGAGAAAATCGAGGTTAAAGTTGATGTAAAGTAGGACGAATCTTTATGAGATATAAAACACTCGTCACGGTCGCGATTTTCATTGTGTTTACCTTATGAATTATTAATTAGTTTTTTAAGAACTGAATAAAGCTTACCAATTTTGGCGCATGTCTCTTGCTTTTCTCTCTGAAAAACTTCCTTGTACTCGTAGTTTCGCTAAAAGAAATCAATCAATCAACAATCAAACAAATCAATAAATAAATGTATGAATGAAAAAATCTAAATCAATCAATAAAATCAATAAAACGATCAATCAATCGATCATTTATAGATAAATGGGAAAGAAGTAAGTGACTTAATATAAATAAATAATGATAAAACAAAAACGAACGTTAATGAGACTGGCTGAAGGTGTAACATATTTCTCAACGTGCACTATTAATTAAGAAAAAGTTATCAAATTGTTGAGATCAGTTTTCCTCAGGCGAGTTGTCCCAGTGACAACTCACGTTCATCTATACAGCCCCCTAATTTGCGTAGTACTTGTAACCACCGACTAATCAGATTCGCTGCACACTAGTCAGCTAGCTCATCAATTAATTATTTTATGATTTATAAAAGTTATAGTTTAAGCGTTCAATGAGCAAGAACAAGTTTGCACAAAGCTAACTGAAGGGGCATTACATTCAAACGATTCGCAAGTCCAAACTTAACTGTGTAACATCAACTTCAAGTTCCCGTGTGAACATGTGTGAAATGGACGACCTTACGTGCATGCACGAGCAAGGCCCAAAGAGGTGCATAAAACCGGGCAGTCTTCTAACATACCTTGCTATCTTGAAGCATACGTTCCTCCAAATATGCAAAGTCTGTCGCTGCATTGTCCTCGTCATCTTGGATCTTTTGCTCAGTGTTGGAATCTTTTGTAAATAAAATACAAAATGCAAGTTGGTTCAGTGAAAGGGGTATCCATCGTGAATATCTAAAGTTTGCCTATACCTTCTTGCTGTTTTTCTATCTGCGTTTCTTCTGTATCAAAGCCTATTGAAAAATGTAGTGATATCATCTTAATCGATAAAAAAGTTGCAAAGCTCAAGGCATGCAACAATATTTAACATCAGAACCATTTGATTAATGTTTGCCCAAATGACTAGCTCAAATGATTTTTCTGTTACGCTGTTTAGCTCAAGACCGGTGAATCCAAAGAAAAATAGTGGTCTCTTACCATGGATATCTGGTTCAATCTCAGTCTCATCGTTTGGTTGCCCAAAAGGATGAGCAATAGCTACGAGTACAAGGCCAGCAAAAAATAGCAGAGTAAAGGATAGCTTCATGATTCAGCACCTCTCCGCCAAATGTCTTTAGCAAGTGTGTTGAACAGTTTATAGGCTTTATAGTCATCACTTATATTTATTCAAACTATCTTGATCCAATTTGAAAGAGAAATTCAATTGTAACTTAGCTTTCATTCATTCTAAAACATAAATGAAACTGTCAAGTTACAAATTTCTTTCTCTAACTTAATTAACCGGCTAAAACTGTGGACTGGTTGTTCAGTTTTCAGCTGTTTACATGTTACTAGGTGAAAATGAAAAAAGAACCAAATCAGTAGCGTTGAAACATTTCAACTCGATTGCATATGTACAGATGGTACACCTTGGTACACCAGTACGGCCAATCAAGATAAATTGCTTTGTTCTGTGTACTCTACTACCTAACTTAATGTTATGTAACATACAGTCATTCTCAAAAAGGTTGTTCAGATGACAAGACGTTTAGTCATCAATAAACATATTTGCATATATCACATTTTCAATTTTCTGGCAAGAATTTTAACTTAAGCTGCAAAACTACAATCCATTATACACAAAATATTGTATGCAATGGACTTTGGTATTTTGAATTGAAATCCCTGCGAAAAAATTGAAAATCTGATATATGCAAATGAATTTATTAACGACTAAACGTCTTTTCATCTGGACAACCTTTTTGAGAATGACTGTATCTACTTATAATAAATTTATTTCTTTTAATGATATTTAATTGTGTTTTGTGTGCGTTTGAATCTTCTCTCTGGAGATCCTGCTCGCTGGCCAGTATAAGCAGATGATGACAATACACTGATGTCTCTATCTATTGAATTTGACATATATGGGCAGATGGAGAGATCTAGCTCTTCGAAACCGAATTCAACTGAAGAACAAACGCAGAAGAGCAATTTGCAACCATCAGAAATCCTCAAAGATCGCACAGCACGCAAACGAAGTGGGACACGAGTTTGACTTTGAAAGGTTCAGGTGATAGAAAAGGAGAGCAGCTTGCACCAACTCAGGGAACTATCATATGATATAAAGCTAACTAGTATTTAAAATACCTTGTAAATTTTACAAAAGAGCGACGTAGAAACAACTAGAATCAAAATGAGCGTACAACCATGAATAACATTCTATACACTGAAGAAGGTCCTACACGCCTCAATGTGTTTAAAAACCCACGTCAGAGTCAACAATTAAAATTAACCTGAATCCTGGTAACAACTTTCATATAGCTTATTGAATAGGAGATAATGTCGACAACATAAGGAATCGGACATACGACATACATACATATTTACGACTTTAATTAGACTTTAAGGTGATTCCTCTGTTTTGCACCGCGCACGTCTACCGCGCACAGTTCAGAAAGCACAGTATTACGACTTTGTCAGCATTTTCATTCAAATTACAACTAAAAAAGCTTAAAAACACAATTTGAAACAATTGTGCAAGTTTTGGTGCGACAAATAGTGAGTTTTGTAAAACTCGCCCCAGTACCTTTTCAGAAAAGTGCCGATTTTACCACAAATTTGATATTTTTAATTTTGAGAATAACTCTCTAACGAGCACGGTGACCCCCATTTTTTATTTCAAATTTTGCTTTCTTGTTATGATTTACAAAACATATTTGAAAATTAAGAAAAGTTTTCAGGTAGAAACATTGAAAAAATGACGTTTTTCGTGCGTATTCAGGGGAAAATTACTAGGGGAGTCCATCTCGCGCTCTAGTGGTAATGATGTGTGGAACCATCCCCGAACTAGCTGAGCTATTTTTAGAACGAGCTCTGATTGGCTGCTTTCACGAGCGACCAAAAGACAATTCGAAAAATTCAATCCTGGTCGTTCTACTCTGTGCCGAGACAAGACATGTAGGGCTAGTTCGGTTTTGAAGCACTTTCCTTAGTAATTGAGCATTCCTGAATATAGATAGAATGTTTTGAATATCCTTCGACTCTTATTCTTGGAGATATTCTTGCAACAAAAATTCAAAACTGCCGGTCAATGACCTCGAATTCCTATTTGACCGGCAGTTTTTAAATTTTCCAAAACTTCCCCGAAAAAAAATTCGTACACCATCTAAAGTATTCTATCTTTATTTAGGAATGGTAAGCGGTTACAACTACCGTTGTAATGTGTAATTAACTCTATTTGCCTAGCTCCGGCACAGAGTAGAACGACCAGGATTGAATTTTTCGAATTGTCTTTTGGTCGCTCGTGAAAGCAGCCAATCAGAGCTCGTTCTAAAAATAGCTCAGCTAGTTCGAGGATGGTTCCACTGTAGAGCGCGAAATGGACTCCCCTAGTAATTTCCCCTGGCGTATTTTAGCATTAAAATGTCCAAACTCGAACGTTTCCGCGCGAAAGTGCTTTCTAAAATTTGTATAAAAAAAAAGTCCTAAAATGCATTTTATCAAGCTTAAAATGGTCTTTCTTAAGAGACAACTCGCCATTTAATCTTATTCTACTACAATGCTGCTAAGTCTGAGTCCATCAATTTATTTCTGAGACCCGATTGACCTATCATGATGATCAACGAATTAGCCGGAATACATCGAACGTGAGCGCGAAATCGCTAAAACGCCCTTGTCTTTCAAGCTAAATATTTCTTAAAAGAGCACAGTGAACCCTTGTTTTTTATAGTTAAGAAATAAGTAACTCAAAATCTACAATATATCCTATTTATAGCGATTTTTATAGGTATAGGATCAATTACCGAGGAATCACCTTAATCTGAAGTTTATTGTAACTTACTTTTATCTTGTTACGATAAGAGGCCTTACCGTGGCAAAAAAGATACATTTTCGAATTTATCCAGATTAAAGCGTAGGTTAACACGACCTGAGGTTGTCAAAGAACATTTGAAATACGTTTCAACTTACGATTTGTTAACAATCAGTTCGAGTTACAAATTAGCTTTATGTACAGACAATACAAGGTATCTAAACCATAAACTGAAATAGTACAATACAATACAATACAATAACTTTATTATTGGTACTTTGGTATTTTCATACATGAGTGTGGTCCAATAATTAAATAAAAAACAACAGAGAATAATGCATATTTCTAAATATATATATATATCTAAATATATATAAGTATATCATCTAACTCCAGGTCTGATTCAAATCTATATAGTATTGTTTTTCCATCTGCCACTGATCATGGGTACTCGCACGCCCAGGAAGTCTTCATCGCGAGTTGATACTGATTTTGTTCTTTTTCATTTTCATCTAGTAATATGTAAACAGCGGGAGAACAACTAGTCCATGTTAAGATGGAAAAAGAAACCTGCTTTCATTTTATATTTTGAGACTGTTGTTACAATGTAATACATATTGTGTTACAAGGCCTTTCATAATTCTTCAATGGTTTTGGCAATTTAAGAATTTCTAGCCATTTTCCTACATCCAATATTTGTATCTTTTGATAGTTGTATTAGTCAGACACGCGCTTCAACCAGTACAGGCTAGTAGTTTTAGGTCAGATTAAAAAGATTTCATTTTTACTGACATATACAACGTAATTGTCCTAGAAATCATTCAGTCCTTTTGCGACATAACCAACATTTTTTAGCTTTAATGAATTTAAATGTTAATAATTGTAGGAATAGTTATAATATTGACCAAAGTCATTTGTAGAATCTGTAATTCAGTTTAATTTTATGAATGACACAGTTGTCAACCACGTGCAAGGCTAACTATATGGAATTCCTCTTTTTCAGCAAATGTCAATCTTTATAGCTAAAACCGTCTTAATATTGATATAGTAATATTTCGATTTTAGAGAGGAACCGAAGCTAATTTTGGTAAATAAACTACAAGTTAAAACATGCTTTTTTTGTAAGCGAGAACAGAATAATTATAAACATATGTAAGATAAACGTTTATCAGAATCACTTGAAACTGCAAGAAATAAAGGTACGTCGTCCCAGCCCCGTCCATCCTTAGAAAGTCCCTCTAACAACTGTTTAATTTCTCTTTCAAGTTACTGGGTTCAATGAGTTTTGTGCAACGAGTTCAACACTTCCTAAGTACTAGTAATGTTTAATAAAGACGAGGCCGCAGGCCGCAGCTGGCAGGTCATTTGATAAAACATCACGATTTGCGATTATATTTAACGGCTTCAAAAACCGACTCCATCAATATAAAGCAATGTCTAGCAAAAAAATTAAATGGAATGTCGAAAATAACACAAATTTTATTAATGAACTTCTTATGGTATTTAAAAATGATTTAATACCAGTCAAACAAATGTCAACAACAAAATAAACAAATATTCAAGATTATATTAGTCTGATAGCGCTTCGAATAAGTGCCGCATTGTTTAAATAAATACAGTACAAGGGCGACGCTTATTCAAAATTTTACTTTCCAACTCGACACTTATAAGTTATAATTTTGAATATTCGGGAGCGCAAAATAGAATTTTTTTCTGAATTTGAGAAATTAACGTCTGGGCCAGCTGGCCTTAACATACCGCTTCTCTTTCTCTGCTACGGTGTCATGGAGTTTTTTTGGACCCCTTGGTGAACAGAGCTTTTGATTATCGTTTATCAACAAACAGCTTAAATCTCTAGTATTTCTCGTCAAAAAAGACTCTAAAAGCAGCAAAAGTTCCAAAGTTTCCCCAATCTCGGAAGACTTTCCTGTTGGAGATCAGTTTCGGGCTATATGCGCACGCGAAGAGGCAGTTTGGGCTACCTGTGTTTCGTGACATTTCAATTTTTTTATCCAACAGCAACAAAAATATAATACAAAAGTCATCACAAATTGAAATTTTAAGGTAGTTTCGATGAATAGCGCCAAACTTACGGGCGACCGAAATTGGTACTTTTTCTAATAGAAACGTTTGGTGGTCGGCAACACGTTGTCCTCCAATACAACGAACGTTTCTATACAATTAGACGCATAGCTGCGTGAACCCAGGCACTCGCTAGAAAGAAGCACTGTGTACTGCAAAGAAGTACGAAGTTTAAGAAACACTAGGGTAGTGAAAATATTGATTTAGAGTCGTTTTCGTATGAGTGGGAAACTTACCGCGCCCTACCGTGACCGTGTCAGTGCCGTAATGTCTATAAAAACATTCAAAAATTCTGCCGTAACTGTGTCGTAACCGTGTCGTGCACCGTACTGTTTCTCAGTCATACGAAAACCGCTCTATTACTAACGTAATATTTATGAAATGATATTAATTGGCAATTTTGGATCATTGATATTTACACAATTGATGTTTTTTTAACGACAGTCTAATGTGGAACTAATTTTAATTCCATGAAACATAGAGCGGTTTTCGTATGAGTGGGAAACTGACCGTACCGTACCGTGACCGTGTCAGTGCCGTAATGTCTATAAAAACATACGAAATTCATACCGTAACCGTAACATGCATTGACCGTAACTGGTACGGTCAGTTTCCCACTCATACGAAAACCGCTCTATCAAACCTGAGACTGTATATTATTGTTAAGAGGTCTAAGCTCACAAAAATCATAAAAAGTTTTTGAATGAGAAAAAAAAATTTGAATGAGAAGCTACGTCAAAAATACAGAAAAATACAGTAAATCTACCTTCAAAGGATTCCTCCATTCCACTTAACATAGTTTTCTTTTAGTTTAGGACCATGCAGCTTCTAGTTTTGACAACACGGCTCACAAAATCCGAGTATTCAGTTTCAAGACTACTAGGTGATTCGATGTAATTAAGTCTTTTTCGTCGCTTTGAGTGATCGAGTCCAAGTACAAACCTTTGTAATACTATTACCACGAGGTTTAAGTGAATCTTTTGGTACATGTTAGAGTTGAAACTCGCTAGTGAAAGAACCAAAGGCTGTTGTTGTCGCGTTTGATTACACGCATACGTTTTAGAGGAATGTCGATTTGTGACTGAAGGAAAACGAAGCCGAAATGTCAACCCTGGTAAAAAGCACCAATTTCGGTCGCCCATAAGTTTTAGCGCTATTTATCCAAACTACCTCAAAATTTCAAGTTTTGCTTACTTTGGTGTGGTCTTTTCAAATATTTTTTTTTCTTGTTCGATTAATATATAAAATGTCACGCAAGGGGTGAGAAAAGCTCATTTTACAAAGACCACTGAAACAAAAATAGTAGATACAAATAAACGAATTTCACCCAAAATTGTCAAAATGCCTCTTCATTTTTTTCTGAGTGGATATTTTTTAGTCTTATGGGTAGGCTTTCGAGCACATTCATTTGTACGCATGCTGAGGTCGCTCTTTTCCACATGCAGTTGAGGCCGCTCAGTCGCGTTATGTGTCGTCACGCAACGCGTGTGACGAGGGAGCGTTGCGTGATGAGACTAAACACGCGCTTGCGAGAAAAACTTGCGGAGTACATCATCAATACTAATGGCCTGTTGAGCACATATAATGTGATTTTATATCACTAAATTTTTTAGGGTTGCAATAAGGGCGTTTCCTTCTCCCTCTTCCCCAACTCGCCCACTCTCTGTCTTTCATGCTGAACTTCCAACTCCATTTCTTGCGCACAAAGTTACCGATCTTTTTTTGTTTCTTTTTTTTTTGGTTCAGTTGTCTTGTCGGAAACATTGTCACGATTGTTTGGTTAACTATAACAAAAACGTCTCAGTGTGTTCAACTGACCATAGCCAGTATAACGTACGTACACAGCCTGGTGAAAAACACCAAAGAAAGCATGCAGACAATGGATACACATTCCAACATACATTTATTTGTATTTAATCATTCTTTCATAACATTTCGATTACAGGATAGTTTGCAAGTTGGTTTTAATATAAACCAACAGTGCAGATGTTTAACCGTTAAAATCTACTGACTTACACGTACAAGTTTTATCATCAAAGTTTTTATACTGGGCACTACATTTCTTTTGTAAGCCTGGTTTACACACACAATTACACTGGTTTTTATCCCATGTCTGGAGATGATTACAATCACTCTCACTTTTCACACACCGACAAGCACAGCTTGTTTCATTCACCATTTTTACATTACAGCTATCCCCAATCTCCCCCAATAGAACTTTAACATGAACCGTTTCACGTTTACTAGGAGTACAAGCGTATAGTTCAGGATGATAATTACAATCGCCTTTGCATCGCAGCAGATTAACATAATTTGGGGTAATATGGCCCTTGTACCATGAATGTATCGGGACACGTACTGCAGTTGGATACGCTTTACAACTTGCAGGTTTTTCGATATTGCCTGAGAATAAAATAATCATGTTATAAGCATCATCATTCAAGTGCAGCCTTGGACATTTCCAGGCGATGTAACCAATTCAAGTACAGATATGCATCCATCAATCAAACTGATAGCTTTAATGGTGTTATTGCTATAGGGGTGTACAAACAGTATGAAGTGAAAAAAGCTAATTACCAATATTGGCGCATCTCTCTCGCTTTTCTCTCTGAAAAACTTCCTTGTACTCATAGTTTCTCTAAAAAAATCAACCAATCAATCAATCAATCAGTCAGTCAGTCAGTCAGTCGGCAGTCAGTCAGTCAGTCAGTCAGTCAGTCAGTCAGTCAGTCAGTCAGTCAGTCAGTCAGTCATATATAAACCAACCAACCAACCAACCAACCAACCAAACAAGTGAATTAATAAATACATGAAGGGATAAATAAATAAATAAATAAATAAATAAATAAATAAATAAATAAATAAATAAATAAATAAACAAACAAACAAACAAGCAAATAAATAAATAAATAAATAAATAAATAAATAAATAAATAAATAAATAAATAAATAAATAAATAAATAAATAGATAGATAGATAGATAGATAGATAGATAAATAAATAAATGAATATGTAAATGATCAATGAATGAATATATAAACCTCAAACAGATAAATATCCCCAGTTCGTCGGGGTTTTACTATTGTGAGCTAGACCGCAACGCATTCGAGTTAATTTGGTATCGATAAATAACGACAAGGAGCAAGGATGGCACAGTTGGTTAGTGCGCGGTCTTCGGTGCAAGAGGTCCAGAGTTCGATACCCGGATCTCAGCTTGTTGTCTCTTCTGTTAGTGCAGGTGGGAATCGAACGCAGCACAAAACTCAACGGCCTCAAACTAAGTAAATACGCCTCAATCCCCAAAATAAACTAGCCCGAAGTGTTCAGTAACTATTAATCGTTATTTCTAACAAACTTTCGAAGAATCGATTAGACAATTTAAGGAAATTAAACTCATACTATTCAACTACCAAACAAACGGTTGAATTACAACACAGGATCCCAAACCCACTAAACGGAATTTTACCCAATTGACAAACGCTGAGGATGGTAAGTCTGTGGTTTCTGTAATCGAGAGAAACTTTGGGTAAGCTTACCAACTCCAACTTCCTTATTTTTGTCCACTTTTTACAGATCCTCATTTTCCTTTCCAACTGCCCTTATTCGTAATTCTTCTTTCCTAGACCAATATTTTGAGGGCATTTCTTACTCCCTCCTTCTTTTTAGAGCAATTCCTCCGTACGTCCTCCTAGACATTTTCTCTTCTTGCTTTATAGCAGGTGTTTGAGCATAATATTAAACAAGACTTGCAAAGCAAAAACGTTCAGAACAGTTTACATTGTGCATGTAAATAAAATGTCTTTTCAGAGACCGTATCCACCTCGTATTGGGTTTTTGAGAACTGGACACTTTGGATGGAGCGCACAAAATAGTTTTGATGAGGTGAAAGCTTTTCTCGACCAAAACCGGCTTTTATTAATAGTATTGTCCTCGTGATCAAACTGAAATTCATAGACTTTAGTCGGCTAATTGAAATGCTTTGCATATCTACTTCTAATACATCTCAAAACATAGGTTTAATTAACATGTTATTAACTAAGTAATAATTGTCAAACAAGACTTCATTCGAACAAAGGCTGACTTCATGAAGAAGAGTTAAGTATTTGGAACCCGTGACAACAAAAACCATCCTCAGCAACTTCATCGAAACTTCAATAGACCACTTTACGAGTCACGTCGTTCAACCTCGACACCGCGTGTAATATATTCTTTAGAAATTGACGACATCCCGTAGAATTTTGAGCGACGAGAACCGTCTTAACTTTACTGATCATGAATTAATCCTTGCACACCCGATCAGTGATTCATCACTCGGGAGATGTTAGGGTAAAGACTTACTATCAATAGGCGTCACACCAGAAACACATGTGTTTCTGGTCACACTTTATATGTCAATCACAAAAATTTATGCAAGGGCTCTATAAATGCCAGAAATGGAAAGAGCATGTCAAACGTAGTTATCACTGAAAGTTTCAGAAAAATATCTTAAAAATTGAAAAACTGGTGAATCTTAGAAGCACTAGCATTTTTTTAATTACAAAGAATATATGGGTATTTTTCCCTAGGGGCAGTTTGAAAAACACCATGCATTCTTTGTAAAAAAGTCAATGCTTTCAAAATTCACCATCGCGTCACTTTTTAAGATGATAATCCAAAATTTTCAGAGATTACTAAAGGCGGTGTTACACGAGACGATTTTTAACGACGATTTTCAGCGCAACGGCGTTGCGTTAAAAATCTTTCTCGTGTAACATGGCACTTGGAACGATTTTCCTTGCAATTTTCGCTTCGGCAACGCGTTGCGAGTGTTTGAATCCAAGTCAGAAACTCGCAACGCAAAATATTGCAAGTTGTTGCAACGTTGCGCGGAAAATCGTCGTTAAAAATCGTCTCGTGTAACACCGCCTTAAGTTTGACAAGCTCTTTCCGCCATTTCTGATATTTATAGGGCCCGAACATTAATTTTTGTGATTGACATATAAAGGGTGACGCCTATTGATAGTAAGTAACACGTGCACGCAGATCTTTTTTAAACAACGACAAGTTGAAAAAAGGTAGCTTTCGTTTAATTCGATTTCCTGAAGATTCGGATCACTCTTGATGTCGTTTGAAACACAAATAACGATTTGTAAAGTCGTACGGTGGAGCGTTTAAACAATACACAAGTGTTTTATACAGTTTTCCAAGAGAATTCAAGTTCTGATTACTCGGAAGTTGATGCATGTAAGTGTGTATTGAGTGGTCACAAGTAGTGTTACATTCAAACAATCTGCAAGTCAAAACTTGGGTCGACTTGTGTTCCGATGTGGAATTAAAAGAACGCCCTTACGAGCACAAAGAAGGTCCAAGGGGTTACATAAAACCGGGCAGCCTTCTAGCATACCTTACTATGTTGAGTTATAAGTCCATCCCTGTATACAGCAATACTTGATTGATCACAGGCGCCAAGAAAGAAGAAACATAGAAACAGGAACATCTTGATTGGAATACTGAGTCACAAAAGACTGTCTCTCAACGTACTCGTACGGAGTTTATATCCATAGAAAAATGATAAAAGCAGGTGCCTTTTTATTAAATCGATGGGAAGAATTGCACATAGGACAACAAACGTGCTGTAATAACTCAATTATGGCGCTGTTATTATGAGGCTTTTCTTTGACAGGATATCTCATTAAATTGAACCATTAATTGTCAGTTCCAACAACTTAATTCCTGGTTCTACAATTCAGTTAGTTACAATTCACATTCGAATTAAAGTTGAAGAAGTTTAGGAAGTTAAGCAACAAAATTGTTCGTGACTTGACTTAATTCAACGCTTTATGCAACGACATGTTCTCATCCACTGATTTTTTTATTTGTCCTTTTAGCGGGAATCAAGGCAAAGCATTGTTTCGGGTTTCTTTATAGATCGCTGTTGATCACTATAGCTACATCACTTTTTTGTCATTGTGGCGCAATGAGGCCCAGTCCATACGGCGCATTTTTCATGTACTTAATAGTCCAGTTTTCAATATTACTAGAGACCGCTGAGCTTCCTGACAAAAGGCGCATTTATGCAGCCTTAGCCTCCTTTTCAAGAAAACCCATGGGAATAAACTCGAATGTTGTGTTGTTCTTTATCAACAATTTCTGCATTGCTCTCACTGGAATTTTTTAAGATTTTAAAAAACAAAACTTCTTTTTCGCCATTGTTTTCAGAATTTCTTCTGCTAGTACTGCATGGTCTTCTGTTCATTCATACACAAAATACTGTAGTGAAAATTTATACAGAAAAGTATTAGAACGAATTATTGTAAATTTACCTTCACATAATTTATTTACACTCCGTCGTTTGGGAAAGTGTCTCACTCATGCAGGGACCTCAGAAGTACATCTAGTAATTTCTATTTTAAGAATGAGTTTATCTTCTATGTTTATAGCTATTCTCAATTAACGTTGTCGCTGAAAAAAGCCTAAAGACTAAAACCTTTCAACTGTCTTTTGTTTGCTAACAAACTTCGCTGTAGGCTTTCTAAGAAATTAAGGAATATGTGTCCAATAGAATTTGCAAACATACGGTGATAAAATTTTTTATGAATTTTTCAAAGCTTTAGGCCTTAGGCTTTTTTCAGCGACAACGTTAATTGAATTAGCCATATACATATACATTATTTGAAACTGAACATATACCAGAAAATCCGTCTTCATTTCTTTATTTCTTTTTTTATCCTTCCTTGCCTTTAATTCACAAAACGTAATGACTTTTTGATTGCACAGGCAATGCGATTTTTTGACACCACCAACGTTACAATTTCGTGCACCATTTTAATTGTTTATGAAAACCAGTCCTTCATGTCACGCCACCTTTATTGCCAGCACTTGCTGCCAGCATTTGTCCCTCGTTTAGCTACCACGTTGGTGATTTCAAAAAATCGCGTCCTTTGAGCAAGCTCGTGTCGCCGCGGCTTTATCCCTAGCTACACTATAATTGTAGCTATAATTGTAGCTTAGCTCGATTTTTAAAACTTTAACCATTTTCCGCTATTCGGAAAACCCTCAGCACACTCTAGTTGTTAGTATCTTCCCAGGGAATAACAGAAAATCAACAAATGAATAAAAGATTTATTAACCCTAGTGCTGTAATCCTCGGCAACAATAATAAGTCTTATTTTCACATTGGTTCGGTTTTCTTTGTTCTTCGCAGTTAAATATATGGCATAACCCCTGCTAGAACAAAGAGCTAATTTCAATACAAGGGGATATATACCTATTTCAATAAACGTTGTCGGCAAAAGCCTACGCGACTCAAAACTATAAAAGCTATAAAACCACACAAATATCCACACCATAATTCAACTTCAGCTTGCCATGACCTAACACATCAAAGAGCTTCATTTGCTGATGCTAAAATCAATACCAAAACGCGAAAAAGAGCTAGTAAAATTTTGCAACTACCCATACTCCTTTTCGGTCTAGTCATACGACGTTCAACCTTTTTTGAAATAAATACTATATATATATACTACTAAGGTTGTCCTTGGTTTTGGTGCATACTGCATAGTGAATTGACTGCATACCAAGACTGAAATGTATTATGGACAATTTGTAATTGGGTAACAAAAGGCTTTACTAATGTTGATTCTCTGTTTCCTCTCAGGTTGAATCTAAGTAGACTTTTTCCGCAACTGAAGGCATTTTGGGGTAGAGGCTGGTAACATAACTATTCTAAACTAATTTTTCATGCTGAATGCGAATATGACTGTTACCAAGACGTATATTCTGCAATCTTATGCGTGTAAATGACGTATTTTGTGAATTGCTACAGTCATTTCATATACTAACGGCTTTTTCATGTAATTTCAAAAGTTCCCAAAGTTAAAAACAATGACCATAGCTGGAAAGAGCACATCAAAATCAGTAAAACTGTGAAGTTTGAAGGATATAAGTTGAAAAATCAAGGAGATACGAATTTTCAAAAATCGAAATTTGTTTTTTAGGCAAGAGATGCCTACCATATGCCTACCAGCAAAGGTTTTCTTTACAAAGTCACACTTTTCAAAAATTCATATTCTCGCGAGTTTTGGATTTAATTCCTTCAAACTTCACTGTCTTGCTAATTTTAACACGCTCTTTCCAGCTATAGTAATTCTTTTTCTGTTTTACGAATTTAAAAATACCTGATAAAAGCTCATTCTGTGGCAGAGTAGTATCAACCTAACGGTCTTCCTGTGCTCAACCTAAAAGTTTTGTTGGGTTTCCTGTGTTGTTGTAAAGAACATGGCGGCATCCAGGGCTTGTAGTGTGTTCTCACGTAAAACTCTATTTAATACAATTTACCGACCAAATCACATTCTTAAATGTACAAAATCGAGTAGATTTGACCCTCATGAATGTGTTATAGTCCGTCAACCCGCTGTTGCTACTACAGTTCCTTCTGTATCGCCGTTCCCGTTAAAGCTTGAAACATACTTGAGGTTGGCCAGTATTCCGTACAAAAATCGTTTTGGAGGTGCCATGTCTACCAAGGGCAAGATCCCATGGATCCAGTACCAAAATGATGTAATTTCTGATTCTAACTTCTGCATAAAGTACTTAAATGAAAAGTTTTCTGTGAATTTAGATGCAAAACTTAGTGTAGCTGACAAGGGCATTGCTCGCAGCGTGTTGACGATGCTGGAGGAAAATACGTACTGGTGAGCATTAACAAAGTTGTGATATATACGTTGTCAAAACAACAGACATTTAGACTTATTGGTTGACCACTACACGTCCTTGGCTACCCTTGGCAAAAGGGGGAGAGGATGGGAGGAGGAAAGGGATAAACTGAAGACAACAAGGCTAGGGCATTTTGACCTCCATAAATTATTTCCAAATGCCAAAACTAATCCATACCACTTAGGTATTTTCTCATGTATTATCAAACTCATTAATAATTCATTAGAAAACACAATGGAAATCACTACCGGAACGTAGATCTTTATATCGGATAAAGATTTTTGTTCATTTGCATAAACTTGAAGTTGGATTTTCTAAGCCAAAAGTAGTCAAACTTGGAAAATTCTGGTCCAATATGATAATTGACAACTAGACGTTTGATAAGTAATATAAAGAACTCGAGAGCGTGTTATATCGGGTCTAAAGATCCTCGCCTTCGGCTCGGATCTTTATCCACCGATATAACACGCTCTCTCATTCTTTATACATTACTTACGGGCTGATATTTTACAAGTCATGTATGTATTTTGCCGTGCCTTTAGGCAAGGCAAAATACGAGCGATGAGTAAAATGTCAGCCAGTAATACAAAAGAAAATATCTAATAAAGGATTTATTATACAATTGCTTTTTCACTTTGCTTTTAAAAGTATTTTTATTATCGAAACAGTCATTTTTGCAAACAAGGGTGCGTGCACTTCAAACTAGTTCAGTGGAGCCTTGACGACATACAGGGCTGAATAGGCAAACCAGATGTCTAAACAGTCCTTTTTGCAAACCAGCACATGTGGGGAAAAAAGAAACCGGTTTGAAGCCTTGATGTCATACAGGGCCGAATACACAAACCAGATTTCTAGAGGGCATTATCGTCCCTTATTATATGATTGAGTCGGGTTTCTTTGTTATTCATAGCACTTTATATCGCTTATTTCACGATCATTATGAATTCAAGGGTTTTATATGGATCTTTCCCGGGATGTATCTGTATACATCCCTTGAATTTATAATTCCCGGGGTTTATACAGATACATCCCTTGAATTTATAATTTTGTCCCATACTTTCTTAGACCATCTATGTGTTGATCGAGACTTACAAATTTTCTTAGAAAGATACTAAGTAGCGATTACTGGTGAAAAAAAAGTCTGATTAACGACTGGGATTCGAACCCGAGACCTTCTGCACTCCTTTACCCTCCTTTAACCACTATACTACTGAGCTAACTGATGAAATTTCTTTAACAAAAAAACGTTTTGTGTATTATCATGAAGTTCGTTAGTATTGCCCTGAATAGAATTGAAAAGCAATTCTTTAGGGTTTCCTTCTGTAAATTCAGTAACAATGATCTAATCAGTGATTGTGTTTTTGAATGGTTTTTGTGTGAAACCCTCCTCAATCACATAATAAGGCAGATAAATACCTCGAAGCTCGGCTTTTATCCATATACATCCCTCGGGCCTACGGCCCTCGGGATGTATATGGCTAAAAGCCTCGCTTCTCGGTATTTATCCCTTCCATATTGGCCCTCAAATGATACCTTATTGGTAAATTTATGTCATAGTTGTATAATAGTTCTTATTGCCTCATTGTTATTCATTTGTAAGTAATGAGGCCATTAAGCATTTAGCATCATCTAAAATTACTAATTTACAAGTTGACTCCATGCATATTTGCAATCTTATTTTAAACAGTGCAAGTGAGCTGTCTCACTTACATGTTGTTTGAGGAAAGCTATGTGATAGATTGTAATTCTCTTAACTGTGTGAAATTCAAAGGTTGGATATGTCCTGATCTCGTCCTGTGAATGTATATCCCAGTATCAAGTTGAAGTAGTATCAAATTTTGGTAACTTTGGTAACTTTTTGAAATTTTGGTAAAGATTTTAGAGAAAAGAGATATATTGTAGAGCTCCCTACAAGATCTTTCTGATGGCAGAAATTGAGATGTGCCTAATGTTTGTTTTATGAGTTTAAATTTGTTTAAGGCAACTCAATAGAAATTCAGGAGGCATTTGGTCTTGACCAACTTTTGGTCACAACTTTTTAGAGTGCTGTCATGTTCAATTTCAATTAATAGTCTTTTAAGAACTTTTACTCCAATTATCCTGCTACATATTGGCCTTAAGTGACTTTGGAGCAATTTCAACAAAACCCAACTCCACTGTTTAGAAATGAACCACTCTAAATCAAAATTTTGTTGGTATAAATGGATGAAACACAGGGAATCAAACTGACAATGAATCAAACTTTAGGCTAGGTGAGCTTCACAAAAATCGTCAGAGTAGAAATGCAAGGATGATTGGCTGCCAAAAGTGTACCCTAAAAGTGCTCTAAAATCGTCATGAATCTTAAGGCACCCTTTGCACTCTGAGAATAACAACCACGAACCTCAAATGACAATAAAAAGGTGACTTAATGTCCTCCTAATAAAAGTGTAAAACTGATTGCCCACAGGACAAGCCGTTAAAGAATATAAGCAATGTTTATAATGTTTATAAAACACTGAAAATGGTCAAAAATCTTGGATGGCCTTTAGCGGTAATGCTAGAATTGGAAACATTCTGTAGCAAAGCTGCTGTTTTAAAGTTAGAAATGATAAATTCAAGGTTCCATTAAATGACTACTGATTTTTGTTTTTTGTACACAACATAGATCAGGGGAAATATATTTTACAAAGTATGATATGATGCACAAACGCTTGAAACCAGATTTCTTGCACTTTTGTTTTGAATGCAAATGAGCTGCAATTCAAGAATTCACACCTTTGTCAGGGGAGTGGGCATAGTCTTGGGAGATGAGGTGGCCGTGTTTATGAAAGCATCACTGAATAGGCTTTAGAAAATTAAGAGGTCTCTAATTGGATTAGTTTTGGCTTTTGAAAATGGTTTAGGGTACTAGTCATGACTAGTCAAATGACTAAGTGCTTCCTTCTTCCCTTCCCCCTTCCCTCCCCCCTTTTGCCCGGGTCCTGATAATATCCACTACCATTAGATGAAGCTTGTCATACAAAGAATAAAGTGAGTTAGTACAATGTGTTTTGTTGTACTTGTCATCTGTGTTCTTTATTGTTTTACTGTTATATAGTTTATTATTCTAACTTATGGATACAAAAACTACAGTTGGTTAAGTTTTTCCTCATTTCTAGTAACCATTAATTTTATTATTGTGATTGTAATAGGGCAATGGTCTACTACCGCTGGATTGAGAATAATCATTCAACTGTAGATTTTCTTTTCCCAACTGCTTCTGTACTAAAGAAAAGACTAATAGCCTATGCTGGTCATAGAAGGGTTAAAGGCTATCTACATGGTCATGGCTTGGGAAGGCATTCTAGAGAGGAAATATACTACATCGCATCACGTGACCTAGAGGCTATTGCTGGTGTGTTAGGAGACAAGCCCTTCTTGTTAGCAGATGAACCAACACTTGTTGATGCTTGTGCATTTGGGTTCCTTGCTAACTTTGTATGGCATGATGTAAAGTCTCCTTTAAACGCTGTGATTTTTGAGAACTTTGAGAACATCATTCTATATTGTAATCGTATGAAGGATCTTGTATGGCCTGATTGGAATCAGGAAATAGAGTTACGAAAACGATTAGCACATAGGTAGCTCAATGTAGCATCAAACTGCCAATTGTAACAATTGCAGTTAGAAAGGTAGTTGTCTTGGGAAGATGGCTGTGAAGGAATACTGTGTATTTAGTGTTAGCTAATATTTTATACTGTTATGTGGCATTTTTATGACTAACTCCCTTTGTATTGTGGACAAATTTGAGTCACCGTAGAGAATGTTTGTAAAACAAAATCGTTTGAATTGAAAGAAATATACTGTAGGTATCAGGTTAAGTCGCCCGATGACCAAGTCGCCCGAGACAAGGTCGCCCGAGAATTGACCTGCTCGCCCGAGAGATATAAGTGAGGTCGCCCGAGATAGAAATATCGTCTAGTTTGGTTTTTTTTTTTTTTTTTCTACATCCTAGATAAACTCATCTATATTACTAGAGTTATTATTTCTGCTTTCGGGAAAGTTTCTTGACGAAAGTAGAGCGAAAACAGAGTTCGAACCTTCGATCGCCGAACGGACTTAGACTCCTTGCTCGGCAATAATAATCCGCTTTACCATTCTGTTTGACCTAAAACTGTCGTAAATCTACGTGCTATTGTTGATAGAATCCTAAATAAATTCATCTTTATTGCTACTTTTGCTCTGCAAAAGTTTTCTCGACGAAAATCTGTCAACGTAGTGCGAGAGTTTGAACCAACGCTGTCGCCGAAGGAATTATCAGTCCTTATTTGATACTCCGTTAGTTTTACCGTTCTGATTTACCTAAAACTGTCTGCAATCTATGTGTTATTGGAGATGGAATCCTAAATAAACTCATCTTCTTTACGGTTATCATTACTTTTGCTCTACCGGCAAAAGTTTTCTCGGCGAAAATCTGTCAACAAAGTGGGAGTTTGAACCAACGCTGTCGTCGAACGAGTTAGACTTCTTGTTCGGCTATAATAGCCCGTTAGCTTTACCATTCTGATTGACTAAAATCTTTTAAAACTATTTATTTTTGCAACTACCATAAATTGCTGAAGTGTTTCATTGACGTATTAAAGTTAGTAATTCCGAAATCTTTGTTTACACTCAACGGGATCAACCCGGCCGGGATCAAAATGGCTGAAAATCAATTTTTAAGATTTTTAGGCGTCACTTGCCAACAACGATCCTTACTTTCAAAACTCTGATTGTTGACTTCCCTCATATTATATGGTTTATGAAAACCCCAAACAAACTTGTATTTTTTTTAAGTATGAAACAAAAAGGACAACATTTAACCCGATTGCGCGTAAATCTGAACAACAAGAACTCAGTGGATTAGAAGTAAGTTGCCAACAAAACAATAATAGATCTATAAACTGCACAATTTACTCCATACTGAATTTTCTTAGTAGATTTTTCACATTATAGCTGTTTATAAAATATGAACTTTTTTAAAATTGCTTTCTCCCAAGATCCTGAAACAGTTTGGGTAAGTATTTGTCGAAGCCGGAAAGAAATACCAATGTGTGCTCTCGGGCGAGTTCTCCTGAATGTGAAGTCGCCCGATATCTTAACTTTCTTTTAAATCGCACATTATTGATTAAACTCTTTAATACATTTTTATAATTGTACTTAAGAAATGAAGTCGTTTTGAGCTTCAACTCTGTGTGTCGTTTGTTTCCAGTCTCCTCCCTTTCGCGAAGAATTCAAAATGGCGCCCGGCATCTGAGAACATCGTGGATGCATGGCTTTTAATACTGAGTGTAGTTAGAATTTAGCGAAAATTATATAATCTACAATGACGCAGCACTGTTTGACAGATTTTGGTCAATCGGAATGTAAGCTAACGGGCTATTATAGCCGAACAAGAATTCTAACTCGTTCGACGACAGCGTTCGGGTTCAAACTCCCACTTTGTTGACAGATTCGTCGAGAAAACTTTTGCAGAGCAAAAGTAGCAATAAAGATGAATTTATTTAGGATTCTATCAACAATAGCACGTAGATTTACGACAGTTTTAGGTCAAACAGAATGGTAAAGCGGATTATTATTGCCGAGCAAGGAGTCTAAGTCCGTTCGGCGATCGAAGGTTCGAACTCTGTTTTCGCTCTACTTTCGTCAAGAAACTTTCCCGAAAGCAGAAATAATAACTCTAGTAATATAGATGAGTTTATCTAGGATGTAGAAAAATAAAAAAAAATACCAAACTAGACGATATTTCTATCTCGGGCGACCTCACTTATATCTCTCGGGCGAGCAGGTCAATTCTCGGGCGACCTTGTCTCGGGCGACTTGGTCATCGGGCGACTTAACCGTAAACCATACTGTAAGGTATGATGAGCATCCCTGCTCAAAATATATGTGTCAGCCCCCTCCACCTGGGAACTATTTACATACTTTACTTTAAGACTGGCCACCACAAACTAAGGGAAATAGTTTTATCAATAACTAGTAGACATTGATACCTATCCAGCATTAAAATTACTTAGTTGTCAATCACAAATGAGCCCAGTTTGTTAATTATCAACAGCTACTTTTTTCCAGTGTGTGACAACTGTACTAATAGTAATTATTGATAACAACTAGTTATTGACAGCTATACCCTAGCCTGTGAAGGACCTAAGAAGAACTACAATAATGGAGTATAAAGTAAAAATTAATAATTAAATTGTTTCATGGAGGTACATGGTGCAGTACACTGATCCCAACAAAAGCAGCTCCATCAATTAAAGTGTAATGAATGGGAGGGGGTAGGGTGGGGTATTCATATCTCTGAACTTTGTCAGGGGAGGGAAGGGACCAGTCTGATTAAAAACTGAAATGTCTTTGCCAAAATGGACACCTCCTCCAAAAGAGGGATTGATGATCAAATGCCCATACTTCAAATAATACTTTTGCATGCGATTTCAGATGAGTGTAGTAGCTGTCTTCTTTTCCCCCAAGACCACCCTTTTTGAGGTTGGAGAAGGTGCTGTAATTGCAGTCACAATAATTATAGAAATTGCCCTACCATACAATAGTGATTTTGATTCACATTAAATTTATAAGACTTCTTGTAATTACCATTTTGGTAATATTATATATATTATATTAATAATATTTCAACTTTATTTATCTCCTTCCTACTCTTCTCTTTGCCCTTCCCCACCCTCTACCCCAGAGGCCTGCAGCTTTTATTCAAATTGTATTTTGGGAAGTTTGTACACAGGTAGCCCAAGCTAATTATCTGGCAATGTTCAAGCATGTCAGCATAAGCTACAATACACATACTTTAGTAAGCTCTAAAGATGTTTCCAAAGTTATTGCCTCTGCAGGGTTCAGAGGTCAAAACCATAGGAGGCACATGTAGTGGTATCATGTCATATAGTTATATAGAGTCATTTTCATATGAGTGGGAAACTTACCATACCGTATCGTAACCGTACCACTATAATCATAGTTTCTATAAAAAACATTTGAAATTCCTGCTGTAACTGTATCATATTGTAACCGTACAGTGTTACCCACTCATACGAAAACCGCTCTATAGAGTTTGTCTCAGTAATTGAAAATTTTGAGAAAGTGTTTGACATTTCAGGTGGTACTTCAGTAAGATGACAAACATAGATAGGGGTTGAAGTAAATTAAGCTGCTATACTTAATTTGAAATCTGAACCAAAATTAGAAGGGTATAGTTAATACTATAACTAATATCGAGGTACTCTTTCTATTTCTGGTGTTAATTGTGATGGAGCCACTTGATTTAGAGGATAGATAGGGTCACGTGACCTGTTAGTGAAAATGGCCTATTCAATTACTAGTGCCCTATGGGTTCTTGTAAATTATACACAGGAAGACCATATTACTGTCAAATTGAAATGAAAAAAAATACCATTTCCTTCTTGCAACTAAAAACAAGTTTGCAAACAAAGGGTTTAAATGGGGTTAAACAATCAAGAGTAGCATTATCTGTCAGTAATTGTTGTTTAGCCAGTCAAAGATGTGCCTTCTGAGTCATATTTATCTAAAGGATTTTGCTAGATTTGTATACAGTGAGACTGAACCATTCTGATTTGTTTACAGTTGCTGCATTGCCAGCAATGATGAATTTGCATTTCATATAACTGTGTGAATGCTCAATTACGATTGGCTACAAGTTCTTCAAAAACAAGTTGAACCTGTTTGCCATCAGCCTCCCGATCAGCCTGATGTGGAGTCTTTCCAGAATCTTCCTTTTGTTGGATCAGAAGTTCTACATACTCAAACAGCGAGGATGACTAGGACTGGCCTATAGTGCCGTCCTCTTTCCTCATTGTATATATCCTTGTCCCCAAGGGATCCCATGGGACATCCTTTACATGTCCCCTGTCTCTGGATAGATGCCAGAGTATAGAGGTGTCTTGTCCATGCCCCTGTCCGTAAGGGACCCCCTGGGACATCCCAGTTACATGTCCCCCTGTCCCTGGCTAGGCCCTGGAGTATAGAGGTGTCTCTCCCATCCCCTTGTCCTTAAGGCCGGGTGATTCCTCTGTTTTACACTGCGCACGTCTATACCGTGCATGGTTCAAAAAACACTGAATTGTGACTAAAGATGCTTAAAAACACAATTTGAAGCATTTGTGCAATTTTGTTGCGATAAATAGGGAGTTTTGTATAACTCACCCCAGTACCTTCTCGGAAAAGTGCCGAACCCAAATTTGATGATAAATAAAATACCATGGCCCTTCATTGATTAGCAGAAAAAAATTGATGACCCTCCCCCAAATCAACTAAACGACAATTTGCAACAGAACGGGAAAGGGACGATGGGGACGACAGGAAGTCTGCAGGAATTAGAAATCAACAACAACAAGTGCAGTTATCAATAGAACTAGCATCTAGTGATGAAGAGAGTGATCCGGCCAGACGTTAGCGGAATTGAAGTATCACGGTACGGCAGAAAACGACCCAAAGTTTCCAATGACAATTTTATTTCTTGAGGGGGACGTAGGGTGTTGCCAAAATCCGCAAGAAAAAATCGTTTGAAATTAACCGCAAATCCGTTTGGGAATTGATTAACATTCGCATGTGTAATTTCGGTAATATTATAAACGTACTTCAAAACCAGAGGAGGAGTGAAGGCTATCCCAGAATGCATTGCGCCTTTGAAACGTGGTTTTGTACAAAATTTATGCTGGAAACGGAGCTAATTTTTGGTCGTTGCATTGAGATGCAGAAATGAATTCTTTTACGAATAAGAAGAAGTGGTAAAAGAGCTTTCAAATTATTACAAATTTAGCTAATTTTGACATTTCTAAAGGTTTGTCATTTAGACTTGAACTTGAAGTACATTGAGGCCTGAAGAAAATACCCAATATTCAAACATCGCTTTCTTTAAAACGGATCAACATAAACTGGTTCTGATTATAGTGTCTTATAGAGCGATCCTTCCCCTTTTTTGTAGTCTCAAAAATACCCAAAGTTACCCAGGATTTCAATTCGAAATTTTCGGAATTTATGCGGGATGTTTTGACGTCAAACCACAGGGAGCCCAAGCTCAATATTTGCATATTTATAGCAAATGTATGTGACGATAAATCATCCTCCTTTTTTCAACATTTTGCAACAATCATGTCTTTTTTTTTTACATAGATCTCTTAAGTTTGCCGCTTTCGTCCTTGTGGCTGAGTTTTAGCGCCATTTGAGCGTTTTTGTTCTTCTTTATCTTTCAGGGGTATTTTCGTCAAAAACGCTCAAATGGCGCTAAAACTCAGCCACAAGGACGAAAGCGGCAAACTTAAGAGATCTATGTAAAAAAAAAAAAGACATGATTGTTGCAAAATGTTGAAAAAAGGAGGATGATTTATCGTCACATACATTTGCTATAAATATGCAAATATTGAGCTTGGGCTGCCTGTGGTGTATCCGTTGTTGACTAAACCACTGGCTCAGTGTCTGGGTTTAAAATCGCGTCAATATGCATCATAGTAAAATAACACTTTGCTCTTTGGATTGTGAGAGTAATTCGGGCATCATATGAAAGGCGTAATGATAAAAATGCGATATGTTCTTAGAGCATAACGACTATAGCGCTCGAGAAATATACTAATTTCAGTCCGTGACCTTTGGCGTTATCCGTTATCCGATCCTTGCTTCGGTGTTATTTACATTCTCACTCTGAAGTTTCATTGAAGGCTAGCAATCCAAAATTAATTAAAGATTTAGTATTACAAGTTTAACTTTATTTTACATGTTGCGTATCCCATATTTCGAGAATTAACTGCTCACAAACTTGAACCATAGTTAGTAGAGGGGACTCTACTAACTATGCTTGAACCATGCAGTTCAATCACAGGATTCAACATAAAGCGTCGCTTCATCCAGCATATTAATCTTAACATTAATCATCTTTATGACAAAGAATTGATACTTCAAGCTACACCATGACTGGGTTTCGTTTTTCACAAGCAATAGACGACAAATTCGAAAGAACTAGCTTTCCTCACATTGCTTCGCTATCGATGCTCTTGCTTCGGTGACTTCAACACAATGATGAATGTGCGAAAAAAATTGATAATATACTTTATTTTGCAAAGCATTCTGGGATAGCCTTCACTCCTCCTCTGCTTCAAAACTACTATATTTTAAAAGAATGTTACAACAAATGCATATTTATACATTTGCATGCGGTGCTTTGATTTAGAGTTTGTTCCGCAATTGTTAAAGAAAGCGATTTCTCTGACGAAAAGTACGTTACACATGTTCGTTTTCATTGAATCATTTCTTCAAAGTTCAAAGTTCAAAGTTCAAGTTTATTTTGCCATATAAATTTATATTAACAATTAAAAAACAGATAAATAAAGAGAGTGTGAGAGAGAAATATTTATACTAATTATCGCATATTCAAATAATAAATAATAAATCCGTGAATTCTGACCATTGTGGATGAATCCGCAAATCCGTTCTTAAACATATCATTATCCGAGAATCCGCAAGTAAAAGAAGTCTCATTCCGTAGATTCGCAACCCCCCATGTCCCCCTCATTTCTTGGCAGAACATTGACTTTTAAGATGGCACTAGTTTATCCCATTCTGATTGTTTAACAGTTGCATGTGCCTGCCATCAGTGATGGTTCCTCGCATAACAAAAGGCACTTTCGTAAAAGCCAAGCAAAATGGTGGCAGTGAGTACGTGACTCACATACAGTCCAAAATGTATACAAAAATGTGATGTACAAATATACAATAAAACAGTAAGTATAGTGATAGTTGTCAAAACAAGTCATATTTATATGTACAAATTGAAGAGAAAAGCCTGCGACTTCTATAGTTTCTAAAATGATCAGATAAAAGAGATGACCCTAGCTCCCCCTCACAAGGAAAAAGAAAAGCTTGACCCTTCACAAACGTTGATTTTTTTTCGATGACCCTTCCCCGAAATACTCCAGCCCCCCCCCCCCCCCCCCCCTCATTCAAAACGTACAGTCCCCTAACGAGCACGGTGACCCCCATTTTTTATTTCAAAACTTTCTTTCTTGTAATGACTCACAAAACATATTTGAAAATTATAAAGAGTTGTTGGTAGAAACATTGAAAAAACGTCGTTTTTCGTGCGGCTTTGAGCACTAAAATGTCCAAAATCGAACGTTCCCACGCGAATTGCGCAACACGCGAATTGCGCAAGTGTTTTTTTTTAAATTTGTAGAAAATGTGCTAAAATGAAGTGTCAAGTGCCATCCCTCAAAACAAATTTACCAATTCAAACCGTTAAACTGGAATTGAAATGAGCTATAAAGATTGTATTCGATCACTTTCTGAATTCCTCGTCAGTAATTTTGCTTTTTCTGTTTATTTTTAGCGTGGAGAAAAGCGAGGCAAAATAAATGACGAGAGAGCTGGTCTGGCGAAAGTAGTAAGGTTGCATTATGGCCAAAATTTATAGAAAACATTCGTAAAATACCACTGAAGTCTTTTTCTATGAAAAATAAATAAGTATGAAAATAGCTTTTTGGTGGCGTTCCGGGGATTCCGTGGGTTCTGCAGTTTCCGCGGTTCCGTGGTCTGTCGATCCGTGGATTACTAACACCCTAAGAGATCATCAAGGCAGAAACTCCAGCTTGACAACAACAACAACAACGCCAACAATAACAAAACAAAAACAAACAAACAAATAACAATAAACAACAATAAAAATCCGGCTTACAATACAAGGGAAATGTAAGGGACTTGTGATGTTGGGAGAACACTTGAGAGCTGCGAAAGCACTCGCCTACGGCTCGTGCTTCCACTACGCTCTCTCGTGTTCTCCCAACATCACGCGTGTTTTGATCAGGCTATCAAACACGGGAAACCGTTTTTTATTCCTTAATTAACTGATGCCTCTAAATTCTCAAATCGCTTTTACATTTTATAGTTTGTCTTCCTTGAGGGGCCTTTAACATTTTGTGACGTCATTGCGTGACGTCATCACAAACATAATAGCTACAGAAAACTAGAGCTATGATTTTCTTTAGCAATGCATATCGGAGAATTTGAAATACTTTTAATAAATTTTGAGATGAAGGTGCATAATGACAAGCATGCGTTTTAAGAATGTTCTCTAATTAAATTGAATATGATTTTTTCAGTTTTTTGAATGTTGAAATTGAGTGAATAATGCAAATATCTTCCATATTTCTTGATTTTTCGTAAATTCCATGCTTGGCTTTGAAGTAAAGGCTGTAAATGAAACTCTTAGTTTTTATGAAAACCGCCGAAGATTATAGCTTTCTAACGAAAATTAATGAGTCCTCTTTGTCAGGCGTGCGTTGCTCTACCGGAAGTCAAATGATTTCCGCCAAAAACGCGCGCGCGTACGCCTAAGGAGCAAGGATGGCACAGTTGGTTAGTGTGCGGCCTTCGGTGCGAGAGGTCCCGAGTTCGATTCCCAGTGACTTCACATCCTTGTTTCGACTTCTTTCCTTTCCGTGTAGCTTTAATTAGCTTTAAATACCCTTAAAACGGAGCACTGATGGAGAGAGGGGGGTAAAATGAGCGCACCGTCGGCTTCCTGGAAGATTAGCTCAGCCAAAGGAACTACCGACGTTAACAAGGTCCTTTACCTTTACCTTTATTCAATTTTGCTGGCCAAAGCAGGGGAGGTGTAGCTGCTCTCGTAAGATCTAATCCTATTGGATTGACACCCTCACTGCAAAACAATAGAACGAGTTGACAATGAAATGTATTGTTTTGTTTCTCCAATCACAACAGATCTTACGAGTTGCTGCTACACTACTCAAAGGACCCTATTAAATTGTTATAAAATGCTGGAAATTGTTGTTAGATTTTTGCCAAAGCAAGACCTATTTTTGGTAGCAACCATTGCACAGCAACGATATGTGTCAGTACACCTTTAAAGGGGGGCGACGATCAAAACTGGTTAAATTTGGAAATGGATTCTTCCTATTTGAAGTAACTCAATGATGACATAATAAACCGAGCGCGAGGTCTGTATGGGAAAATATCCAGACCGAGGTCTGATATTTTCCCATACAGACCGAGCAAACGAGGTTAATAACTTATTTATTATATGGCTTTGAGAAGTCCCGCTAAAACAATTGCCAAACGCAAATTTTTCTTTTCATCCGGGACAGCGGTCCTGATATGGCAAAATACAGACTATGCGTTAGCCAATCAGAATTCAGGAAATTATCTAGCCATAATGCATTATATATATGAAGAATTACTTTTCATTATCAACGAAAAATTTGAATTTAAAAGCCAAAAGAACAATAGGTTTGAGTAAATGACGTCATTTACTCACAATGTAGATGCTAGTATACTTGATAATTTTGTTCTGTTTCTTTTGAATAGAAATAAAATATGTTGCTGTGTGCCTTGCTGTGTGATTCATATAGATACGTTCAACCGAGTTCAAGCCATTTTCAAATTTCATTTTCGTCCCACTTTAATCGATGTTATCAGGGAGAGGGAAGGTATTAAAAAATAACTTGAATTAAAACTCTTTTTAGGAAAGTTATAATTATATAAGGCACATGGAAGTCATAATAATGTATTTTGTAATTTTATTTCGCAAAACTAGAGTATCTTTGCAAAACAACGTGTGTGGTACGCCATGATTGGACTTCCTGTGTCGAACTGCAATGCCTCCTGGGATACGGTTGAGTACACGCCATGTTTGTTTGTGAAGTAGCAAAAGTAATCTAAATTTTGAGCTGAGAGGATCTAAATCACAGCAATGTGAACAAAAGGGGATTATATTCAGCGAAATACAGGTTAGAAAGTGTTAAAGAACAGCATTAGTTTTGTTTTTACTGAACAATTGCTTGATTGTCGGCCAAAACATCGATCCCCTCGACTTCAACCGTAGAGGACAAACACAGGGAATTTTTCAGCTTTCCCATTTTGGGAAAAAGATGGGTAAAGGTTGGGAATTTGTTGGGGCTTCATTGGGTTTTCCCAAAATTGGGAAAATGCTACCAAAATCAACAAAAACACAATAATGGGAATGTGTTAACCCAATCAATACCCAAAAATGGGAATGTGTTGACCCAGTAAATATCCAATTATTGGGAACATGTTGAACCAATCAATGCCCAATAATGGGAATATGTTGACCCAATCAATGCCCAATAATGGGATTATGTTGACCCAATCAATACCCAAAAATGGGAATGTGTTGACCCAATCAATACCCAATAATGGGAATATGTTGACCCAATCAATACCCAATAATGGGAATATGTTGACCCAATCAATACCCAATATTGGGAATATTTTGACCCAATCAATACCCAAAAATGGGAATGTGTTGACCCAATCAATACCCAATATTGGGAATATTTTGACCCAATCAATACCCAAAAATGGGACTATGTTGACCCAATCAATACCCAATATTGGGAATATTTTGACCCAATCAATACCCAACAATGGGACTATGTTGACCCAATCAATACCCAATATTGGGAATATTTTGACCCAATCAATACCCAACAATGGGACTATGTTGACCCAATCAATACCCAACAATGGGACTATGTTGACCCAATCAATACCCAATAATGGGAATATTGACCCCCAAAATACACAATAAAAGGAATGTGTTGACCCAATCAATATAAAGCTACAATGAACTTGAACAGTGATTTAATGAAGAAATTTAACATATAATTTTACAACGTTTAAAACCAGAACATAAAATGGAGTTCCTATGACTCATTAGATATGGTGTGATTTCAGCAGTTTCATTATTCAGTCATGATTGTATGATTGATCATTTATAACAATGAAATTCCAAGCAGATTTGGTCATAGAATACTTATTTAAAGTTGAAATGAATAAACGATTCTCTCTATATATCCCTTTTGAGTTTTCTTAGGCTACAATCATCTTTTAAACTGCATTTAACTTTTTGACCAAAACAAAACAAACATTCAAAATGTCTAAAAAATGTTAACTATGTTTAAAACAATCTAGTTTCTTTCTACAACAAGATTTCCTTGTTGACAGTGATACTGTCCATTCTAGAATGTTAACTATGTTTAAAACAATCTAGTTTCTTTCTACAACGAGATTTCCTTGTGCACAGTGATACTGTCCATTCTAGTAAGTTTGCTTAGGTTACAGCCATCCTTTAATGTACAGTACTTATTCTTTAACAACTTTTTTGCTAAAACCTCGTTAAGCTGCGAGACTGAAAGGCTAGTTAAATTCTTTTGTGTTACCTTAAATTTGTTTTTTAAAACTCTTACGTTTTCTTCTCTGTTCAGTACCCTGCCAAAAACTGCTTTAATAATCATCTGTCTCTGTTGCACTGTCAAATTAAGTTCTAGATCTGTTGAAGGAGGACTGTACTCAACAATCATTTGTGAAGAACTCAATTCCTCTGAGTCACTAGTACTCAGACTACTCAAGTCAGTATCATATAGTACTGTGGATGGAGTACTGCTAGGAGTACTGTCATCATCGGGTGGACTAGAAATTTCTTGTCTTGAGGTGTCATCACCCTACAAGCAAGATATGCTTTAGTTAGTATAGTGGATGCCAGGTTATAGCGATTCACTGATTAACCCCTGAAGACCACATGGGGTACTTCATGTTACGTGTCACCAAATTTCACCAAATACATATACTTCGTACAAACTGCTTTCAATGAATCAGTACAAAGTAAACACACTTAGGCTTGAAAATATCCCTTCATATTAAATTGGATTCCATGAAACTTGCACCATCGGCTAACATTGAAATGCTTTTTCGACTTGTGGTATTATCTTTGGAACTTTGTATGCAACAATGGGAAGTTCATCAATGTCTTTTCTGCCAACAATTTGTTTTGATTGAGCTGGAAATATACCCTTCAGACCAAAGATAACACAACAGCTCGAAAGAACATTTCAATGTTTGTCGATAGTGTAAGTTTCATAGAATCTAATTCAAATTAAATTTGAAGGAATATTTTCAAGCCTCAAGTGTGTTGACTTTGTGCAAATTCATTCGCCATTGAAAGCCGCTTGTGCGAAGTATTTGGTGACGCGTAACATGAAGTACTCCGCGTGGTCTTTAGGCGTTAATCGGTCAATTGGTGCGAGTCTAAGTTATACCTTTTTAGAACATTTTGGGGTTTTGGGGATGCTACTATCAGAGTCGCCATTGACACTACTTTCAGACTGCAAAAAGATCAAAATAAATGTTGTTCAATACAGCATGTATGTTATTTGGGACAGTGCTAAACATTTATAATACACATAAGTGTAGATGACAAAGCAAGTTGTATCCATGAAGAAGTTTTAAATTTAGTATCAAACCAAATAATACTTACTAGACTCATCTGTGGCAGATCTGGATCTTCTGATGATTTCTGATAAAAAAACAAAAACAAATTATAAATATGATTGTTGTGATTATTAAACACCTCAGTGATGAGGTGAACACTAAATGGGATGACTCAGATGGACCTCATTAAGCATGACGTCATCTTCATTTTTGTTTTTTATTCAAAGTCGCGGAACGTCATATTTTGAATATTTAATGAGGTCCATCTGAGTCATCCCATTTAGTGTCCACCCAGTGGTGACAATAGAGTTGAAACGACAGCAAACGTCGTTAAATACCAATTACATAAGAACCAGTTTAGGGTAACCTTGAAATAGGTGGTTCTTATATGCAGGTTTTTACTTTAACACATTTTAAAATACAAATGTTTCATCATGGCCAAGAATTTTTTGTTTCTGGAAAGAAACAAAGTCAAGGAAAATACCTTCTTGTTCTTCTTAAGATCATATCTTCGCTGTTCACTGAAGTAGTCTTTTACATGTTGCATAATGGCATCTTGGTTAAAACCAACCTCTAACATTTCACACTTAGGAGCAATTTGTGAAGCAAATTCACGGAGCTCTGCTTTCATTTGAGGAGAGGTAAATTTCGGTTTCTTTCCTGGCCAACGTGCTGCAGCTAGATTACCGACTGTTCGCCACCTGAAAATTAGCATATTATACTAGAAACATATACTGGAATGAACTAAACACCTATATGTCAACTTCAAGTTAAGGGAACAAAAGGAAAATTATGAATAATTCCAAAAAATAAAATAAAAAATCTTTTATTGATAGATATACATGTATGTATAACTTACTTTATATTATAGTCTGTTCTTTGCTGAGGAGTGAATTGGGCCATTTCTTCTAACTTAGGTTTGTATTTTGTCATAGCTACTCGTCCCAAGGACCTTCTTGCTTCAATGGGAAAAATCTTTCCAAAAGCAGCCTTAAATTTCAGAGCTTTACCATAATTCAAGCAAACTCTGCTCCATATTGGAGCATCTGCATCTCTATGTAGCAAATCTTTAACTGCCTCTTCGCTTAACAATTCCTCATCTAAAGAATTAAGTATGTATCAGTCAATCCCATGCTTTACCATGGTAAAGCTTGGAATTGACTGATACATTACAATTCAACAACTTTGCAATTTAAAGGACATTAGCAATAAAAAATGAATAGGTTTGTAATAAAAGAACTTACATCCAGTCTAAAAAGTGGTATTATTTTTTAATGTTGGGCTCAAATAATAACAGATAACAAAAACCACATAATTGTAAAGAAAAAACAAATAAATTGGAATGAAAACACAATTCACCCTACCAATGGCGTCATATTTCCCATGTAACATTAAGTCAAACAAATCCAATATGGCGTCTAAGAAAGCAGAAGTTCACAAATTATCAAGCTATTTATCCTTTTGAGTCCAACAATAAATGATAATACTGCTTTTCAGGCTTTGGATGCAAGTATTTTTTTTAACCTATTCAATATTTATTGCCAAGAAAAGTGTCACTCAAACAAAAGTGGCAAGCAGTGGAAAAATATTGGATTCCCAATTCTTGGGAAAAAATTTTGGATTCCCAATTCTTGGGGAAAAGTTGTTAGTCTATGGGATTTTTGTGGGTATTCATTGGGAAAGTGCTAGCAAAACCATTCCTTTCCCATTAAAATCCCAACTATACTCAACTGATGTATCAATTAAGTATAATTGGGATTTTAATGGGAAGTGAATGGTTTTGGCAGCATTTTCCCAATGAATACCCACAAAAATCCCATAGACTCACAATTTTTTCCCAAGAATTGGGAATCAAAAAATTCTCCTGTCAAGACGAACTTGTCAAATCAATATATAACTAAAGTTTGTTTTGACCATAGAGCCATTAAAGGTCACAAAAGACGTGTTTTGGGTGGAATAAAAGAGCTGTGTAAGCAATTAAAAAAGTAAGATCGTAAAACATCTAGTAAGCGCCAAAACGTGTTCAGTTGGCGGGCGTATTTGATGAGCAAGAAATGCTTCAAAAAAAGGAAAGAATTACCCAGACAGTGACTGAAAAATGTATGTATACTTAAAGATAATTTGACCTAGAATGAGATAATTAATAAATGGGCATGATATATATGGAATAAATCGACGTGACGAATGAAAAGAGTGATGACTTACTTCTAAAAGCGGCCACAATCTCCTCGTTGAAAAGCTCCTTTAATTTGCTTTCTATCGTTATGTCTTGCGTTTTTTGTGCTTCCGACTCCGCATTTGTTGACGTAGGACTAGTAGCGGCTGAATCCGATTTATCTGTTGCAGAAGTATCCATATTTGAGAGTATTTTCCCCAAAAACACGACAGAAATTCCAACCAACGAACCAAACACTCCACGTGCAATCACCAAGACAAACTTTTACGCATGCGTTATCTGCTGACCATTGATCGTGGGCTCGAGGGAGACAGGAACCCCGACAAAAGGAGAGGTTTGCAGACTACTGATTGGCTCTAGATGTTTAGATTTTTAGCGGGAAAATCTTTTAGTGGAGGCGCCATTATTTGACCGGCCTTGAACAAAACGAAAACTTATTTATTCCATCGAAATATATGTCAAATAGAGAGACTTTAACTTGGAAAAGGGTCGACGTTGTTAGCTGCAGATGTGATGATAAATCGTATAGACATGTTCATTGCCCTTGCTTTAAATGTGATGGCAAAGCAACAGATAGAAACACAGAGCTTCGACACTGGCATGAAGCAAATCAACTACAGACTGATCTTAATTCATTGGATAATGTTGTTGACTTCGAAGAACTAAACACAAGGGAAGACATTGTGGATGAGGACATTGAAGACTGTGATGATGTTGCAGACATTGAAGAACTAAACACAAGGGAAGACATTGCGGATGAGGACATTGAAGACTGTGAACAAAATCAAAATGCATTGCCAAGTTTTGATTTACATATGGAGGATGAAGATGATAGTGTATTAAGCGACAATGATACTAATCCTTTAAAACAACTTGTTATCAAAGCAGTGCTAGATGCTCTTAAAATCAAGTATGAAAGCGGTGCATCTGTTAAAACATTTACTGATGTTTTAGAGTATGGAAAAAATCTTTTGTTTACATCACTTAATCATGATGTTGACAAGGATATTTTACAAACAATGTGGCCTAAGAACTGGAATGAGGTGAAAAGTCTTTTGAGGGAAGAGGGATATGAAGATCCCAAGGAGTATTATATTTGCTTCTGCTCTGAGGAAAGGGAATTTAAGAGAAATGGTGAGACAACGAAACGAACAGTTCATTTAGGTACTTGGAGTATCATGAAAAGTCAAGATGATAAGTGTTCACATTGTGGAAATGTTGGATCTATAAAGTTTCTGTACTTAGGGCTGGAAACAAAGGTCAAGAATTGGTTTAGAAGTCGAGAGCTTTCAAAGAAAATGCTGGCACACTGGTTACAAAAGGACCACTGGCTTGGGTGTTCTGAAGATTACCACTTAAAAAATGAGATATGGGATGGAAAAAGATGGCATCAATTGCAGTGGTTTTGGGACCCTAACAGGACATTTGTCTTACCTACTCGCTGCACTCATTGTGGTGTTCCAATCAAGTCCAATGATATTATCAACTCACCTAATGGCGAGAGAGAACATACTAAAATTGTACAATGTCCATTGTGCTTTGAACAGTTTGAATATTTTATAAAGCAGGCAAAGGGATCGCCTTTGAATATAGGACTTATTGGACACTTTGATGGCTGGCAGCCATTTGGCTCCAGCTATAGAGGAATCAGGTTCATTTGAGGGTTCAATTGCAAATTTAAAGAAGTCTGACAGGTGTACAGTAGAGGAAGTCTATGTGGTGGGCTTTATACCTTGTTTTGAGATACCAAATATACCTAACAAGCTTGATCCATTCTTCAAGCCACTAATGGATGATTTGTGTGATGGCTTTATTGAGGGATACAAAATTCGTTACCATAATGATATCAAGGTTCCTGGGTATGAACTTGCTAAAGAGGAAGTAGTTAGAATTCTTCTGCTGGCATGGACTGCAGATCATCCTGGACAATGTGAAGCCAGCACGTTTTTTGAACCAGGGAAAATGTGCATGTAGACGTTGCAAGTTAGTTTGTCAGCATTTAGAAAACAGCTCAAATAACCACTATTACTATGGACAGAACCAGTACCATTATCGCCATCCATGGGAAGAGAGGAACATTACTTCTGAACTCATAAACATTTTTGACATAGAGAATCGTTAGAAAACGAATGGCTTCAGAAAAAGGGTTTACTGAGAGTCAATTTTACACAATTATCTTTACCGTTTTAATCTTTTAAATGTTGTCATAATCAGTTAACAAGAGTTTTAGAGGTTGGAATGATAGATAACAATTTGACCAACAATTAAGATCCTTTCCTTGGACCCACTTAGTTCAAAGATGGCAGACTCCAAAGGAAATCGGAAAAAGACTGTAGAGGCATTGGCTATTGTAAAGCAGAAAGCTTTCAAAAGTTTTCATTTCCAATGGCAGAATTTATTATGCAAAGGCTATTATCTAACCCTGAAGAATTTGAAATTCTTTCAACTGGTATCAAGGTTAACTGAAAATACACTTTCACACTGGCAGAAATGGATGGACCAAGGAACTGATTGAGCTGCATAAAAAGATAACATGGCGGTTAAATATCCAAGTAGAAGTGCAAGGCTGAGTATGTGCACAATATCTTTGCACACCTAATTCCATATTCATCAGGACATACAAAATTTTTCGTCATCTGACAATGTATGGTGCGCGGTATTTGAACGGCGGTAAAAGAGTATGAAAAAAATCACATAATGGTAAGAATATTGAAGTTACCTTTGCACACCTGGAAGCAATAAGAGAATATTTAGAAGCTGTTTGAGGATGCGAAAAGAGTATTTCTGAAGAGCCTGCTATTACTTACAGGTTAGTACAAATGTGTGTTAAAGGAAAGGATAATAGGTCCAGTAACAGTTTCTAGTAATTATATCATCTAAATCCTAACAACCAACAAAAAACTAATACCTTAGGTGTTTAGATTGAATGGCGCATAAACTTGAAATGACCAACAATGTTGCATTGTTTGTATTTTGAATTCTGTCCTTTCTTGTCACTGTAGCGCAAAGTTGTTTGTATTTTGGATGGGACTAGTCAGCGTAGTATTATGGATGCACTTTTATTTCTTACTAATTCTATTTCTTACAGAGAATTACAAGCTCAGTCAATACTGCAAAATTACTAGCTGAAAACAATAAGACGCTCCTATTGGATCAACATCAAACATTAAGACTCTTAAAGATAATAAGCGTCACAAGATAGCTATGTTATTATTTGTTCCTGAATGCAAGGTACCTTGTGGTGTATATTGCACTAAGAAATGCTTCAAACCTGACGTCGGCTTTGATGATACTGTCTTAGCGTCTAATGAAACTGTTGAAGTATTAGCTGATGGCACAGAAGTTGTTCTTCACTTTAAAGGATTTTGGTCTTCAAATTGATGAGAATTGTTATACTTTACTTGGATATGGAGTTTTATTCCTATATCGTCTCTTAGAAAGTGGGTGAATTGATACACAATACTGGAGTGGATTTGCTACAGTACTGTCCCAACCACTCCAAGAAACAATCATTTTTACTATTGATAACATTTTGCGCAAAGTTATCCTTTATGATGATGCAAGTTTTACAGTTGTAGACTACATGCGACAACTTGGTCCAAAGGAACTTACAGTACCTATTTTCCCAGAAAGGAATGACATGGTCTTATTCAGGGTGAAGAAATTGATGACATATGGTTTGGCCATGTACAAGCAGTTGACAGTATTCAACAAAGCATTGAAGTGTACTTTTTTGTGCCAAGTCGAATCAATGAAAACACTTTTGTCAGAGAAAGACATGGTAGAGGTTCTAAGAACACAGTGAAGTGGAGTTCAGTCATTGGTATTGCTCAAGGCTACTGGAGAAACCAGTCATCTTGGATACGAACAGTAAGATAAATAATGTAAGCGATATTTATTGGTATTTTAATGGGCACTGATCAAGAAAACAATCCAATATTATTGTTGGATATTTACTGGGAAATATTTCCCAATTGTTTAGAAGCAGCCTGTATTTTATTTGAAACTGACATGATCAAGTAGACATTCCAATTTTTGAATATATACAGGGAAATATTTCTATTAATTATCTTATTTTACAATATTGGCATTTTTTGGAAACCCATCAAGTAGACAATCCCATTGAGGGGTGTTTAATGGGAAATATTTCCATTTGTTTCACAATATTGCTATTTTATTGGAGACTCACCAAGTGTACTATACGTTTGTAGGGTATTTAATGGGAAATATTCCCCATTTATACATATATTGGTATTTTACAATATTGGTATTTATATTTTTACAATATTGGTATTTTATTGGGAAATACACAAGTATACAATCCCATAGTTGTGAATTTGATGGGAAATGTTTCCCATTCATTACACAATATTGGTATTTTATTGGGAAGTACACAAGTATACAATCCCATAGTTGGGTTTTTGATGGGAAATGTTTCCCATTTATTACACAATATTGGTATTTTATTGGGAAGTACACAAGTATACAATCCCATAGTTGTGAATTTAATGGGAAATGTTTCCCATTTATTACACAATATTGGTATTTTATTGGGAAGTACACAAGTATACAATCCCATAGTTGGGTTTTTGATGGGAAACATTTCCCATTTATTACACAATATTGGTATTTTATTGGGAAGTACACAAGTATACAATCCCATAGTTGTGAATTTAATGGGAAATGTTTCCCATTCATTACACAATATTGGTATTTTATTGGGAAGTACACAAGTATACAATCCCATAGTTGTGAATTTAATGGGAAATGTTTCCCATTTATTACACAATATTGGTATTTTATTGGGAAGTACACAAGTATACAATCCCATAGTTGTGAATTTAATGGGAAATGTTTCCCATTTATTACACAATATTGGTATTTTATTGGGAAGTACACAAGTATACAATCCCATAGTTGGGTTTTTGATGGGAAATGTTTCCCATTTATTACACAATATTGGTATTTTATTGGGAAGTACACAAGTATACAATCCCATAGTTGTGAATTTAATGGGAAATGTTTCCCATTTATTACACAATATTGGTATTTTATTGGGAAGTACACAAGTATACAATCCCATAGTTGGGTTTTTGATGGGAAACATTTCCCATTTATTACACAATATTGGTATTTTATTGGGAAGTAC
This sequence comes from Telmatactis stephensoni, assembly GCA_029948255.1. Lineage (NCBI taxonomy): Eukaryota > Metazoa > Cnidaria > Anthozoa > Actiniaria > Isophelliidae > Telmatactis > Telmatactis stephensoni. The sequence continues at coordinate 102,243 of JALIZF010001364.1, forward strand.
ACAAGTATACAATCCCATAGTTGTGAATTTAATGGGAAATGTTTCCCATTTATTACACAACATTGGTATTTTATTGGGAAGTACACAAGTATACAATCCCATAGTTGGGTTTTTGATGGGAAACATTTCCCATTTATTACACAATATTGGTATTTTATTGGGAAGTACACAAGTATACAATCCCATAGTTGTGAATTTAATGGGAAATGTTTCCCATTTATTACACAATATTGGTATTTTATTGGGAAGTACACAAGTATACAATCCCATAGTTGGGTTTTTGATGGGAAATGTTTCCCATTTATTACACAATATTGGTATTTTATTGGGAAGTACACAAGTATACAATCCCATAGTTGTGAATTTAATGGGAAATGTTTCCCATTTATTACACAATATTGGTATTTTATTGGGAAGTACACAAGTATACAATCCCATAGTTGGGTTTTTGATGGGAAATGTTTCCCATTTATTACACAATATTGGTATTTTATTGGGAAGTACACAAGTATACAATCCCATAGTTGGGTTTTTGATGGGAAATGTTTCCCATTTATTACACAATATTGGTATTTTATTGGGAAGTACACAAGTATACAATCCCATAGTTGTGAATTTAATGGGAAATGTTTCCCATTTATTACACAATATTGGTATTTTATTGGGAAGTACACAAGTATACAATCCCATAGTTGTGAATTTAATGGGAAATGTTTCCCATTTATTACACAATATTGGTATTTTATTGGGAAGTACACAAGTATACAATCCCATAGTTGTGAATTTAATGGGAAATGTTTCCCATTTATTACACAATATTGGTATTTTATTGGGAAGTACACAAGTATACAATCCCATAGTTGGGTGTTTAATGGGAAATGCCATTATTTTCCCAATTTTGGGAATACATGTTCACAATAGTTTCCCAATAATGGGAATATTTCCCAAGGAAAACACAAGATTGGATTATTGGGAATTCAAATTTTTGTCCTGTGAAATGGCGCCAATTCTCTGTATACATACTTTTCACTGAAACTTTATCACTTTCGTCAGTTCAACTTGAGATAACTTTAGTACTTTTTCCCGCTTTTCTTCGGTACAAAATGTCTCCTAGACATTTTGAGTTCTGTGCTGTTTGATATTGTATTTTTCAAAGCAGCGGGCCAAAGCGGGCTCAGGTATCACTGTAAAAGCATAATTTCTTAAAATAAGTAAACTGAAATCTTATTTTAAGTTCCCCAGATAAGTATCTCTCGATACTTATTGTAAGAGTGAAAAAGCCTAATTTTAAGAACTAAAAGTTTCTCATTTTAAGGACTAAAATGTCTTAAAATAAGTGAAAAAGCATCTTAAAATAAGTGAAAACCCATCTTAAAATAAAATGATTTTCACCTATTTTAAGACACTTTAGTTCTTAAAATGAGAAACTTTTATTCTTAAAAAGCATTAGAATTTTAACTCTTAAATTAAGTATTTGTTGCCTGATATGTTAAAATATTGTAATGAATTACAATAACATTACAAGCAGCAATAACTGTATGTTATTACTCGTGCCCAGGCCTTTAGGCCGGGAACGAGTTATAAACTGCAAATGTTTTTTTTTCTTTTTTTTCGCTCTTCGTCTCGAGAATGCGGCATTCTTGCGCAACCAGTCACGTGTTACAGCTCCTGATTGGGTAAGAGCGTAAGAAACAATGCCCTTCATTCATCACCTTTGAGCGAGTGCGAACTGTTCAAAGCTAGTGAATGCCAGTCAGGAACTTTAGGAATGCAAGATGGCAGACAGCTCCAAAAACAGCTTTCAGAGACGGGCTTTTCCAGCAGCGAGACAATAAAAAATGGAGCTTTTAACTCGAGATTTACCTAGACACTTATAAGAGCTTCAGAATGGGCTGTTATTTTGAGCTTGATCTCCAATACTTTGACCAAATATCGAGCTCTCAATGGAGTAGTTGAAAATGAAACTCTCGCGACTCAGGGCAATTCCTTTGAGCTGGAAATCTACTTATTTCTCACCCTACATGATGCTAAATGAACGCATATAGAGGCAAGTCAATTATATTTTTCATTTAAGCATTCAAGAGATCTTGAGAGGTTTTTGTATTGAATTGTAACACCGACATTCTGGCCAGACAATTCCGCATTTATATATTTTCATGGAACCAAGGCTCTATTCAGTGACCTGATGCATTTGGTCACGTAATGGATAAAACATCTGAAACATGAACAAAAAAATACAAGATTTGTTATTGTGTCAAAAGTGTCGTTGTAGAAGTCTTTACAGCAAACAATTGAGATATATAGTGAAATAAAAAGTTGAATAAACTGGTATATTTTTGCATGTTGGAGATATCTAATAAAGGCAAACACTAATAGCTGCTGACAGACAAATTGACTTATCAGATATTCTTTGAACAGGTCAAAAAAGGTCTTTATTATGTTACGGTTAAGTGAAGAATGCGTGAAACGGCTCGGGGAAGAGTACGAACGGGGCCGGTCATTGAACCCTCTCCTAAAGGGGCTCCCAGGGCACGAGTGAACGCACGTGTGCGTCTAGTTGTACTTGAAATTGGCATAATAATTCAACTTGTTTCAAGAAGTAAATTGCATGGAAGAAATACTTTAAGTCAGTCGAACCACTCTTAAATAGAAGCTATCTTTAATGAACTTTAACCATATGAAATTACACAATTACAAAATATAATCTTTGGCATTATATGAAATACAACAACTTTCTGTCAACTGCTATACCTCAGGTGCGTGTCATAATAAATCTATCTTAATGAATTTTAACTATTTTAATATTATTAATAACAAAAGATCACAAAACCTTTAAAAAATATGGTCTTTGGCATTACTATATATCAACTAAAACTCAACTTTCAGTCAATTCTTTACCACAACAACTTTTTCAAAATGCACTACGTACTTGAATGGCACATCTTATCTTTATGAATTTAAAACAGCAGATTATGCATGGTTCACTCTGAATGAAAGTAATATAACAACAAAAGCCCTAGTACTAGTAGTAAAATGGCTTGGCAACTAGGAAATTTGCCAGTGAACCCTGTCAAGTTGTATTAATTCAGGCAATTACACAACAATAAATGAATTAGAAGGTTAGAGGCAATGAAAGATTAACTAACAAATTGTGGTCCAGTCCCTGTCAGTTTCAATACATGTAGTTCATGTCTTAAAGATTTTATTTTCCAATTTCCTCAAAGCAATGGATTTTCTCTTTGGTTTAAGACCAATAATATGGCTTTGAATAAACTGCATCGCCAATTGGGATTCTTTCTCATAAGCTAGGTTGAAAAGAAAATATGTAGCCATTAAAATGATTAATGGTATTAGATAGTCCTCTGTGGACAGAGTAAATACTATGACTTTGTCAATGACCACATGAAACTGTGGCTTTTCATCTGAATCAGAATGAAACACTGTAAGAACAGGTGAGTTTCCTATGTTTTCCATTTTGAGGTACTTCTCAACATCAGTGGTATCCTCCTAGAATATAACACAAAGGGTATTATTGTTAGCAATAATAAGGTTAATAAAACACAAGAATATTTATTATGACCACAAACCCATTAAGTGTAAAACTTAAATGACTAAAAAAAACACAAAAATTGAGGGAGGGCTACTACGTGACCCCCCATTTTCTATATTGATTTCATGTTCCCAACTCAAAAACAATCGCCTACATAATGATTTATAGAAAAATTCGTTGATAAAAATTCGCGCGTTACCTTAATTCCATATATAGCAATTCAAATTGATGGCATAATTCACAACAGAAAACGGAAACAAAGAACTAGTGAGATATAAGGGGCCATTCATTATTTATCAAAGGGGGGTGGGGCATGGGCGAGAAATTGCAAAATTTTTCTTTTTTAGCAGTGACGTCCTCTTCAATGAAAAGTCCACCATGAGTAACTCATCAGTTATTTCAAGACCTCCCTTTCTAGGGTCACTAAATTTTCAAGTCCCCCCATTTTCTAACCCAAGAGAATTACCATGAACTCTTTTAAGCTTAAACAAACAGTACTTCAGAGTTATATACACTTAACCTGTAAAATATATTTTAGTGCATAAACTGAGATGATCACAAAAGAAAATGATAGAAATAAGGTCTACTAGTGTCTATTAAGTCACTCTATTATTTCATGGACTAAGTGTATGCACTCTGATTTATTAAACAAATCAGTAAAATTTAATAAAAGTGAGAATTTTTTATCACTTACAGGAATAAGCACTAAAAATGGACGTCTTTTCAAATTGAAAACTTCGTGCATCTTTTCAATGCATGCTCCTGATTCCAAGTCTGAAAATTCAACACATTTCTTACAGTAAGCTTATCTTGTAGCATATTTTATGAAGAAAAGTAAGAATATTGGTTATCTAATTAAGTCATATAAGAACTAGTCTTGTAACATAATTTAAGATGACAATGTCATATTCACATTAAAATTTTGCTTCCTACCTTCATCTTCATCTTCAACAAAACATTTTTTAATATTGTCAAAGTTGGATTTCATTTCTTCAATGTTAGTAGAAAGGCCATCCTCCTTTAGAAGTAACAGTAATTCATTAGGGTTTTCCGATTTACGGGCTTAAAGGCCGTTTTGGCATTAATAGTGCCAGCAATAGTACCAGCCTGTTGTATATGATTGTAACTATTATTTTTCGAATTTCGAAGTATTGTTTCTATAAAAAAGCAACGCATTTTACAAGTTAATGTACGAATTGTAATAATTTGTTATAAATACAAGTTTTTAAAAAGCTATTGCCGAGAAATCATTTCGGATAAGCGTTCATCACGTTAGACTAACCCTGAAACATCACATTGATGATGTTTATAATTTACATAACATTTACTAGTCAGAAAAGCTTTTTTCGTTTTTACAAGCTTTCAAAAATTTTACTATATGAATAAATAGCTCTCTGAACATTTTTATTGGCCAGAAACTACTAACTCTTGGCTTTCAAATCGATCGACGTACTGGCTTTTGTACCGTGCGTTTGGGTGTACTGAATGAAATTAAAGGAAGTGACAATCCATGGACAATCACAAAATTTATAATTATAACTGTTTGATTGTAATATTTCACTGCGGACTGTATATATCTCAGTTAGTATCTTGCACAGAGAAAAATAATTTATTTTCGAACTCTTGGTTTTCTTGGATCTCTTGTGCCTTGTGCGCACAGTAATGGTGAGTTAGCATCAAGGGCCGACTATTTGAACAGTGTTTACTTCTTAGGGGGTGTTTACATGATACTAGGATCATCCTAGCACTAGAATCATCCTAGCAGGCGAACCAACTTTTACGTTTAGTTGACATGCCCAAAGCAACTCGAAGCAGAGTTCAAAGAAATGAGTGATTGCTCGTCCTAGGTCACCCGAACTACCACAGTGGCATTAGCGTTTCCTAACCCTTGTTGGGCGAAGTATCTCTCCTTTTTCCGTGTACATGACCGAAACATACTCCTAATGCTAGGATATTCCTACCGGCGAGACAGGATGATCCGGTAGGATGATCCAAGTACCCGAAGAGAAAACACAAATAAACCAAAGTTAATTTAGTAGAATGATCCTCCTACCCGAAGCGAACACACAAATTTCCATGTAAGCAGAATGCAGTAAACGTACAGCAGGAAGGATGATTCGCCTGCTAGGAGGTAAACACCCCCTTAAGCAGACTCTCTCGACTCATCACAGAAAGAACTCGCAGCGATCATTTTTATTTGTCTATGAACAATAGATTTTATTTCTAACGGGTACTCCTTAGCTCGCTGCGAGTGCTGAGGTAAAAAGGTACATTGATTGGCCGATCACACCCAAGTACTCGGGTTGGCTTAAGCTTCACCCAGTGTACGGGAAACGGCAGAGGGCAGACTTTTTTCGCATTTGTCGTTGGCGTTTGAACGCGAAGATAAGTCATGCAACAAGACCGAAAAGAAGTATGAGTAGTAGCAAAACTTTCTTTTCTGCTTTGGTAAGTGAAGTTCTTTAGAGTATAAGGTAAGAGCAATATTTAAGCCGAATTTAATGAGTAATCGTGTGGGATTTTTGTGGTTTTATAACTTTAGTGATTTCTTCCCATACTCCCTTTCGGGTGAGTTGCATAGGCTTGATACTTACAATATTTATTGAAATAGGTGTATATACACAATACATACAATAAGAAATAGTTATTTAACCTCCCCTCTGACCCCTTCCATTGAATATGATATATTAAATAAATACTCTAACTTACTGTCATTCATTATATTACTCTTAATGTCAACTATAAATACAAGCATGTAACTAGCTATTGATTATAAACTTAAGTTAATGAAATATGGAGCCAATAGCACTTACGTACTAATATTTCTGTCCAAATAAAAGTCAATTAGCAAGCTCTTACCCAGGATCAATTCCAAAGAAAACCTTTTGGAGTTAATCTTGGATTTAGATACTGATTGGCTTATGAACAACTGCATAGATCCAGCTAGCTGCCAATGACAAGTGAACCCAAAAATAATGATACTAATTATAATTATTACGTACCATTCGGTCATCATCCAAAAATGGATCAGTTGTCATTAATGTGTCCACAACTTGTCTTCCATCAGTATCGTGTACTAGGTCTTGCCTTTTAGTGAATGTCAGCTCTTGCATTTGAAACAATGCCTCATAATTTGGCTTCTTTTTGTTGAACTCTCTTTTCATGTCCTTTATTATATCTTCATCATCTTTTGATGCAAAAGGTTCCTGTCCACCTTCTTCAGAAAAGTTGGAAGCTGTCTCACCACTAGAATGTTTTTTCTCTTGATACTGCACATTGTAGTACCTGCGCTTCAATTGGTAGCAAACAGTTGCCTAAAACAATTCAAAAGTAACATTGCACATCATTGAAAAACTATTTTCTTGCATGCAAAGTCAATATCATAAAATTAGTGTCAATGTAAACACCATATTTTTTACATCAAAATCCCACAAAACTTACTCCACTTTTATAAGCAATGAAAAAAGAAACATCATTGCAATTAGTCTGTGTAGTGAGGCTCAGCTGGGGAGGGGACTGGAAGGGACTCCTTCCCAGGTGCAATTATTTAGAACAAAGCATGACTCAGCCCTTGCAGTAAGTATGATTTCAAGGGAAATATTATATTTCAGAACATTTTACATTTCTGTTGCTAAAATGCTTGAATTTTCTGAGAAGAAAATACAAAAACAGACTCTGGGATTAATTATATAGGACCAAATATATATCCAAGGACTCATTTCCATCATGCTTTGTTCTAGAAAATGACTCTGTGTACATTGCCTCTTCCCTCCATAGTGGGGTAAGGCTATTTTCTGGTACTACACAATCATTCTAACTTTGCATCATAAAGTAGAAGTTTATTTTATTACCTACCCAATATGGAAATGGCTTTTTCAATGGCCATCCTGGAGGCTTTTTGTCTTTTAAAAGTGGTATCCTTTGGCAGATTTTTTGTGCTGCTCCCTCAAAGTCTTGTAGAGTTATCGTTCCTGTGTTACTTTTCTTTGCGCAAGCTACTTGCAGGCAGACAACTGCTTCTCTTATCAGCCATTCATGGCATTTCTGACTCAACTCCTCATTGTTCTCTACACAAGCTTTGATTTCTTTTGACACATGGAAATCAAACGCATCTTGAATGCTTGATTTTGAGTCTTGGTTTTCCTTAGATGATCCTGCATGTTGATTATTACTTTCACATTTCACTCTAAATGCTGATGCTCTTTTCAACTTTGGAACTGGACTGGCCTCTTCCATACAATCCTCATTTTCTTTGCTTTCAGAATCAGACACTGAAACTGTGGACACAGTTGAGGGAGATTTTGGCCAGTTTTTTGGTGGAGTAGGAAATATTCTTCAAACATGAAGTTTTACAAATTGTAACCCCCTAACCTTTGGGATTCCTGTGATGCATCTGACAAGAAGTCAATATGTTGAAAATTGATGGTGATTATTGCTCTCAATGGCTTTCATAAATATAAAACTGTTGTTTAATGATAAAGTCTTCACTTCATATGTGAAAAGCCAACTTTTAGAAGTGTACACCCCTATTTTTCACAGCCAAAAAAATACACCCCTCCCCCCAATTTGGCTGATTTTGAAAATGTACCCCCTTTGTGAACACTACCCCCTTTGTGAATATTAACAGTCCCTTACAACAAAATAATCAAACTTACCAAATCCTCAAGAAAGTCCCATAATTGTTTTCGTATTGAAAATGAGGTTGGATATAAATCCTGAAGATCTGATCTTGTGAAACGCAGAAAAGTTGATCCTCCAATCTGATTTGCTATTCAAAACAAAGAAATTATAGTCAAACTAAGAAATAAAACTGTGTACACCTAAATATGCCTAGAATAATTATATAATCACATGGGTTTAGGGTTAGGGATTAGGGTTAGGCGCAGGCAGGATGATTGAAGTGCTTGGCTCAAAGGTAGTTTTCAGCATATCTGTGGATAGTAACTTTTGTTGCTGTATATATGAAAATCGTTTTCGGAACTTCCAAACTAACTTTGGAAATCAACTGTCAAAAGTTATGTGAAATGCACTGTAATATATAGTCAATTGAAAAAACATTGTTGGGTCTAAAAACATAGAACATAGAAGCTGAGACCGAAATGGTGCATGGGATAGGTGAATATAGTTATAATCTGATTTATTCATTTACGCTGCAACTGAAAAAAAAATTGGAAGCCAAATGGCCCGCCAACGTAGGTCCTGCATACTCTTTCAGCATTTGCATCGAAGGCACACCGCAAATGAAAAATCAGAATGTAATTATTCACATCCCAAGCACCATTTCGGTCTCAGCTTCTATGTTCTATGTTTATAGACCTGACAACGTTTTTTCAATTGACTATATTTAAGCTTTGATGCTAATTAAGATTATGAGGCCCGCACTTGAGGAAAAGAAATGTACAAATTAAAGAAAAGAAAATGAGAATTTTAAACACCTAATAATATACAGATGAGTTTTGTCAGGCCATGATGGGATTCCTGTGTTCTTGGTCAAAATTGGCATCTTTTGAAAACTCTGTTTGTAGCATCAAAACTTTTCAAATGTGGTCATAAAAAACACCAAGTAATGTATCTACTTTGAATGTAATCAGTAGAACACCCAAAAGGCAAAATATAAGCCAAAACCTAAGATATTTGTTCTGCTAAAAAAGCGTGCCATTTTACATTACGTAAGCTTAATCGTATTTCCTTACCTTTCATCACTTTTGTGACCGATTTTTCATATTGTCTTTTCAATAAAAAAATTTCAAGTTCTTGTGGCGTCAGATTACTGATCATATCCATCTTTTTAAGCCGATTAAACTCTTTCTTTTCTCTCTAAACCATGCACACAACAGCTATACTTCGAAAAGCGCGAGAATTGAGAGAGGGTGAAGCTCGGGCACGCCTAAAGTCACGTGTTCCTTGTTGAGTTCTCATTGGCTTATCAGCACACGTGATTTTTTTATTATTCCAAAGAGCAGGAAGTTTAATACAAGATGTCGTGGAAATGCTTGTTTTGTGTCGGGTTTTCAGCGTTATACTTAATTTCGCTGTTGACACATGAATTCATCTCATCGCAAAGAAGATGTTACAGTTATCTGTGGAATTTCTGGCTGTAAACGAACTTTTTCTAAAATAAACACATGAGTTAAACATGCTCAACAGTCTCATTCCCAATACCTCTACTTAACAAGTGACAGCAATAACAATGATGGACCCAGTATAGTTCAAGGTATGTTATAATTAATAAGGCAGTTTTAAAGGGTTGTTCGAATAGACAACTTGTATTACCAAAAATAAACATGAAAGAAAAAATATAGCTTTGGCATGAAGTTGTAGACAAAGAATGGTAATAATACACGGGCCCCCCAGGTAATAATATTAAATGTCAATCATCTAGCTCTGTTAATATAGGGTGGGAAAAAAATAAAAATAGACCTCTATGAGGCCATGTGGTTACTGGCCCCAAATCTAAATATAGATATAGACACATTTCAAGGCCTGTCCCTAGTTGGGGGTGGGGGTAGGGGTCTACTTCGACTAGTGCATACACACACCGACTTTGTCCTAGTGCCCTTGGTAAGTTTATTTAAATTTCTACATAAGCAAAATGAAAAACTGAAGTACTATATAAAATGTAACAGAACTATTGAGAAATATAAATCATGTTCTACCTGCCTTTGCATCTTTAACTAGTAAATGTACATTGTAAACATGGCCGGAAAACAAAATAAAAAAACAATAAACCACACTTCAAGATAATCTTGAATTTTACGAGGTCAAAAACAAGACGACGCTTGGCATTTTTAGTATTATAATATCAATAGTGGCCCAGTGCCAAGTAGAATTCTTATCATATTAAAGTAAAAAAATATTTTTAGTCTTTCCAAAGTCTCACAAGAATCAATTAAAGCTGTGCCTGATTACATCAAATAAAGAAAATTCTATATGCAGTTACAGACTTTACATTCGTATTTTATGTATGTGAAAGTACTTTTACATTATTCACGGTGTCTGAAGTGTTGGTGTCCTGTGGAGCAATACGCTACAGTTTGAGTTATGTGACATAACAACTCTTGCCCGCCGAATAAAACATCTTGTGCATCAAATTATTACACTCCAAACACAGTTTTCTAAACCATATTTTTGAATAAAATCGATTGGATGAAAAATGAAATATTAATTCAAATTTTGGGCACCTATGCCGTGACGTGCAAATAAAGACTTGTCTACAGGTCTATTACTCATCGAAAACCTTCGAATCTTTAGACACGGTAAGTTCATTTAAATTTCTACATAAGCAAAATGAAAACTGAAGTACTATATAAAATGTAACAGAACCATTGAGAAATATAAATTACGATCAACTTACCTTCGCACCTCTAATTACTAAAATGCACATTATAAACGCCTACGACCCAAAGCCATTGATCTATAGTAAAATATCGCCCCGTGTTTCCGTGCTTCAGTTTCCTATTTCATTCCGAACGGCTACGTCAATACTACGTTTATCGAGAATTGATCAAACGTTTCCCCTACAGATATATTTCTGGACTAAACTGCACGGTTTGGTCTCAAACCGTATATTTATAACCACAAACCCTATATTTGATTATTAATAGTCGGCTTAAACGCTCTCAGGCCGTAGTTTGCGTATCTTTCGGCTTGACACTTCGCCTCTCCTTCGGAGATTTCCAAATTTCACCTGAAGTTTGGCCGAATTTCACTCACTCACTCACAACCGATGGCATAGATCTCCACAAAAATTACTGACAAAATTCAGTCTATCTTACATCCCCTTGGGGGGAGGGGAGGGGAGGGGCAGTATGGGACAGGTTAATAGCAGGGGAGGGTTACCGTATTCTAATATTAAAATGCCAAAGATGAAAAAATATTAGAAAAATGAGCTTAAATTTGGTGCACATTTATAATTGTTGGAGGTGGATGTTTCTTAAATAGTGGGTGTAAAAGAATAAAATGGTACTTGTAAGGTAAATAGGCAAGGAAATAGTTGTCCTAAATAATATTAACAGTTCATATATTAGGTCAAATCCTATGGTAGGGCAAGGAATTTCCATGACCCATCTCTGGGATTTAGTTATTTGCCATCACACCCAATGTAGAGGAAATCAATTTATTTTTACTATTTCAAATTGTCATTGGTTCTAATTTTTCTGTCAGAAGGTCCTGCTGAATATGACCAAGAGGAATCTGGTTTGTTTGACTGTCATAATGATATTCAAGATGAATCCAGTTCACACATGTCTGATAATGCCTCAAGTTCAAATGATGCAAATGATTTTGTCAGCAGTAATGAAGAACAGAACATTGATGATGATGATCAGCCATCAATTCAAAATCTTGCCAGAAGATACGTAATCAAAATTAAAGAGGGAAACAGGTTAACAAATGTGGCTACCCAAAATATTGTCTCTGTAACTTCCAAGCTGTTTCATGCAACATTTGCAAACCTAAAGCAAGGCATACAGCAATCACTGTCTGGTGTGGGGATATCCAATATAGAAGATATTCCTGGTGTTACTGATTTATTTGAAGAGGTCTGTGACCCTTTTGAAGGGATTGGCTCAACCTGGAGACAAATAGTCTCCCTCGCAGCCCTGTTTAGCCTCGTCACGCAACGCTCCCTCGGAAAAACACGGCTGCTTCAGTGGGCGCTACATTCCATTCCAATTGTATCAGTTGTCCAATCAGAAGATACATCAGCAAACGGTCCATTTCCCGTGTTCCGGAAATAAGTTTTATATCTGTCAACACCACAAAGAGAGTAAACATTGCACTACCAAAAATAAGTTTCAAATTTTTGAATACGAAAAGATATATACAGATGGAAGATCAGTAAAACTTTCTTCTTTGTATATTTCTCAAATGATACCAGACACTTCGAATGAAACGAAGTGAAGTGTTTGTAAACTAGCTGTTGTTTTGGGATCCGAGGTTAATCCAATTATTCTCCAAGTCAACGGAACGCTATATGTAGACCTTTTGGCATTTTTGGCGCGAATGACTCCTTGATTTTGAGAGTCAAGCTCTGATTGGTTAAGGACTTGGAATGGAATGTAGCGCCCATTGAAGCAGCCGTGTTTTTCCGAGGGAGCGTTGCGTGACGAGGCTAAACACGGCTGCGAGGGAGACTAGGAGACAAAAGGAGTACTTAAAAGGCGAACCAAAATTTGTGGTAATTAATTCAATTAGATTTTGATTTTTCTACAAAAGAAAAGCCAAGTTTGGGTTACCGATTTCTGGGATATATTTTCATTTCCAATTTCAAAATTTGTGACTTCAACAATCCCAGAAATCTGAATGACCATTCTCAGCTTTCAAAGTTTTTAAGATAATTCATTCTTTCTTATTCCAATGACATTTTTATAATAATTTCAGGAACCACAAAAAAAAAGTTCTTGGAACAAGAAAAAAGGTGGTAAAAAGAGGGAACAAAAAGCAGATTGCAGAGGTGGAGGATACATTTTACTATATACCAATTTTGGAGACTATCCAAATACAAATGGACTCTCCAAAATTCTTTGAGATGGTTATACATAGGTAAAATGAAGCAGATAACACTAACCTTCTTGAGGACTTTTCTGATGGAACATTTGAATCTGAACATCCACTATTTCAGTGTGATGATCAAGCACTGAAAATCATTATGTACTATGATGATGTTAATGTGGTTAATCCCACAAACAATAATATACATTCATTGGGATTTTTCTACTATCAGCTAGCAAACTTGCCATCAGTATATCGCTCCAAACTTAAAGCAATACAGCTTTTTGCCATTTGTAAGAAACAAGACATAAAGAGGTATGGCTTGGATGCAATAGTCCATCATTTTGTGGAAGAACTTAAAATACTTGGAAGCAATGATGGTCATCCTTTCATTGTGGGAAAAGGTACTTGGCACTTAAGAGGTGCACTGCTTGCTGTCTTGGCAGATACTCCAGCAAGTCAAGCAGTTGGTGGCTTTAAAGAGGGTGTAGGAGGTGCAAGACGGAAATGCCGCCACTGCATGACTACTTATGAGCAGATGCAAGATTTTTTCTTTGAGGAAGACTATGAATTACGTTACATCTGAAATGCTTTTTACATCACTGCTTAACAGAAACTGGCATACTTACTCTTGATCAGCTGAACAGTGAATTGAAATTATTTCCACTAGGTTGCTCTCAACAGCAAGACAGACCAGCACCAATTAAGGACTCTGATCTGGAGCAAAGAAGTAGTACAAACTTGGGCCAAAGTGCAAGTCAGGCACATCTTTTATTTTGGCGTTCATTCTTGCAAAGTACACTGACATTGAAGGTGAAATTAGTCCCTTCTGGAAATGCTACTTGAGTCTTATTGAGATCATGGTCATTTGTTTCTCATCTACAGTTACCATAGAAAGTGCTGTTTATTTAAGGGGTACTATTGCCAAATATCTGGAGACTTACAAACAGTTATATAGTGCAACAATTACTCCAAAAATGCATTATACACCTGCCAACAACAATGCTAAAATTTGGACCCCTAATTCGATGTTGGTGTATGAGGTTTGAAGCTAAACATTCTCTCAAGGATAATGAAAAACTTCAAAAACCTTCCCTACTTTTTAGCTTTCAGACATCAAAGTATGTGGTTCTCGATGATAGATCTGATCCATGCCCATTATTCAATGATGATGATTTTCAGTATGGAACAACTAAGCGCATTACAGATGAAGAGTCAATAAAATATATAAAGGATTGTTTAATCAATTTTTAAGCCAAATTTATACACAGTATAAATTTAAGTTAATGATATAACCTTGAAGCATTAAATAATTATTGGTTAGTTTTTCCTTAGCCTATTGGGTAATTCTAGTGCGCATATATTTAGATCAGTAATAATAATCTTCTGTAGTAATCTAGTAATCGTATAGCTATGTTTCTTCACTTCCGTCCGTTCAGATTACTATCCTATGTATAATGTGATAGCTTTGACCTTTAGTCAAGGCCCAACATGTGGTGGACATGTGACGCAAAATACTTGCCCCTTAATATTACTTAGTTTCCGGTTTCAATTCATTCGCGTCTCATCAAGCAAAGAGAAAACTTGGTGTGATGCAAGTTTACGCTGCAAGCTAAAACTGTGTTTCGCAAATCTCATCAAATTCATATCAGTTTGCCACTTATCGCTATACAACACTATCGAGAACCTCAGTAAGCATCACGACTAAGAAGAAAATGTTGAGATATAAATATCACGGACTTGGACACAACTGCAGTGAACACCTTGTCTGTCTCGGATCTTCGTGGTCTTTGCCGTCAAACAGGACTCCTATCGATGGGCCAGTGTGCGAAGAAGTGTACTTGAGAGAGACGGCTTAATACCAGTCCACGACTGACGCCAGCAAGGGATGTAGATAGCGGGATCGACCAACATTGGACCGGTCATGGGACAACAATGAAGCGTTGAGCGTAGTCGTAAACAACACGCCGGCATGCCCCCAACTCAATTGAAGCACTTTCAGCGAGGCTCAAATCATCGAAATCCAACAAATTGTGAAGGACTCTGTAGCAACAGTCTTAGCTTCCCTTAACAGTCAATGAACAGATAAACGATCTTTTTAAAGTTAAAAACTTTTCGAGAACACTTTTAGATTCTTGTAAATCTCTCGCGCGCTAATCTCAACACCGTTACGTGTGAACAGTATTTTCAAAACGCACTGAACGGTGGTCAATGTAATGACTGAAACGTTTGCGTATTAAAAAAAGACAAGTTTCATATCTATCATGCAACAACCTAGCAGTAACTTTAAAATAGATACTTGGAGAAACTACTGTAATAACACGAATTTGCTAACTTTGAAGACTTTTTAATCCTCACAAAATTCCAACTATACATTCTCACAGTAAAAACACTCTCACACCAGCACGCTGCCGCAAAGCATGCCGGTCTACCATTCTGATGCAAAGCATCACTGTTACAATCCCTCTGAAGGAACTCTATGGGGTCCTCCCCTGTGTGTTCCTTCCACTTATACAGTTGAGAACTAATAACAAAATGTAAAAACAGTAACATGAAATGTATCAAGTGTCAATGTTCAAATAAAGTTGCTTATAAAAAGTTCAAGTGTTTTTTTCATTTCTTATGTGCACTCCTGGTTCTTGCTTGGATGATGTTTCCTTGGTCGATGTGGCCTTCTCTGGTCTTCTTAGTCTTCTGTTTACTGCTGATAGGTTCTTCTTGCGTTGGCTCAACTGTTTGGCTGTCTTGATCATCATTCTGCATGGGTTCTTCTACCTCTTTGTCCTCAGTGTCATCTGTGGTTAATGATGGTACACTTGAAATAGCTGATGTTTCTGTACTACAAGGACTTGTACTATGCTGTGGGGCTGGTCCAAAGTATGGTCACAGTTGATTGGTGTGGACCCACTTCTTCTTACCATTGACATTGATTTGGTATGTAACTGAGGAGGCTTTATCTGTGATTTTGTAGGGTCCGCTCCAGCAAGTGAGGAACTTTTTCCTTTTCTTCTTCATGTTGGCAAACTGGAAGTAGAACACTTTATCACTAATGTTGTACTCTTTTGCAGTAGCTCTTCTGTCATAAATGTTCTTATTGACCTTGGCAGCTGATTCAAGATTTTCCCTCACAAATGCAAATGTATGCCTGAGGTTTTCTTGCAACTCAGTTACATATGAGTATTCTGAATCGTGTCCACCGGCTGCTTCTGGATAAGCGAAGACTAGGTGATGAGGGAGTGTCATCCGCCGTCCTGTCATCACTTCATGTGGTGAGACATTAGTTGTACTGTGAGGAGTTGATCGCAGGGCCATTAACACAAGTGGAAGGTGTAAGTCCCAATCTTTGCCTGTTCCTTTCACATATTTCTTCAGTACTTCCATAATGGTCTTGTTGGTTCTTTCTACAGCTCCCCCTGACTCAGGGTGCCATGATATATGGAAGTTTTGTTTCATTTCGAGCATTTTACAGAGTTCTTGAACAATTTTGGCTGTAAAATGAGTCCCTTGATCTGATGAAAGTTTGGTAGGTAGTCCCCACCTACTGAAAACATGATGTACTAGCATTTTTGCTACAGTCCCTGCCTCCATATTGTGAGTAGGGAGTGCTTCCACATATTTAGAAAATAAGTCAACAAGAACTAAACAGTACTGGTTGCCTCTGGAACTTTTAACCAACGGTCCAACAAAGTCTATCATAACATGACTCCAAGGTGACGACGTAAGCCGTGGTCGTAGTGGTGCCTTGTAAAGACATCTCTTAGGTAGATGACGACAACATATAACACAGTGTTCAACATAGTTCTTAATGTCTTTGTACATGTTTATCCAGAAAGCTGATTGAGCTGCAATCTTGTAAGTAATGTCAATACCCCTATGTCCTGATGTTGGGTGATCATGAATATACCAAATAAACAAATCACGATACGATTTTGGTATCACAACATACTTCAAAATACAACCCTCTTGATCTTTCATAAACATCAATAATCCTTTTTCAACTGTGAAGGATTTCTTTCTATTGTACATCAACCGTAATTCTCTATTGTTCTTCAGATTTTCATCTGAAAGTTCCATTACCTTACCCTCTAACAACTGTTTCAAAGGGCCAAGGTCAGAATCACTGTCCTGCGCTTGTACAAGGTCATCACTAGGTTCCTCAGGATAGAAGCTGTATGTTACATGTGAGTTTGAGATTGGATCATCCTCAGTCATTTGATCGTCCAGACTTTGATTTTGGTTTGTTGTTACAGTCCTGACATACTGAGCACCCTCTGGAATGAGGTGAGGGTCCAGTTCCCACTCCAGTCCATTTTCAGCTCCATCTTTAGCAAGACTGTCAGCATGATCATTACCGTACTTATCAGGCCCACTCTTTTGTGAATGACCTTTCACCTTTTTCCAGTAGACATCAATACCCGATGTATTAATCAATGAATCAATAGCTGAGATAATATTTGAATTCTTCACATGCTTTCCTTTACTGTTCAACATCCCAGAATTTTTCCATCTTGGTAGATATTCCAGGAAAGTTTTTACAACATATTCAGAGTCAGTACATAAAACTACTTCACTGAGATTCAGGTCAATAGCTTGTGTTAAAGCAATCAAAGCAGCAGCTAATTCAGCGTATTGTGAAGTTTGCTTACCAAGTAGATATCCTTGGCTGTACTTGTTGTAATCTTCTTTGGGCCAGTATACTCCAGCACCAGCTTTAGTTTCTTGATTTACATCAGTAAATGAGCAACCATCAGCATATACACACTCCATGCTTGTGCAAAGTTCTGAATCCCATTTGAAGTGTCTTTCTATATATACATCATTGCTGTCCAAGTTGCTGCATTCAGTACTACAGTCATGCAAACTTGCTAAACCTTCAACATGTTTCATATTAGAATTTTTCTTATACTGTACTTCCAATGACTGGCTCTGTAGCACAAGGGCCCATTTACCGATGCGAGTAGACAATTCACTATTCTTGTTTGCTAGGAATATTACTGGGTGGTGTGAGGTTTTAACAATGGCATGGTGACCACACAAGTAAGGTTTGAAATACAAAATAGCCCATGTGGCTGTAAAACAATGTTTCTCACACTCACCATAACGTTTTTCTGCAGGTGACAAACTTTTGCTAGCATATGATATCACTCTGGGTGAACCATCTTGAATTTGTGAGAGTACAGCACTCATGGCATTGTCAGAACATGTTGTTTCAACAATAAACTCAGCTCCTGCAAAGAATTGTGGGTAACCAAGTACAGGTGCTTGACAAAGTTGTGATTTAAGTTCTTGTAATGCTATATGTTCAGCGTTTCCAAATCTCCATTCCACATCTTTGCGAAGAAGCTTTGTAAGTGGTTCAGCGATTTTTGCATAGTCCTTGATAAACCTTCGATAGAAATTAAGTGTTCCTAGAATGCTACGAAGCTGAGTCTGATTCTTTGGGTCTTGTATGTTCTGAATAACCTGAGTTTTCTTTGTCTGTGGTGAAATTCCTTCTGAAGACAGACGGTACCCTAAGTAATCAACTGACGATCTTGCAAAGTGGCATTTACGAAGGGGAACTTTGACACCGGCCTTCGCAAACTGTTCAAATACATATCTTAACTGACTTAAGTGTTCGTCCCAGTCATCACTATTGGCTAGGACATCATCAACGAACAATGACGTACATCTGGTAATACCTTGTGCAAGAAGATGTTCCATTCAGCAGGGCTGTTCACATAGCCAAATGGCAACCGAGTCCATGTATACTGCACATCATCAAATGTAAATGCTAATTTATGCTGATCTTTTTCATTAACTGGTATTGTCCAGAAGCCATTAGCAACATCAAGAGTTGAGAAAAATGCAGACTTTTTCAAACGAGACAGGGAATAGTCAATGTCTCCCATTGGCCATCTCGATATAGGTACTTTACGGTTCAGATTTCTAAAGTCTATGCACATCCTCCATGTCCCATTAGATTTTAGGACAGGCCATACTGGGGAATTATATGTACTGTTGCATGGACGAATAATTCCATTTGATTCAAGTTCAGCAACTATATCTTTCAAGTCGTCATATGCAGCCCATGGTATTTTGTATTGTTTAGTATAGATGGGCTCACCTGCCTTGTTAGTGGGGATTTCAGCTTCATGAAGAGTGGTGATACCAACATCATTTTTGCCTTTGGTGAATATCCCTTTGAACTCTGACAACAACTTTAACAACTGTTCTTTCTGTACTTCATCTGCTGCTTCAGCTTTCTCTACTGCATCCTTTATCTGTTCTTCTATGTTTACTTCCCCTACTGAGCTCATGCCAATTTCCATCTGCTCTTCAGCTTTCTCTACTTTGCCATCATAGTGTTCAGACTGGTTAACAACATTCCCTCTCTCCTTTTCGGTCGACTCCAGACTTTTCAACTTCACTGTTAATCCAGTTGGTTCTGCAAAGCAACAATCAATTTCCTCGCTCCTCAACGGTCTGTCTTGAAATTCTAATCTCTTAATGTGAAATGTGCCAGTGTCATTGTTTGCTTTCAACCATTCAGGTGTACTTTCAGTGTCGTCAGGTGAAATCACTGTAGCTCCTGGTAGCTTGTCTCCGATAACTAATATACCAGTGTCAAAGGTTGGCGCATCTAGAGCAATCACTTTGCCAATCCTCTTCCCTCTTTGCAGAACAATATCTTTATATTGTACATTTCTAACATAAATCCAGAACCATGGTCTATTTGTTGAAACAATACAGTCAACAACTTCAAGTCCTAATGCAAGCAGACTTGCTGATGCATGCACTGTTCCATCTTTTCCATCAATATCTTGATTCTTTGCTACTCGCATCTTAACGTCACCGTCTCTAGTACTTCAACATCACACACCTGGGGTGTTACCTGAACAGTGTTTACTCCTTTCCAGCCTTGAGCGAAGGGTGTCACTTCCTTTGTACAACTTCTCAGAACTCCATTGACTAAATCAATGACACAAGATAATCTCCACAGAACATCAGCACCAATCAGCATTGGGCTACTAATATCACAGACATAAACTGGGTGCCTGATCACCCTAGTTCCAAATTTCAAGTTCAGCCAACATCTTCCATATGTTTTGACTCTTCCATTACTTGCGTTGTACATCTTAGCACACCCATCAATCAACTGTAAGCCTGGGTTGCTCAGTAATAACTGTTCAAATAATTCCTTGGTTATGACAGTGGCCTCTGCTCCCAAGTCCAACAGTGTTATCACATCAATGCTCGTTTCTATGGTAACAGCGAAATGAGGACAGCCCCCTTCCCGTGGGAAAATCAAAGCTCCCAAAATGTCATCAGACACACAGTCATTTTCAATTCTTTCTTGCAGGGGATCAATGTCTCTCTCACTCAACTCGTCTACTTGTAAACTTCTAGCATGGATTGTCTCTGGCAGTCTCTCATCAACAGACAGTGTTCTCTCAAGCTTTCCACTATCTATGTCATCACCACTAGATTCATCATTACTAGACATCAATTTACTTTCCATATCAGAGTTGACTTCAACAGACATCAGATCATCTCCATCGCTTGTCTTGTCCTTTTCCTCATGTGTCATATCAGTTTCAGAATGCTTATCTTTAACTATGGGGGTCATTGACTCAAATCACTGTTGAGATTGAACTGGATTTTGCTGTTGATTCACGGGTACTTCAGCGGCAGTTGCTGTCTGTCTCTCGTATCCTTCAATGACTTTCTTCAGATACTCCAAGAAATCATTTTGCTTGGGTTGTGTAGTGGAAGGCTTATCAGTCTGGTTGTGAGAAATTGTGGATGGGTTTCCTGTGGTGGGTCTACTTGATGTTTTTCCATCCAATATATTCTGGCATTCTTTGGCATGGTGTCCTGCTTCTCCACAGCGATAACAATCACCTTTCCTCTGCCTCTTGAAGTCATCTTTGGGCTTTGACCAGGTCCTTCTGTCTGGATACCGGTATTCTCCCTCTAGGTTCAGGGTGGGTCTGCTTCTCATCTCACATAGCTGGAATTCCTTGGGTCGTGATCTCTTGTGATGAAAAATCTCTGCTTTTGCTACAAGGTCGTCAAGGTCATTGATTGCTAATGCTTCCAGCTGCTGACGAATATGAGGTTGGAGACCATCAACGAAGGCTAGTCTCAACTGTACATCTTTCCTTCCCTGGAAGTTACTCCCAAAAGCTTTCTTCAGCAGTCGTTGTAATCTTCGAAGAAACTCACTTGGTGTTTCGGCTGGCTTTTGTTTGCCTTCCTTTCCTCTTATCGCTTCAATCGCTGCTTCTTGGCAGGAGAACCTACCAAAGTCCCTCTCCAGCTGCTCGCAGAGTCTTTGGAAGTTGTTTTGAAACTCTGTGGGATAACTTTGTATTTGTAGACTGGCAGAGCCTTCGACTACCATCTTCAGAATTGATAGTTTTTCATCATCACTATATGGGGGCTCTCTCATGCTGAGTCTGCTGTTCAGGGTTGCCAGGAATTCCTCAATGCCGGCATTGGGTCGTACCTCTGGGTTGAATAGCGTTAAATTTTTACAAATTTTCGACCAGTCGGACGGGAGGCCTTTCTTCGTGCGAGTAGTAGTCTGCGAAGCTGTGTCAACTTCACTTTCAGCAATTGATAAATGTCTAATCTTCATCTCTAGGGCTTTAATTTCCGTTTCTTTCTCTTTTAGATCGGCGCATAACTCAAGATTTCTTTGTCTTGTTGCTTCAAGATCCTCTTTAGTTTGTTTAATGCACTTGTTTAACGACTCTCTTTCATCTTCAAACTTTCTATCCTTGTCTCGCCGTTCGTTTACGATCACTTGATTATTTTGAATTTGGATTTCGTTTTCTTTTCGTACTTCATCGATTTCTTCACTTAAATCGGAGCTGAGAATCTTTAAGTATTTCCCTTTTGCTTCATAGTGGGAAGCTATTGCCAAGCAAAGTGTGGAGAAATTGCTCAAAGTCTTGAGAACGTTTTCGACGGGTTCAGTGATGTCGCCAGTAATCTCGAGTCGCCCAACTTTTCCTTTTTCGGACTCAAATCTTTTTGCTAACTCTTCTTCTGATAGGATTTCGAATTCTTCCACGAAAACTGTTGACCATGGAGTTAGCTTTTCACAATTTTCCTCGATTTCGGCGTCCGGACTAGGATTTTCAACGGTGTTTTCAGCCATGAAGTGAAGAGAATTTTGGACCACGTGGATCGTGTCGACGAATTATAAAACTTGGATTTTGTCGCAATTCAACCTTTCTAAGCCTTCAAATATATCCTTGTCGAGAGTCCAGTGTTTCTTCTATGTCCTGGCGTGGTCGCCAATTGTAATAACACGAATTTGCTAACTTTGAAGACTTTTTAATCCTCACAAAATTCCAACTATACATTCTCACAGTAAAAACACTCTCACACCAGCACGCTGCCGCAAAGCATGCCGGTCTACCATTCTGATGCAAAGCATCACTGTTACACTACATAACATCATGTCAACCAAAACAGGTAGGATGCTGCTGCCTTTTTCATACGAAAAACCTATTAATACACACCGGTTACGTCATTTTCCCCCAAAAGGTGTCATTTGAGGCCAAATATAAGACGCTAATACTTTTTTTTAGCTCGAACCATTCTAAAATGCTATTGACCCCCAAAAAATCGCACATATTTTTTAACTCGAACTTTAGGGGAACAAAAATTCTCCAAAAAGCTTACCTAATCACTTTAAAGCCAACCAAAAGCTCTTCTCAAAATTAAAACATCTTAGTGTAAAACGAAATTGTCGCAATAATTAATAATAATAAATCCACAAATTGTAGTTGAAAAAAATACGTATTTATCACAAGTCCCACTTGGACTTAAAAAAAGCTATTTCAGTGTGTTGTGGAACTGTCACATTTTGGAAATCTTTGACTTTATTCATCGAATTTAGAAGAAATGATTTCACTAAGCTATAACTTGGTTGTATAGGACTCTCACTCGACAGCATGTGGTTTACGACTCACATTGTGGTCAGAGCAACCTAATCTTATTAGAGAAAAATACTCACATTAATATCTTTATCATTGTCCTCCACGTCCTCCATCGTTGTGTCTAAAGAGAATTTGAATCCTTTGATATCTTGAAAAATTCAGCCCATCGACGAATATTGTACACAGAAGATGGAAAATGACTATATTATTTTTATAATAATTCAAAAACAGAACACTTTTTGTGGCTACTGCCTCGAAGAGGCGGAGCCACTTTGTCATCGGGTTGTAAGTCAGTCTGCAAGTAACACCACAGGAAGCCAAAAAGTCAAAACTTCGGAAATCATCGTCAGCATTCGTTCGTCCGTCACAAAGAACACAGGAAGCCCAATAATGTAACTCTGGTTCCATATGCCAAACGCCAGAAATACAGTGCTTGATCAATCGCTTGATGACAATGCTAGGCCGTTGTACCTGTTGATCAGCTCTGAAGATGTTGATTGAATAATTAATAGCTAAGAAAGGCAAGTTATTTTCTGCATATTGTGCTCAACTCTTGTCTGCAAAAGCTGTCTTAGGACTTTTTATTTAGTGACATTTTTTCGTGACACCATGCACTTGTGTAATTCATGTCGAACAATTTGTCCATTTTACTTAAGAGATTTGTCGCCCACTCTCTGTGTAATTCGCTTCTAAGCTTAACTAGCTTTATAGGCAAGCTTTTTAGATTAAATTTAGAAATTAGTAATCGGTACCGGGAATCAGTAGTAGACAAGCGATCGCCGAAAATGGCCATCATCAGTGAACTAAAAAGCATTTTGCCCACTGCAGTTTACTAACGCATAATGATATAATGATATTTTCTTGTTCTCGGTTACCTCTCAAAATTGTTTTCATCGATACCAGAAATAGTTATCTTCATTGTGACCGATGACATTAACAATGAGAATATTTAATTTGACCTTTGATTTGTTTATCAGTGTCACGTAACTGCAAATATATCCTTGTGCCCCAAGTCAATAAAGTATCTTAGCATTAAGTATATCAAACAGAATCTCCTTTAAAAACAGAAAAAAAACCCCCAAAACAATCCACTTAAGTATGGACTTATATGACTTATGGACTGATGTATCGGTACGCTGAACACGTCCCTCCCAGGTTCATGTCACACAACTGAGCTAAGTAGATTCATTTCTCGAAACAGAATAAAGCAAGACACAAAATATGTCGAATAGAATGAAGCATTGATGATGCAATAAATAAAATGTCCGCTTTTTACAGTTAAAATCGTTTTAGAAAACAAACAAAACCTATTTTGGAAAGAAGTAAAATGCCATACTCCCACATTTCTGAGCGTCGTACATAAGTGAGATTTTCTTTTTAGAAGTATAACTTCGGCTCAACAAAAACATTTGTATAGATTCAGTATTGAATAAATGATACAACTTGATTTACTTTTTTTACAGTTAAGTACAAAATCTTGGTAAAAAAGAGCAAAACTTTTCACGTTTACAGCAAACGCGAAATCACTCACCTTCACGTAGAAACGGCAACGGCAATTTTCATAACAATGCCGAGAAAAAAGAAAGAAAAGGTTTGTCACACAACTGTAGATGGAAACTGCGGGTGGAAAGCCGAATCATGGCAAAACAAAAGAAAAATAGAAAGTGGAAAGCTGACGTTCTGCACAGAAATGTCAAGGAAAAAAAGCTCAAAGTAGATGAAAGTCTAAATCAGCTCGAGGTATTTAATGGCACTATTACGGAGCCCATTAGGGGCCATCACACACAATTGTTTTTACTGCCACTTTTATTGCCACTTTTACTGCCACTTCCACTTACAATCTTTTTGCATGAGTACTTCAAATTACATACATAATAGTGTTCTTCAGGGAGTATGAAGATGTATACACAATGTTAGTCTATATGAAGTACCTACCCAAAGTGTGGTGTGTTTTCACTGTCTCAATTGTTCGTGGGCTCACACACAAGGTTGACAAACATGGAGGTAAAGTCAGGGAGCAGTGCAGAGAGTTTTTTAGAAGGTATTTTATTGAAATGAAATCTATTACCAACTTAATCTTTCTTTTAGGTTATTTATCGTTATTTTTTTAATCTTTGTTTAGTCATTTGAATTGAATCATTTATTATTTTGCCAAAACAAAACATGAACAATGAATCCGTGAGAAAGACGTCCTCTCACTGATCTTTGAAGAGTTATTAAACGTTTTTGTACACTTTTGGTATGGTAACTCACATCCCTTCTCATGTCAACACCTACTGTAGATCTTTGACTTGCTGCGGAAAAGGGACATAAAGGAAAAAATTATTGAAAAGTTTGTGACTGAGAAGGTAAGATTCAAACTAGGACAATCAGATCATAGAATGATATGCTCAACACTTTAAGTGCTGGGCATATTTTTGGAGCATATTTTGTAAGAACCAGTTTGAAACCAGCTTGTGTTGAGCTTGTACAACAAAGTCCTTTATTCATTGATTTTTAAAATAAAGACCAAAGCCAAAAAGGGAGTAAAATCTTTCAACTACCCATACTCCTTTGTGGTCTAGTTGCATAGGCCTGAAGCCTCTTGCCCAACAAAAGTTTTTTGAAATAGGTCATAGTCCACTGATGCCACTGATGTTTGGGTTATCACTTGATATAATTATTTGATGATGTGAACCTTCTCCTATTGGGGTATAACAATTGTTAAGCTAACTACAGAAGGACCTAGACTGATGCTAAATTTAATAGTATTATGGAATTTGACTCTTTTCACCACTCAAGGACTTCAGACAATTTAGAGGTGAATCACAATAATTGGTTGCTCATCTTTTTTCCCCTCTTTCCCCTAGATGGACATTGATGCAATAGCATGTGCATCAGAAGAAGAACTGATACAACTAGGATTAGAAAGAAAAGAAGATGTATTAAGTCTGAAAAGTTTCTGTGAAAAAATATTGAATGATCAAAAACAGGAAGAAAAACGAAAACTACTTCAATCCATATTGGACAAAGGAAAATCAACAAGGAATAAAACTTCAAGTACAGCCACCAAAATTATTTCAAATAGAAGTGGGAGATCAACTAGAAAAGTTCAAATGGGCTGGCTGCATTATGATGAAAAGAAGAAGTGCTTTGCGTCTGTTCGTGGTTGTAAAGGGGGTGGTTCTAGAGATGTAGAAATGTCTTTGAGTGCCAACAGAACACAAGTTATTAACATGGCCAAGAAGCTCTTTTTCATCAATGGAAATAGCACATTTGGGCCCGAAAGTCAAATGCTCTTTGGTATAGCAAACTTTAAACATGACGATTTAACAAACATATTTATAACAACTTCTGGAGTCAAGTTGCCTTTTTCTTTACAGCGATATATTGACACATTTAAATTGGCTAATTTAAATTTAAATTAAATTTAATTTAATTTAAATTGACTGTACTTACCATGTATTTTAGCAATAATATTGAAAGGTTTAACAGAGGGAAAACTAGTGAGAATTATGATTAATACACTTCCACTTTTATTTTCAGATTTCAAATTCTTAAACATCAGCAAGGGTATCTGCATCAAGAATTGTTAAAGCATAAAGCTTTTCCATAGATCCAACATTTGTTTTATTTCATTTAGTTGTTATGAGCATTTACCTCTACTTAATAATATCAGTGATATTTATCCATCACAGCAGAGTTAATATGACTGAGAGAACCCCTCTATAACTCTGATCACAGAAAAAAAAGTTTCATTAAGTCTAAGCTGGAGTTTAAGTAATGGTTTTATTAATCAGTTTTCCTTAATGGTTTTAAAATCTTTACAGTTATGTTGGATTGTTGGACAGTTCCATCGTACATTTAGCTGTTGTTATCAGACTAATTCATTCATAAGTAAGAAAAGAAAAGAAAACACACAAAGTTTGCAAATTCACCGATTGGCCTCTAAGACCCACGTGCTATGTCACGTGGTCAAAACGTAAAGTTCGCATATTCATTCTGATCGAAGAACAGAGAGATTGAACAGAAAAATTCTGCAATGGTAACGACAAAAAGATGTGCCTTTGGAGAATGTAAAAACGATTCTAGCTACCCAAATCGATGGGTTAGAAATAAAGATGATGTTAAAGAGGTGATGTTATTTTTTACCACTTTCCTGGGCCAAAAAGGCAGATAGACCGTTGAGAAAAATGGATAAAAGCTTGTTGTCGTGGTGACTACTTTCAATGCACCAAAGACAGCTACATTTGTAGTCTGCATTTTGTTGGCGAAAAAGGCCCAACTAAAGAAAATCCCGACCCTATTTCTGCTATTACCAGCAGAGAAAAGGTAAGCTACAATAGCTTAAGAATTTTTGTGAATGCAGAAACGCTTACATGTTAAATTTTGTATTTAACTACAGGTTGAACTATCACATCGCTGTAAGAGATGACGGACAGTGGAGGAGAAGCATCAGGAGGGTAAAAAAAATTTGCAAAGAAAAAACGGCCATCGAGTCTCTCTTGGGGCTGCATACAGCACCTTCTTCAATGGGGAAGTCTCAGGACGAGCTGTCTGTAGCGGAATTTCTAACAGGCCTTGAAGATTTCCTAGTCAAAGAGGATGTGCCAGTTGCAGAACAATCGTGGTCAAACGAGTGTGAAAATGTCACAGATTGGTAATTCAAAAGATTAAAGTATTTAACTTATTGTCTTATGGTTTTCGTTGATATTATGGCAATTTGATTTAGCAAATAACAGGGTCTGTGCAGGTCCTTAAATCCTTGAAAAGTGCTTGAATTGAAAACTCATTTTCAAGGGCACTTGAAACTCCTTGAAAATTTGAAAATTTCAAAAAAGTCCTTGAAAACTCCTTGAAAAAGATATATCACCAAGCGATCTCTGAATTATTCCGTTCGGCTGAAGTTTGATTCGGATTTGCCAGTAAAAAAATGACAAATGGACTCCCTGTCCCAAATGATGTCCTTATTTGGCAGTACTTTCTGGCGGGAACTAGCCAACACCTAAACGAGGCTTGCACACGCGTTTTCAAAAGCTTCTTCCTCGCACTGATTGATCGTGAGTCGGTGAGAGATGTCAAAAGAAAGCAATTTGTTGGTCTATTCTAACGAAATAAGGTAAGTTTTTGTTGTGGCTTCTTTAGATTAAGATATTGAAAAAAAAAAGATTTTCTATCGGATATATGAAGCTTTTTTTTACATTAAAGTAATGAAAACGGTCAAAGTCCTCCTCAGGTTGGAGAACCTAGCGTCAATGGCGGTAAGTTACTCAGCTAAAAATAATATAATACAATCAAGTTTACTGTCATAAGGTGAGGGGTGGTCGTCCCATTGCCCGTATATAAAACATAACGTGTACAAATATGCTTTTGTAAGCTTCTCATTTATGTTTTTTTTTCATTTAGCTATGTGTATCTTGTGTTAAACTATATCCCATATCTTTTGAGAATAGTGTAAGATTTTTTTCATTGACTCAGAATATTAAGCTTATTTGTTGTAAAATCAATAGGTTTGCTGGATTGTCCCAATGAAGTGATAATCGCTATTCTTCAAAAAGTTACAGTTAAATGTATGATTCAAAGCATGTCATGCACATGTAAAAGGATCTATTTCTTATGCCATACTGCTATTCTATGGAGGAAATTTACGTTCGAAGAGACTGGTCACGTGTACTATACAGTGCACTCTATTCAAGGGATTTTTCAGAGACATGCCAAACATTTTAGGCAATTACATTTCTATGGAGAATTCCAAAGTCACTTGCTGTACTTCAAACATCTCTATTTTTATAACAATCTCATTGATTGTACTAATCTTGTTGTTCTAGATCTATCTTCAAACGCCCACATTATAGATATTTCATTTCTTAAAAACATTCCAAACTTGAAGGTGAATTCATTTATTGAATGGCAGACCTTGAAGAACATGTTTGAGGAATTAAAATTTCGTTAAGACACAGTTTATTACTGCATTTTTTATAAGCATAGGAGCTCTGACTCTCCATAGTCTGTTGGACTTTCATCGTATGATAGAATATGATATTTTGTTGTTTAAATGTTCGTATCGGTTTTTGAAATCCACTTAAATGTTTATGCTAGAGTTTGTGTGTTTGCAAAAATTGCAGTAATGAATCAGCTTTTTTGCGTTTCTTGTTTAATGAAATAGATCAACATTAAAACTACATTAGCTCATGGCCGCTAGTTACATTAGGGCTGTTATATGTACAACTTATGATACCATAATTTTGTTTTCAATAAAAATTAGTGATTAAGTTTACTTCGTTATCATATGGTAGAAGACCGCGTGGCACTATGAAATAAATCAGTATAGAGAATGTGTAAGTTGTAGTGCTTCGTATCAGTTAAGTAATTATTGTTCTTTTGATTGCCATTAATTACAGCAAAAGCGTTATTAAGACAAAATGCCGGGAGGAAAATGCGCCTTCAACTCTGCGTGGATGATCGAAGATGAATTTAAATCATGGTTAACAGGAATGACGAAGGATAGACACAGCGCATATTGCACACTCTGCAGACGCGCATTTAGCATTGCAAGCATGGGGAGGTCTGCTTTAAAATCTCACATGAAAAGCAGATGTCATCTAGAAAATCAAAAGCGAGTTAAAGAGCAAGGAAATTCAATGCAGGACTTCCTCCACTCTAGCAAGGCAAATGAAACATCTAGCGAGACAAATGAAACAATTAGTGACAACCCCCTCTGTTGTTACCAAATGCCATTGCTCCTTCCACGTCCATAGAAAAAGTAGAAAAACAATCTTCACTCCACATCTCTCAAGCCTTTCAAAGAAAGTCGCAGATGCTGAGATACTATGGGCCTTGAACTGTGTGGAATCGCATTTTTCTGCTACCTCTAATGCCTGGAATGAACGCCTTGTTCAAAAGGATGTTCTCCGATAGTGAGATTGTGTCATTGTACTCTATGAGCGACTCAAAATACAGATATCTCACAACGTTTGGTATTGCTCCACACTTTGCCAGGTTATTGATGGAAGACATCAAACATCTCCAGCTCATTGCATAATGTTTGATGAGTCATTGAACAATGAACTGCCAAAGTAAACAACTCGATGTACATCTGCGTTTTTGGGATAACAGTTTATTGAAGGTCGAAACAAGATACTACACTTCACTGTTTATTGGCCATGGTAGAGCTTCAGACATATTGGATCATTACACAGAAGCAACAAAGGATCTTGATGCAGCAAGAACGTGGCAGGTGGGCATGGATGGCCCCAATGTAAATATAGCATTCCACAAGAAGCTTGTTGACCAGCGTAACGAAGATGATTTGCCCAACCTTCTAGATCTTGGAACCTGTGGTTTACATGTGGTCCACCGGGCCTTTCAAACGGGAGCTAAAGCCACCGATTGGAATCTCGATAAGTATTTTCTCAAAGAGTATAAGCTTTTTTAAAGATTCACCTGCCCGACGTGAAGACTTTGTAAGTTACACCGGATGTACAATCTTCCCCTCAAAATTTTGCAAGCACAGGTAAGAATTACTAGTAATGTACTTACATTAGACTTTTATTCACATTGATGAACATGATACACTGAGTGCCTTTTTCCCAACAGATGGTTAGAAAATCTTGGTGTTGCTTCTAAGTCATTATCATTAATGGGAAGTATAAAGGAATACTGTCAACAAGCTTGCCTAAGAAAAATGGAGCCCCAAAAACATGAAAGTGCTACTCTGACCAAAAAAGGTGTATTTTTCATATACATTTGAAAATCAATAAAAATGATTCTATTACCAGTAAAGATTCTGTGTGAATCATTTAATTGCGTTTTCTAATAAAAATAACTGTGTTAAGCCCGTTTATCGAAGGCCCAAGGGTGAAGCCGGACTGCAGAAAGAGCCAAAAACGGAAATGACGTCATCGACTTAACGTGAAGCGCGAAATTATAGAATACACATAGAGTCGCATTGGAATTTCGATCTTATCAAGTCTTCAAATGATATAAAATTCGCCTTTAATGAGAATGATGCCTTCACAACGATGTGTTAGTGCAAGGGTGTAGCAATACTCAAATTTAAAACAAGGAATTTTCGATACGTAAGTCTCCTAAAGACCAAAGGACGCTATCAATGTGGTGCAAGTTTTTGTCGAAACACATCGTTGCTCTGAACACTTCGAGAATTCTTGTTTTCGACGAAAAGTTCATATAGAAGGATCCCCTAGAATACTTTCTCCAGGGTCAGTACCAACAATATGGAAACCACAGGCTAATGAAGTTCAAGTGAGCTCTAGAGATCACCGTCAGGTACGTCAGTCTATAATTACAATTGTTGCTGTCAGAGAATTTTGATTTCTAGCAAAGCACTTTTTCCAATACCGGTGCCTTAACTTTCTAACTTAGACATTGAAAACCATTTTAAAAGACCAAGCAAAAAAGACAGATGATGATACAAATACAGACAATGAAGGTAATCTCGCTGAAAATCCCCTGGAATGCAGTAGTGAAAACCCCGCGTGTGCCGGTGAGGTTGGTGCTACGAACGAAAGCTCTGAGGTAGCAAGGATGGAAGAGCGCAATGATGAATCTCAAAGAGACATCGGGAATATCATCGCCGATCCTGGATCATCGCTTTATTATAATGAACCGGTAATTTCTTGAACTCAGTTATTTGTTGTTCTATTATCATGAGAATCACCACATTTTGTCATCTCTTACCGATGTATTCTATTTTTATATACTTTTAGACTGAATGTCTGAATTGCCTCTCGCACAAACAAAAGATAAAGTTGCTAAAAAAAGAAATTTACAATTTAAGAACAAAATCAAAAAGAGCAAAATCTCGCCTCAACGCTTTACGTCAAGAACTAAACAAGCTCGTCAACATACCCAAGAAGACGATCGGTAACGTAGTTTATATTATTTTTACCATACACCCTCAGGAGAGCACATTCTCGACCACGAATGACGAAACTGAAAACGGCTGTAATTATTAAACAGGATCCCCTATACCTTTTGCGTGAAACGTGAATGGTTGATTATCCGTAACGCGTGAAAAGACAAAACATTTTTGCGTGATTTCATTTTGCAAACGGGTATAGGGGACCCAGCTGATTAAATAGTGGCTTACCTGGAAATTAGCTGTCTACCTGAAGAGTAGTTCTAAACAAGAAATTTGTTATTTATTATTCATCCCTAAAAGAAACTTTTACAACTACAATTGATTACGACTAATAGGCAAATAATTGCGAAAAACTAGAATTTTTCTCCTATGTTTAGGCACTCAAACTTGGTCAGATACGATAGAAGAGGCAGAAGAGATAGTTTTCGATGACGGTGACAGCGACGACGACTCCTTGACGGATGTAGAGATGGATTCGGTACATAACGGTTTAGACGATCCTGTGTTTACAGACAGTGAGCCTGAGGTTGTCTCAGCTGATGCCGAGGATTTTTACTTGGAAGACAGTTTAAATACACGGTAACTAATTCTTAAAAAAATGTATTGGCCGGAGTAAATCACTTTCGATAGTCATTTTCCAGTTTTGACATAGATGATTATATGTGAAATTCATCCAACCTGGAAAAGGGTAGAGGTGAAAGTGAATTTCCCTTCTCAGGCCTTTATGAATACTTTCTTAGTGATTCATCACCGCTTGCATGTCTGGATGTTTTTAAAACTGATTGATCATGTGTGTTCGTAGAACAGTATTTTTTTGATGAAAGCTTTTATTATTGATAGGTTAGACATTGAAGGAAAGGATGTCAGGGAACAACCCAAAGCAATTGTATTCATATCCAACCTATTACAGCTATTTAAGTTTTGTCATCTCTGTTTGTCACCATCACCATCCATCTCAATTAATCAAACTGGCACCATGATCACAGTT
This sequence comes from Telmatactis stephensoni, assembly GCA_029948255.1. Taxonomy (NCBI): domain Eukaryota; kingdom Metazoa; phylum Cnidaria; class Anthozoa; order Actiniaria; family Isophelliidae; genus Telmatactis; species Telmatactis stephensoni. The sequence continues at coordinate 135,068 of JALIZF010001364.1, forward strand.
GAAACCTCATGTTCCCAATGCAAAAAAGTTTTCTCTTGGAACAGTCAGCCTCTTATGTTAGGGAAATTTCCTGCTGGCAATCTGCTCCTGAGCTTTGGAATCCTGTGTGCAGGTGCCTCTATCAGGAAAATACTATTGGTGTTCAGCCACATCAACTTGTTGACATATTATGAATCTTGCTACTACTACCACCAAAAGCACCTACTAATTCCCTCTGTATGGAAATACTGGCAAACCTATCAGTTAAGCATTGTTGAGTCTCTTAGTGGTAAAGAGGTTGTTTTAGCCGGTGACGCAAGGCATGATAGCATGGGCCATTCCGCAAAGTATGGTACCTACTCTATATTCTGTTGTGATACTGGACTGATAATATATATAACTCTTGTTCAGGTTAGTTAGAGTGCTCTATACAATCAAGTAGCAGAACAGAATGCAATAATATCATAATGTAGTAGAATATTTTTTTTTTTGCAAATCAAGTTCATTGTTTTATTATAGGCAAATGAAGCTGGAAGCAGCTCTGCTATGGAGTTTGCTGGCCATAAAAAGTGTTTTAATTACCTGCTTGAAACAGACATGTCTATCAAGTCCTTTATATCTGATAGACATACTTCCATTTGTAAATGGATGAAAGATGACCTACCCACTATATGCCACACCCTTGGAAAGCCAATGATCAATCACTTTTATGATCTTTGGCATATTGGTAAAAGTAAGTTGCATTAAAACACTTTATTAATAATGAATAAGAGATAGCTATAGGTGATTACCCTGTGGCAGGGCCATATAGACATGGGCCCTAAATTTGTAAAAAACATTTGTAGCTTCAAAAAAAGTAAAATAAAAAATGAAACTACTAATTCCTAATTTGACAGAAATTAACAAGTCCCTAAAGAAACTCAGCAAGGAGAGTGGTTGCGAGTTGATTGGCCGTTGGACCAAAGCATGCATTAGGCATTTCTACTGGTCTGTTACTTCTACAGAAGAGTTACTGGGTGATGTCAAGGTGGCCAAGTTTCATGCCTTTTTATACCATGTGATAAACAAGCATGATGATATCCCTAATAAGCTCTTCAACAAGTGTTCACATGGACCAGTACAAACAAACAAAGTCTATTTTACACAAGGCAAGTGATTAAAATTGATGGTGAAGATTATGTTAAAGCACAGTATTTACCAGTAAAATCTGTATATGTATTAGGTTCTGATGCATACGACAAACTATCTGAATGCACTTACTAAGAAGAACATCATTGCTGCCGTCAAGAAATCATCCTCAACAGGACAGACCAGCTGCTTGGAGGGTTACCATTCTGTGGTTAATCAGTTTGCCCCCAAAATGCTGTCTTTTTCGTATCAAGGAATGCTTGTGAGGTAGGTATTATAAACTTTTACTTTAGATTTAACTTTACCAACACACAATATTTACAGAATTTGGTGAAAAAATATCTTATTTATATTTTCTTTACATATATTTCCAAGAATTATCTGTATTCACTAAACAAATACTACATTAACAGTACTGAAAAGCAGATGTACTGTAAATTGTATGGTTCTCTTTACGAACATACCTTGCTGCCCTCCACTTTAATCTAAATTTAAGAAGAGAGAATAAAGTTGATGCCCATGGTCAAACCAGACTGCGAGTAACGTACCCAAAGTACAAGTATGGGGAGGCAACAGTCAGAGAAACAAGAGTTCCACCCAACTTTGGTATGTAAAATGGTAGTGCATGAACATCAACCCTCTTTCAGGAATGGTGCATACAATTATTTTATATTACCTTGATTTCTGATAATGGGTCAATAATTCAGTGTTTAGTGCAGGTGAGGGTTTTTGAATTTGTGATGTTTTGTTTTGTATCACTATCATAACAAACTTCATTCTTTCCTCTTTTTTAGATTATGTGGAAAACATTTTTACATGCCTTACATCTTCTACCAGAAATGAATTGAAAGAGATCAGAGTCCATCTGAATGAAATAACGCCAGAGCCAAGATGCAGAATGATGGAATGCGAAGATAAAGCTGATGCAATAGAGAAATACAAGTCACGAAAAGAGAGGGTTAATGTGATTGTTCCACCAACATGCACTGGTAAGTTTTCAATACACTATTGTAATCCAAACTCATGTCATGGGGTGGGTACCAAATGGAAGCATTTTAGGGGAATGCTGATAATGGTGAATATAAATTTATAAACATCTCAAATTTACAAGAGTTTTAAATAATCACTTTTTACGCTTATCAGTATCATCATTGTAATATCACCATCAACACAATGTGACAACACTCTTACACAACAGAGGGGCTTTCGTAAAACCTGTACGTTGCACATTCATTTCATATTTTTCTATCAACTGTATAAAAGAATGTTTAGGGCACTTTGATGAATTAATGAAAACCACTAAAGTATGTAATATAAAAGAATTGTCACATGGGTTTCATTGTCTGTATCTATTTAGATGCTCAATTGCAAGCTTTGACTGATGCAGGGAAAACAAACACAAATCGAAGAGCTCCCAGATGTAAAACTTGTGGAGCTCCCAGAAAAGGACACAAAAAAGGGCGATGTGAAGCTATACAACAGAATTGATTGCTTTCTAACCAATTCTCGGACGAAAATCACAGGACTATTTCATGAAAACCCATTCTTGGGAAAAGCCCAATTCAAATGGTATGAGAATGGTTATAGTTCTAAAAAAACATTCTTAAGAATGAATGGGTTTTCATGAAATTTTCCTGTGAATAGGATTAATAGAATGTAAGTTTTTAACTAAATGTATCCTAGCTAGGAAATAATTGTTCATTCAACTCTTTTTTCCTTGGGTTTTATCATTCACCTTCTACACTGTCTTGCACATCATTCTGCTCTACGTTGTCTCCACTCTCTTCTTCCTCCTCGTCATCTTCACTTTCTTCTTCCTCCTCGTCATCTCCTTCTTCTTCGAAGCCCTTATACGAGCCAGATTCGCTTGGGAATTCGCTTCGGATCGCATGGTACACGCACGCAGGTAATGGTGTTCTTGTTGAGGTTCCAAGGCAGTTCCACAAAAAACGAGTTAACTGCCGGTAAGATACCGCTCGTAGGTATCTGAAATGAAATGAAATTACATTCAAGTTGGTCAATAAAGAACGTAGATTATCAAAATTTATAAAGATTATGCTGTGGCTAAAAAATTTACTTACTCGGTCTCTGACTTTTTGCCTTGGTTGAGTAGCGTCTGATAGCTTCTTTTGTTTCTTGTTAGAAGCCCCACACCAGCAGTGTGGAGAACCCATCGATCCAGGCAAACGTTCTTGAAACCTGGATGGAGAGTCAGACAACAGCTCTCCATGTTTACATCTGACATTTTTTCTCTTACAGGGTCAATTTCTTGGCAGCACATCGTCTCTTCTGCGTTAACAAGAAGGCTAACAGAACAATGACCACATCTGCACCTTTTGGGGCAAAAAATACAATTGCAAAATGTGATATAAATCTTGAGTTGGTGATATAATGTCATAAGTTTCATTGAAGGGGTTTGCTTACCAAGAACGAACTTCAACTTCGCTGCGAAAACGCTTTTGAAGTTCTTGTTGCTGTTTTCGCTCGGCCTCAAAGGCATTAGTGTACGTCTGCCATTCTTCCTCAGTCGCTAATGGCTCAAGACTTTCGTCGAATCCAACAAATTGGAATACAGTTTCTTCCTCATAGCTTGAGGACGATTCTTGCTCATTTTCACTACAAGAGACGGACTCAGAATTCGTTAAAGAGCTGCTCAAATTTACAGTAAAAGACATGACTCTCTTAGCTTACTGATCGCAGTGTTAAGTCGATGACGTCACAAGACTCCGCAATGAGATGTAACCGCTGAAATAATTTGCTGGCGCGTTTTTGCAACAATAAACAAGGTGGAGCATTACTCTCCGCACTTCAAACCCTATTTTCTCCCTAACTAATTCATCTGTAGATGTAAAATTTGACGAGGATTATTCTGAAGTAGTGTTTTTTTGAAAAAGCTTAAAGAAAACGCTTTCCAGATTGGACGAATTTTCGTCAGAGTAGCACTTTAAAATCTGTCTCCTTTCTCTTCCTAACCCTCTTCCTGCTGCCTGTCACTCCTACTTCCTTTTGGATATCTACTAACTCCTCTACCTCCCTGACTGTCTCTTCCATCTACATAAAATAATTGATCTTTCATTGCATTTTATCATAATATTTGTGTATATACTAGAGTACAAACACTAAAAGTGTGCAACATAAATAGTACTAAATAGTGCTAAATTATGGTAATCCTATTGTTTTCTATTGTTGAATTTGCACTATTTAGTGCTAAACAGTGCAAATTATTGCACAGTTTTAGTGTTTGTACTCTATTTGTGTATTGAATTTATATAGTCAGTTGTTATTCCAGAACTATGTAACTATAAGTCTATATTTCTCCTGTGAAACAATAAGAAAAATTATTATCAACAATTGGATCAAATAGTACTTTCATAATTATTGTCAGAATTGCGACAGAGTGGAGACATGAAATCAGTGAAATAAAAAATTGATAGTTAATATGTAATAGCCAAATAGACACAAATAGAAAACACTGGAATTAGAGGCTGCCTAATTCATTATGGGTTTTAATGTGAAAGAGTTGAAAATTATGTTAATAATATGGTCATAACTAAATTTTCGTATGCATGGTTGAGCTTATAAGCTTAATTAGGCTGATCAAAAATCATTTTCAGTACAAACGTACCATACAAATACAGTGACACCAGGCGCGCGGTTCTGACATTCGCTGTCATTCGCACACAATATCGGGACAATGCCTAAGGTATACTCTTGTTTATGTATATGTATACTGGTTGGTAAGATGCATATTGTTGTAGTTGTCATTCAGTAATTCTTGTAAAGTTTTCTCTTTTCAAATGCCAAAAAGTATTTAAGCTTAAGTTAAGCTTAATTTCAATCGAAATTTGAAACCTGCAACTCATTGACATCAAAACAAATACCCGCTACTGTGTCAATGTTGTACCTTTAAATGAATATTGTATTCAAGGAGAGTCTTACCTTCTTGTCCAATCTTTCCGATTGGACTTTCTTCGCCTTCAAAATACCCTTCTTCTTCTCGATCTCTTCATTTAATTTTTGAATTTCAATGTCTAGGTCCTCAATTTTTCTGTTTGCCATCAGTTGTCTCTCCCTCTGCTGCTTCTGTCGTTTCTGATGTAGGTCGACACGATATCTTCCCATGTTGACGGTTTTTTCAAAAATTATAACATGTTTGAAGAGTTCGCGCGAAAAATTGGAGAGCAAAATAAAAAAACTAAAACGATAGAGTTAAGGATTGGACAATATACTTTCGAAAAATCACATTTAGAAGGCTTCAGAGTTTAAACCGAAAAAAAAGGACCAAGCATTATTTCATACGGTCGAGCAATAAGCTATAAAAACACAAGAAAAACCAAAGGCTTAAAAGAAGCAGTTCTTTCAGCTCTATCGCCATGTTTGGTATCTTTTGCAAAGCTCTGTCTTCACTCTACATTTTCCCGCCATCCGATTGTCCTCAATCGGCAATCCGAGAAAAAACGAGTCTTCAAAGAACGCATTCGAGAATGGTTCGTTAAACTAGTTCCCAGTTCCCCCGAAATAATTGTGGAAACATAGTAAAATAACCTATAACTTTTCGGAATACCTGGATACCCCTCAATTTTATTCGCCAAGATTTCTTGTCTTATATTCCGCAATAACTCAAGGTTTGAAGAGAATCTTCCGAATAAATTCTCATGTGATTCCGCTGAAATATGAAGTTATTTTTCATTACATTGGAAGTAAGACGTTTGTGAGGTAAGAATGTACAATTAACATGATGTTGATGTTCCTTGAAAATACAATTTTGGTCCTTGAAAAGTCCTTGAAAAGTCCTTAAATTTCGTTTTTGATACCCTGCACGGACCCTGAAATAACTACCTTTTTTCCTAATTTCATTGTCTGAAAATTTGCAGCACAAACGTGGAAGAAAACCAGGAGGTTGTAGCACCCAAAAATGTAGAAAAATTCATCGATTCTAGTACACAGGTACATGTAAAGGCATGACATTTATCTACATATATATTTTTTGCATTTTAGATATATCTTCGTAAAGATTCAAAGGCACGTTTTTCAAATTTTATATACAGACTATACCAGTTACCATTAGAGACTTGTTTTTGAGCAAGGTGGAAGACACTTGAAATACCAACCATTACACAGGTAAATATCTCAAGAGTTTACAATTTGCAATGCCTGAGACGTTGTAACTCCCAAGTGTAACTGAATAACTCGAAAGTTATAAATCAGTAACATTCATTGATGTTTATTTTTAGGAATGGACAAAGAGTGTCTAGATTTTATTTTTAATGAAATACAGAGTAAAGCTGGTCGAATTCACACCTGGAAAGGAACATTTTTAACTTGTGGATTGCAAATCCATGAGTTATTGTGAGGGGTCGAATATGCAAATGAGTCAGCTTAGTACTTCGTGTATGACAACATGAAATGGCACTATTCAATCTATATCTATTGTCTAACTAGAATATTGCATACATAGGGTAGTAACCTATTGTGTCACTCACTCACTCACTCACTCACTCACTTTCCTGTAAACTTCCGGTCTGTGAAACTTTACTTCCGGCCTATTCCCGATAATAGGATACGGTGATAACTTCTGTTATAATATAATAATATTGCAGGCTCGTAACATGATATATGGGATCAAGCTCCAAATTATGGCCAGGATCAGGGATCAGAGACTAGGGCTCAGGGATCAAATGGGTGGGATCAAGGATCAGGGACATTGGATCAGGATCAGGGATCAGCTCAGTTTTTTGCACCAAGGATCAGGGATCAAAAATTTCTAAAAATATGAGCTCAGGAATCAAAATTTTCGCCGAAAACCCAGGATCATTCAAGACGAAAATATACCATGTTTAATACGAGCCTGGTATAGCAGCCTCGAGAAGCTTTGAACGTAATGTAACTGTTTTAGATTTGTGTACAAAGCAACACTGAATTTTTAGGAACACGATCTAAGCTCGATGTCGACCCTCAACATTATACCTCGTGGTCTACATGTACACGGGTCTACACTCCGCGAAGATAGGCAAAAATGCCTATAGATCTGAATAGATAATATCTTATTCCTTGTCACATTTTGTACTGAACTACTCTCAGCTCCCTCTGCAGCTTGGAATTCGTCATCTCCAAGTTGAGCTGTTCGATTCTCGGATGTGAAAACAATCGGGACTTTAATTTGCAGTCGCTGTCTTCAAACAACATCGTCCAAAATCAAAAATCAAAAATCGTCGCCAGTCCAATATCAACGAGCCATCCAAGCATTTAGTGTTTGTGCTCTATCAGCACGAGAGTAAATGTTGAAATAAAAAGCAAACAAAATCATAGTTTGAGTACGAACTGTGCCACCTGCCGAAAAAGTAAACTGGCCGTGCCGAACCGCTACAGCCCCGCTGGCCGAAACGGCATCAAAAATGCGTATTAAGTTTAAGTTTGGTGGCTATCATGAGTACTTTTATGGAGTAATTTATTTTATTAATAGCGATATTTGGTTCATAGAGAAACTTCTTTCATAATTTGTACATATTTAACAGATGTAAGGAAGTTACAAACGTAAATTAGCAATATGTACAAAAAATATCATCTTGAAAACAGTGAATTGCTCATTAGCTCAAGCGGTTCGTTGCTGGCTCGAGTTCCGAAGGTCGTGGGTTCGACTCCCGGGTGGTACATATAATTTTTTTCTTTTTTTTTTCTTTTTTATCTTTTTTCTTTGCTTCGTTATCTTTTTCTTTTGTTCTTTCGTACTCAAGTCTATTATTTTTTTGCTAAAAAATTACATTAGCTCATATTATTAATGATTATCCAACTGACTCCCTAAAAATTCCTTTAAATGCTTTACAGGTGGGCCCAAACTTAATGTTTAAATTTGTGAGAGCAATGATCTATCATTTAAAGAAATATGTATTGCTTTAATTGATCTATAATTTTGCCTTCAAAAAAACCTCATTATTTAACTAAAATTAAACTAATTTAACTAAAGGGGACAATCCACGAGTTACTTCGCCATTGGCGGATTGATTATCTCTTGGGCCCACAGTAATTGGTCACACTGTTGTGGTGTCCCTGCCCTATATTGTATTTTTGTTTGTTTGTTTGTTTGTTTGTTTGTTTACTAAGGTGAAGCAAAATAAACATAAACACATCATACACATAAAAAATATTTAAAGGTACTTAATTTACATTAAAACAACATACTTTGATTAACTAAAGTATCAATAGAGTGTTTTAATATGTTGTATAATTAGAATTCCAGTGTTTGTTTATATGGGATAAAATATATTTTTGTTCTTTTATTTATTTTATAGCAAAAGAGTGACCGCTCAAAGTTATCCATAAGAGAACAATTTCGAGGATACCTATTTTTTGAGTCAGGATCCGAGTCAGGATCCGAGCCAGGATCCGAGCCAGGGGACCGAGCTAGGGACTCGATAATAGACCTACTAGAAAGATTATTTTCCAGGTTTCCAGGTGATATTTTGGAAATATTTCGGCTACAGCACCAACCCTAGCAACCAACCAAGGCATGGGCAGAGTCGCAGCAACAACCCTAGCAACCAACCAAGGTATGAGCATGACTTCAATGCATGGTAGATCTTCATGTCTGACCATCAACAGAGGTATGGGAATAGCAACAGCTCCAACACTGTCAACAGCAACATTCGACCCTGTCAAGCAGCCCTGGCAAAACTCCAATCCTTTTTATTTGCATCCACTCACCAACCGAATAAAGAGATGTGCCGGCTGCCCCTTTGATTTTCGCGATCCGTTAGGCCCCCCATTCCTTGGCATTGTGATGCAGCACAAGGAAAAGAATACCTACGTCAAGGAAGGGGTACAGCATATATCCATGGAACAGAATCGTTATTACCATTGTGATCTCAGGTGTATTACAATGAGACATCCGTATTTTCGACCTACACTTGTCTTGTGTTCCGAAAATTTGGTCCTAACAGATTACCAAAAGTCGTATCTTTCAAAGGAACTAGGACTATTTGTTTAAAGTTTTGATATATTAAGAGTGCAGTCTACTTTGAAAATATATGATACATCCAAAAAATGGTTCTCTCCACTTTTATGACTGAATAATAACTCAAAATCACGTATAGTACCAACGACTGTTCTATGATTTGTTTTGTAGGATAGAATCTAGAAGGTTGATTTTTAGGCCAGTGTGCACGCTCAGTGCTATAGTAATTTTCATGGATTGGATTGAGGGCTCTGATCGCGCTCGTCCAGTAGAGTTCTATTGTAGACTGGACCCTTAGCCATGTTATCTGGGCATCCATTTAAAGACTCTTCTCTTTGTGCTGATTTTTTACGACAAAACTGTCGTTGACAGATTCACCTGCGGTTGACCAAGACAAGCGCTAAACGTTTAAAGAGATTTTCAGCATTACAAATTGTTTTGCCTTTAGAATATGTTTAGATTCTGTGCAAAATGAAATCTCTTCCACAAAGAAATTGGCAGTATCCCCAATTGTTTTTGACTTGATAGATTTGATGTAAACAATATACGTCAATATAGTCACAAACTCAAAATTTAAAAAACCTAAAAAAAAATGTACTTCCAGTGTTCTGTTGGGTTTAATGGTTACGAGTTAACATATAATTATGGTATGATTATTTAAGATACTATTATGATTATGGTTTTAATTTTTTAGGATGTCTAATTTCTTGTATTGAAGACGATCATTTATTTGTTTTTGTTATTTTCAAAATATATTTGTGGTATTTTCATGCCAGAGGATGCCAAAAAGCCATTGACATGCTGGTTGCCCTTCTGTGGTATTCTTTATCTTCTGTTTTCGTTTTACAAAACAAGTAGTTATACCAAAGGTCAGGTAAAGTTATCCACCGGATAAAGCTATTATAACTGGTCCAAGAGAAATGGCTTACGAAGATTGTCATATATGCAGATAAAAAACTTTGAGATTTGTAATATCGTGGCTTACAAATGTATATATTGACATAAACATTCACTGCTATTCCCTGTGGGCCATTGTTTTTGCTTTTAACTATACCCATGATTTTAGAAAATGGGAAGGTTTGGCTATGTTTCTCTGGTTTGGAAATTGTCCACATTTTTAGTTGGTTGTTCACAAATAGACAGAGTATATCCCAAAAAAGGTTGTCAGAGTGGAACGGCATTACCTATATTTACTGACTTTTTTATGGATAAAACACCGAACGACTCAACCGTTTATGAAATGTGTGTAAGAAAAGCTTATATGATTGTGTAATGAATTTTTGTTGCATTTTGCTGACTTGCATTTTGCAGTACACACTGCACTGGCTGGTTGACACTGATCTTGCGTTGACTGAATGCATCCAATCATTCCTGAACCTTTTATAAATGATTTTATGATTATAAGGAGTTTGCATGGATAAATTGTTAGTCTTACTCTTTGAAATGAAACACTGTTATAGAGTGGTTTTTATAAACCCGTGAATTACACTTTAGCGTATTACGAATTCTTACACCTTGGACCTTGGCCCTATATTTTTTTCTAAACATGACTATTACGATTTATTACACTTTGATTTGTACGTATTGTTTCACGGGTTTTTGAAAACCAGTATCGAATAATTGAATGTTTGATCCTTGTCAAGTTTTATATATTATATTTTATATTCTTTTGTTGATTTATATTTAATAAAGTTTTTCTCCATGTTTGATCAAATAATGGTTGCTTCATATCTCATGATCTCCTTAGTTACAGATGGGGGAAAGGGAAAGGAACTGATGCCCACTTCGCCTTCGCTCTATCCCAAAGTGAGGTTGGATATTGGGAAATTTCAAATATATCACTTTATGTAATGTAATGTGGTACTTATACAGCGCATTTCACGTGAGTTTCATGCGCCGTACTTTTAAGGATCATCTGTAAAAGAGTACGGACTGTTATTTAAGGCGCAATTTGCAGCCACTGAGATTTATAATATGACTTTAAGTAGCCTCCTATTCGGAACACAGGGTTGATTCAAGGATGTCGCTAGACTGGGAACACAATACTACTGGTAGTGGTTATCAAGGTCACGAACGAGTCGATTCACGATAAATCAGATCTTGGTTGAAGGTGATCAAATGTATCTACACGCTCTAGAAAAAGGTCAAATCCCAGGCGGGGATGATCGTCGTATCTTTTAGGGTTAAAAATCATGGTTCTGGTATCTTTTAGGGTGTTGTGAAGGTTTTTGGCCCACCTACCATTAATCTGGTATCTTTTAGGGTATGTTTTGGAGACAACAACAGCTTTTAACAGTAACGTCATTTCATTTTAATCGGCTTAAAATTGCCTTGCGTAACTGAATACAATAATACTTTAATATATAAATAAGTTTATTTTGTAGCTGGTATCTTTTAGGGGTAAAAATCATACGTGGCCACGCCCACTTTTTTTTACTCAGGTATCTTTTAGGGGTATTTTTTAAAATTTCGACGATCATCCCTGCCCTAAATGAGAGGGAGTCCCCCTGGGGATCCAATTCCAGACGCTGAGACGATTTCATTGCAGTATCTACTACAATACAATTAAGTGGCTGTGCGCCTTAAAACGACCAGTTTTTTAATTTGAAAATTATTTTCACCTTTGTTTATCAGTAGAAGGTGCCTAGTTAACTATGAAACCATGTTTCTTTCATTCTTGTTGTTTTACTTTCTCGAAATATTGACATCCCAACTTCAACCGTCCCACACCCTCAAATTTCCACCCAAAAATAGCAGTCTCGAAAGAGTGCTCAAAAATTGTTTTCGTTAAGCAAAAAGATCTAAAACTCTCTTGAATAACAAGAAATATGTTTATTCAAGAGATCTGTGCGTCCAGATTTGAAATATATTCAAATAAATTTTTTTCCGGGATTTTTGAATAACCCCCACTGAATTTCTAGTCGGTATAGGACAGATTTTAAACTGGCCATTTCTCGAAAGTGGCACCAGTTAAGAAATAGTGAGATGATCATCAATTCAACCTAGTTCCCGTAAACATTGCGGTAAGTTCAATTTACTTCGCCTATGACCTAAGCTACTGTTCTAATTCCCTTTTTTGAACCGTATTTACGATGTATTGCGGTCAAAATTGTTACAAATCGAACTAGAGTGGTATTGCTGATAGACAGGAAGTCATTGAATCAACATCTGAAAATTGTCTCTTTTGAAAGTTATTTTTCGCAAGCGCAACGCACAGCCCGACAAATGTTTTTCTATGAGCTGAAAGACTATCTTTAGTGTGTTTGATAGAGGTGTCTCACTATTTCTTAACTGGTGCCACTTTCGAGAAATGGCCAGTTTAAAATCTGTCCTATACCGACTAGAAATTCAGTGGGGGTTATTCAAAAATCCCGAAAAAAATTTGTCAATATTTTGAGAAAGTTAAACAACAAGAATGAAAGAAACATGGTTTCATAGTTAACTAGGCACCTTCTACTGATAAACAAAAAATTAGGCGAAAATATTTTTCAAATTAAAAAACTGGTCGTTTTTAAGGCGCACAGCCACTTAAATTGGTTTCCGTCCCTTGTAAATAAACTTTGCTAACACTTAGCTGTTTGCCGGTGATTGTTTGAAAATTTGCTTTACTCAAAGTGCCAAATATTTAGAACTACATGTGTCCGGCGACGCTGAACAATTATGTTCTGTAATTCAATATTGGAAGGTCAACAAGCAGTGTTCGTCACACAACGCACAGAAATTTGATATATCAGGGAAAGCAGTGTTCTTTCCTGAGTTTTATTTAGGGGATCGGGAACAGTTCTGCTAACGCGGATAAACCAACTGTGTTCTGCTCGCAGCACCTCACTTTCTATTAGAAATAGCTAGTTCATAATACATAATTTTTTGATTGAAGGAATGATTGCTTGACTGACTATTACCTTTTGATGTTAATACCACAGCAAAGCATGGTTTTCAATTCTGAATGAATTTGCAAATTTTAACAACACCATTTAAAAGTTCTACAGAGGAGTCGGTATTGTATCGGTAGCGTAAAGTCTTTTAATTTTGAAATTTGTATAGGTAACAAACAGCAATCATGTGTCATAAAAAAGGTTTAAAACACAGGGAAAATTCGAGATTGTTTTAAAGCAAGAATGAATTCCAAATGAAATGTAAATCTCGAGCTCAAAAGACGTGATTAGCATAAGAAACTACAAATCTGTCGGCAACTACTCCAACAGTTTAAGCGAGTTTTCAGGCTTTTATAAGCCATCTTGAAATTCTTCTTTAGAAAAATCAATAGATCCCAGGCTTGGGGGGATCCCTGGCTTGGATCCCTGGCTCGGATCCCTGGCTCGGATCCCTGGCTCGGATGCTGGCTCGGATGCTGGCTAGTATATTAGTTTGTCTCAACAATTTCTCTTCACCCTTATCAAACTTAGGAGAAATCCAAGTATGATCATGCTATCGGACATATTTGGGATATCTGCTGGCATTGGGAGCCGAATATTTATCACATGGGTGATGTTTCTGGAAAAAGAACTTGATTTCCTTCTCCATTTTTCAACCACTGATGTTTTAAAGGAAGTGCCCCAGCCAAAGCATTTCAAAAAGATCAAAAACTTGAGAGCAATTATTGATTGCACTGAATTTTTTATTGCCCACTTCTCTACCTTCAAGTCAAAGGTCCACACATAGCCAGTATAAGTCACACAGTACCTTCAAATTATTAGTCTCAATTTCACCAGTACCTCATATTAGTTATGTTTCACCATTGTACTCTGGTAGTATAAGTGATAAAGAAATTGTAAGAAGTAGTGGTTTTCTTCATAAATTGAATAAGGATGATGTTATGGCAGACAAGGGGTTCAATATACAGGATCTCTTAGCAAAGCATGGATGCAAACTTATTGCTCCCCCAATAATGAGAAAAAACAAAGTCTCCTCTGAAGCAAGTACTGCAACACTTAGGGGGAATGATACGACGGTTAAAAGTATTCAATATTCTTCAAGGGAATTTGTCTCTTACTTACAAGCCCTATTGATCCTCAATTGTCAAAGTCTGTGCAGTGCTTGTTAATTTACAATCGAACATAATAGGTGATGAAGAGTAAGACTTTATGTTAATTAGACTAAAGCATTAATTTGATTTCGTGCAGAGATTTTGTGCAGAGATGTAAGCTTATCTCTGAGTCTTTTTCTTGTTAATTCTGCATCACTATGAGAGAACCAAGACCTGTGAGAAGTAGCAATATATGTGGTAGGGTCTCTTTCATATCATTGCAGCTCCTGTAATGAAATTTAAAAGAATTATGTACTGTACAATCATACAGCATTATGTACATAAGTCACTGATCAGCAATTAATATTTATAGAAGAGCTTTTCATGATTAATTCAGCAAACATATTACCTTCAAAAAGCTCTCTATATACATACACATGTAGATTCCACAGTTGTTACTTCCAAGGACTTGCTGTGGGACCTTAAAAGTGATTTCATTATTTGATATTATATATAGTTCAGAAACAATGTATTTTAAAGATATCAAGAGGACATACCTTGAGCATGCATGGGGTTAACATCTGATACTGTTCTAATACTACCTTGTTCTTACACATATCCTCAACAAAGCTTTTAAAATAAAAAATGATCAACACAGAACATGCTTATAGTATTCAATATGAATTACACATACTTATGTATATGTTCAGCTTCAGTTTGTCTTGTGGAAATGTCACATGTTGTTGAGTCCATGAATAGTAAGTGCCAAGTAAGTAAACAATTTGGTTTTCGGCCAAAGCACTCCACTCTTCAAGCTATTCTTTCCATAACTGACAAAATTCAGTGTGCAGTCGAGGAGGGTGCGTACTCATGTGGCATCTTCCTCGACTTAAGCAAAGCGTTTGACACAGTAAACCATGAAATTCTATTAAATAAACTTAATCATTATGGCATACGAGGAATTGCTCAATCTTGGTTCTCTTCTTATTTAAATAACAGAAGACAGTTCGTATCTCTTGGTAATATAAAATCAGAGGAAAGTTGTATTTTGTGTGGTGTTCCCCAAGGCTCAGTTCTTGGACCGATTTTGTTTTTACTCTACGTAAATGACTTTCAAAATTCATCTGATATACTTGAATTTTCATCTTTTTGCCGATGACTCAAATCTTTTCTATAAGAACAAAACCTTACAGAATCTTGAAACAATTGTTAACAATCAACTACAGCAAGTAAACAGCTGGCTTTGTGCCAACAAACTTTAACTGAATATCGAAAAGACAAAGTTCGTCATTTTCCTTCCAGTTCAAAAAAAATTCTTCACAACGTACGTTTACAAATTGATAACAAATGTATTGATCGTGCAACTGAAATAAAATATCTCGGTATTATGTTAGATAGTCATCTTAAGTCCAGTAAAATAAAACGTAATATTGGTATTATATGTAAAGCTAGACATTATGTAAATTTGGAAATCCTTGTGAATTTGTATTACTGTCTTATTTATCCTTATCTAATTTGCGGTATTGTTGCATGGGGTCACACTTATGAATCAACTATCAATCCCCTCTTTATACTTCAAAAGAAGACACTTCGTGTAATGACATTTAGTAACTTCGATGCTCACACTAATCCCATTTTTTTAAATTAAGTTTTCAGATCTTGTTTTTATATATACAGCTCTCTTTATGTATGATTATGACTCCAAAATTTTGCCAAGTTCATTCGATTCGTACTTCTTGCAAGTTAGCCAAAAACATGGCTACAACACTAGATGAGCTTTAAAAAAAACAGCTTTTCTTTACCAAAAATTAAAACTAATTATGGTAAATTCAATATTAAATTCTGCGGCACAAAAATATGGAACTCAATTAATGAATCAACAAAAAAATTATTGAAATCCAAATTTAAAGAAATGCTTAGCAATGATGTGCTCAAGTCCTACATCGATTAGTTATATATCGCTATAGGACCAACGAAAATTAAATTTTTCAATAAATATTTTACAAACTATAAAAGTAAGTACTATCAACCTAATTATATAATACGATTTTCTCTTCTATCGGGTTGATAGTAAGTTCTGTCAACCTTCTCTTTAATTTATTTAACTGTCTTTTTTATAATTTCATATGTAATTTTATAATTATATATGAAATCATACATTGTATGTACTAGTATATTTTGATCCATTCTCTTCATTTATCTATATGCATGAAACCATTTGCTATTTTCTCTTTGTATATTTGTATTGCCTTTCTTTTCTTGTTTTTGCCTTTGTTAAAATATGTAATTATTTACAGTGTGTTATTGACCATAAAGCTTCAATGCAAATAAAAAATGCAAGCCACCGGTCTTGGTTAGCCTTACATGGTTATTATAGGTGGCCTGTACCCAAAAATCCTGTTTTAATCTAATATTTCTTTTAAACGTACAAAATGTAAATATGTGGTACTAAATAAAGACATTGTATTGTATTGTTGTATTGTATTGTGCCTGTAGTCAGATTGAATATTTCCTTACATATGATTCATGTTTTGACTGTTTAGTTTATTTATCATTTTAAAAATTGTAGCTCTACATACCATGGTGTTAAAACAGCAAGAAACCAGTGTAAGCTGAAAGAGAGGAAAATACCCACATGATAAAAATATTGAAAGTACAAAATGATATAATGTTATTGGATTATTGTGTTATTTCTGACTTACCTCCTATTTATTGGTATGAAAATATACTTGTTCATACCCAAAAGCATTGCCTTAAAGAATTTTTCTGCTGCCCTGATTCTAGTAGACCTTGAATAATTAAAAGTTGTTATCTTAGGTGATATAAGATTTCTTTTAATACTATCATAATTATGTTTTTGACGGTTTTTTAAGTATACAACACCTTGATGACTGTTGTCCCTGTAAATCCTGATCTCCACATAAAACAGCATAGAAGAAAGGGCTTATTATTGGGTGAGGACATTGAATTTCCCTAAAAAAAGAGTCATTGAAAAGTCAGCTGTCATTGAGTATTTTAATTGCTCAGTATTTGGAATTTGGCTTAAAAAGGGTCAGTAGTGGTTTCATTTTGATAATCAAATTATCTAATTACTAAATAATGAATTACTTGATTAAGACGGCTGCAACTGTGTCATAAATCATGGCCTCTGGTTCTAGGGTATTGATGTCATGTTTATAAACATCAATGCCATGGACAATTACAGATGGAGAGGTCTTCAAAACAGCACTATTTCTTGCATTTGTTGCATTGTCATTTTTCTTCTCTGAAAACCAAAACAGAAAAGTTTGAAATATAAATTAGTAGTGAAACCACCATGACTGACTTACAGTTTTGGAGGGGAAACAATTACAAACTTACAAGTACTAATTCTTGAACCCAAGGTCAAGACTAAAATAATATTTACCTGGCTGCAGACTTCTGTGCACAGTTTTCTTTTCTTCTTTGTGGGCTTGTTCTTGGTTATCAAAATCCCTTTGACTAGCATTGGTTACTGACAATATATTTATTTAGAGGTGTATAAAATTACTAAAAATACTACCTTCCAGTAATGCTTTAAAATACATATACTGCAAAGATGGATGATTTAGATACCTTCAGCTGCAGGTGGCTGACAAGTGGAGATCAGATGAGGAACAACACTGCCAACCCAGAATAATTGCATTTTTTTGCAAATACTTAGCATGAATTCTTCATTATAATTGACTCTAGTTGAAAAAATCCCTTGCTTTATCCACACAACAAAGCTTCGTCCACACAACAAAAATGCATCATCTGAGTTGTGTTACAAACATCTGCAACTGTACTTGATAAAAATATCTTGAGGTAGGCTTTAGTGTATACAAGCAGTCTTGTTCACATGTACCTCCAATTTCTGGTGTAAGAAAAGCTTTCTTTGGATGGATATCTTTGTGCTTCCATGGACATTTGTATTCCACTACACAATTCAGGCAATTACCATCCACACACTCACATGTTTGGATATCATCTACACTAGCACCAACAAATGGCAGGTCTTTTGATATGATGAACCCTTTACTGAGTAGCTTTAGTTTGTGGTGATTGTGGCTTTCAACCATTGTATAGGCTTCCCTAGCACTCTTTTCATGGATCAGCCCCCATTCCCTGGCATTGTGAGGCTCACCTGTCACTTGATGGTATATCTTTGGGTTGGGGGTTTACTTCCATCTTGGGTGGGATCCTTCTCGAGTGATGCCTGACATGTGACAACCCTATGACATTTTGATGCAGTGATGAACCCTGCTTTTTGTTGATACCATTCTTTAGATTGCCACTGTTTCCTGGTTACTACTTCTACTCTTTCTATCTCACTAACATCAATCTTGAGCGCTTCTAAAATTTGAAATGGCTTTGTGATATTCTGTTCATTTAATTTTTTTTTTTTATTTTGACCTCCATTATGGGTTCAGGGCACAAATCAGGAAGGCTAGATGAATGGTCACTGCAGTTATCGTCACTTTGGACTGCAGATGACTCATTTAGGTACAGCTTTTTAAAGAGAGGCAAAACTGCCAGTTTGCCATTTTTTACTCATTTTCAAACTAAAGCATTTGAAATAGTCTTCATCGAGAGGATCTCTATCTGTATGGTGTCTGACATCAAAATCCATGTGTTGAACATACGAGTGTTGATGTTTTCTACTATGGTGAGAGGGAGCCTTACACTTCTTTATCAATAGATCTTTGATTTCACTAGGCTTTGTATCGCCTTGAGGTTTTTGTACCCAAACACAACTGCCACTTGTTACGCTGTCTTCATCTCTGGTATTAATTAAATCTTCGAGGGAATACATGGCAGCTGAAATATGCTTGCAACCGCCATCACGACCACCAAGACACCTACAACTTGCTTTCAATATGCTACCTTTATTGACTCCTCTTCATTCCAAAGTGAACCATAATTCGTAAAAATCTTTTCCCTCATCTGTTTTGGACTTCATAGACGGTTTGACTTTTCCTTTGAATAAATGAATCCCTTCTGTTTTTAAAGTGGCTTTTAGCAAAGACTCTACGTAGCCATCTTGAAATAACCGATAGTCATCAAACGATTTGTAGGATGCTAGGCCTTGTTTATCATACTCCGTTGAATTATAAATCAAATAGTTAAATATATCATAGAGTCCAAAAGGAGGACAGTCAATGAAGTTATTCTCAGCTTTTATTTTAAAGGGATTTGGAATTACAGTGTCTTCGATCGCTACAAACTTGTCATCTATGTCTACATGAGCAGTTTCAAAGTTTGGATCTTTTGCTAAGCCTATCTTTTCTACAGCAATTGCTAATTCCAGCAAAGCACCCTTCCAATATCCAGTTGTAGAAACTCCTTAAGGTTGCTACTAAATACATTTTACCTACTGCACTCAGGCTCAACTTCAGATTTTTTTGGAAATCCAAGAAAGCCAAGTCTCTGACTATTTCACCAAATGTCCATTCTACTGATACACGGACATCAGACATTGATTTATTGAAATTTTGCTGAATTGGAGTTAGGTTTGCCCCTCTAAACCCAGACTGCAGATGAACTCTTAGCAGATATGCTGGGTCACCATAAATGCACAAAGGTGTACCGTCTGGTGCCATGAATATCTCTTCAGATCTTGATACAATCCTGACATTCTAAGCATGCCTGCATCATGATGCTTGCCCTCTGTGTGAAAAAATGACTTTAGTGCCAAGGACAGGAGTACGTGAAAACAAATTCTAAATCTCACCAATGGGCCCAAACATTCGAACTATATGTCATGGACAGCATTTGCCATTTCCCTTAAGTTCACTCTTGTCAGCCATGGGTGGTTGAGAGTTGTGAGTAAGTGCCCATGTTGGGAGTAAATTTCATCGATAACTTTATTGGCAATGAGACTTAACTCTTGTGGTGATCTTCCAAACTGAGGGATGATGTCAACAAATCGAGAAGGATATGCAAGCCTTTTAAGGAGAACACACAGTCCTTCTTGTCGTGATGCCGCAGTTCGATTAGAACATATAAACTTATCCGGCAACCGCAAAACATGGGCAAGATGAGGAATATCCATTGTTGACTCACTGACTGCATCAAGCGTGAATCTGGCGTATTGCCTGTGGTTGAACACAAGGTAGTCTGCATCATTTGCATCGTATAATAAACACAATTCTTCTTCATTTAGTAGATCTTTGAGGTAGCCTAGCACAACACATTCTTGTATGTTTTTGAGCGACATTTTTGGTTTCGTATAAACTCGCAAAATCTTTCAAAAGTGGCACCTACAATTGAAATTCTATCCCGTAATGGTCTTTCTTTGAACTTGTACTCGTAAATCCTGGTAACATACATTTTGGAGAATGAGTATGAGTATGAGTACAACTTGAGGTTCTCGTACTCGTCATCAAATGCTAACACTCTAATGATGGCGCTAGGCCAAATTCCTCTAATGCATCAATAGAATCTTGTTCGCTACTCTCACCTTCTGAACGAGAAGGAACAAGTGAGAGTGTAGGGTCAGAAGTACCTCGTACGTATCTCATACACTTAAGGTGCTAGATTTGGCCATATGCTTTCATTTATGAGGTCTCTCTGGACTCTTTTTTAAAGAAGTTTTTCTATGTTTTCCTGAAGAATGTACGACAAACTCTGTCAATTCGCCAAATGCTGTACCAGTTTGTCAAAGCCTAGTCCTTTGTGCAGTTTGGAAAGAGTACTTTCTGACAGCAGGTCTATTGTTTTGCTCGAATTGGCAGTGGACGGTTTTGTATCTTTCTCGTCTTGTTCCAAGTGAAGAAGGACTTCTTGAATATGAGACATCCTGAGGTTTAAGGACAAAAATGTCCAATTTTCTCTAAAACTATAGAAGAGAGAGAGAAAAAACAAAGAGAAAGGTCGTTAGCATTAGAACTTGACATATGAAAAATACAACACTAATGTCAAACTTTGTCCGGTGTATAAACAACCATCTATTTTAGGCTATAAAAAAACCCTAGTAGTAACACACCCGCTTTGCTATTATTTGCAATATGTTTTTGTCAATCATTGGTAATTTTGTAAGTGCCGGAAATCCTGTCCTGGCTTGATAATGTAAATTTGTGATTGCACATTTAGAATTTCAATAAACTAAAAAGAAGATATTAAACCCAACTCTTTGTGCCAGAAATAAACATTTGAGCCTTACTGACATCAATTGACTGAGTACATCTAAAATGACACTATCCTTTGGGATTTTGATTGACATGGTTAGTTATTCATAATCACTGATTGACATTGGGGTCAGTTTACATATGCACCGCCATATGCTTAATAGTTAAATTTATAGCCATGAAGTGATCGTAAAAGCCTAATGCTCTCAATATATATGCAGAACAGAGATACCAAAACAGTAAGATTAAATTATAATGATAATGGAATACCAAGCCAATTCAAGAATCTATTAGGAAAATGTCCTCAGTGGCAAAGTTTTCTGATTGATCTCTGCAACGGTGAAAGCTGGTGGGCTTACAGAAATTTGTTGTACAAGGAGATGGATAAGGAAATTTCCAACCGAAAGAGCTTTGATGCAGTGTTTGAAAGTATTAAAAAGAAGTCTATATGTGTCTATTTATGTCAAAAGCTTGAAAAGCGACTGATCAGTGTTTGCAGTGTCGAGAAAAGGTTTCCCAAAGCAGAACAAGATCGCTTTGCCAAGGCAACGTCAGATAAAAGAAAAGAGCTGAAAAAGCGCATTGATGTATTTTTCTTCGGTGGCCAGGTCTACTTGGAGCACCTCAAAGCTTCCAAAACCTTTGATGGTTTTCTTGATCTGAAACTGGTTGTGTCAAAGAGGAGATTCCTCATATTTCAGGAGACTGATAGTAATGTTCGACGAACTTAACGACTTCATTGGATTTTTAAGCCAATATATAGAAATGTTAATGAAATATGTGAATCAACGTTTACTAGGCAAAATAACCTTGACCTCCAAGTGAAAGGCTCCCAAGGTTTGGCTACAAGGAAGAATGCCAAAAAGAACAAGTGCAAGGCATTGGCTTCCTTAGGAGACCCACCATTATCTTTTGTTCCTCTTGCAAATGTACAAAATGCCGAAAAGGTAAATGTTAGCCTGACAGCCTGCGTCTTGCTTCTTGCTCCGGAGTGTAAAATTTTCTTTTCCTCAAGTTACTTTTGATGTTGTTGTTGCTATTTCTATTGTTGTTGTTGTTGTTGTTGTTGTTGTTGTTGTTTTAAAGTAAACTTTTGTTTAGTTTATATTAATTGAATCTTGGTTCAATTGCATTTTAGTCTTTTTGTGCATAGTAAA
This sequence comes from Telmatactis stephensoni, assembly GCA_029948255.1. NCBI lineage: Eukaryota > Metazoa > Cnidaria > Anthozoa > Actiniaria > Isophelliidae > Telmatactis > Telmatactis stephensoni. The sequence continues at coordinate 157,376 of JALIZF010001364.1, forward strand.
GGCAAACGGCAATGGAGTGGTTGCCCAATTCTCAATTTCCAATTCCGGGAAGTTCAAAAACCACATATTGGTTTAAATCTTACCAGAGGACAGCTTTATTAAACATTACAAAATTTGCAAAGCACCTGAGACTAAGAAAACGTAAAGCTAGCTTGTGATTGATATTATGACAGTTCAGATATGATATGTCATCTTGCTTAATTAATGTATTTAGAATCAAAAAGAAAGTGGAATTGAATTTTACATATACTGATATACACATGCTAAGAAAATAGTTTCCAATTCTATGTACATATTTACACTTAACAAGCAGAAAAACTCCCATATGTTCTTTGCAGAAATTTCAATCGTGTGATTCTCTTGGTAATACAGCAAACGACAAAGACAAACAGGAAGAAAGATGGGACGAAGGATGCAGTGATGTAGAGAGTAGCGGTGATTGTGGCAAGGAGAAGAAAGGAATGGGCAAAGGATGCAGTGATGTAAAGAGTGACGATGATTGTGGTGAGAAGAGAGGATTGGGCAAAGGATGCAGGGATGTAGAGAGTGACAATGATTGTGGCATGGAGAAGAAAGAATGGGGCGAAGGATGCAGTGATGTAGAGAGTGGCGATGATTGTGGCGAGGAGAATAAAGGATGGGGTGAAGGATGCAGTGTTGTAGAGAGTGGCAATGATTATGGTGAGGGACGGAATGAAGGGTGCATTGATGTGGAGAATGACGTTATAAATTGCAGCAAGAATGAGAATGGATTAGACGAAGGTTTAGAAAAGGCAAACGCAGACGATCTTTTGGACGAAATCTTGAGAGACATTTTGAGTGGTCAATATTAACTATGTGTAACTTAACTTGTGTGACAGAAGAGAGTAGGAGATTCGGGTGGATTTGTTTGTTTACCAGAACCTATTCAGTATACCTCTTTACCAGGACACCAACATTTTACATGAAAAATTTACAGATTGTAACAATTCTAACAATATGGCACTGTATTTTGCTTTATCTTGTTATGTACTTTTAATAAGTTGATATGCACCATTATTTCAAATGCCATTATAAAAAGGTTCCTTACACACAATTTTTAGAGAAAATCAAGTACAAATACTCATATTCGCTTGCATAAATACAAAGAATATCAAGACAATTTCTTCAATTTTCATAAGTAAAATGTGTGATAAACCTGCAATGTGAAGTTCAAAGCTATATTTTGATCACTGGACCACCTTCCCCTGTACCAAGCATAAATGAATGTAGAAAATATTTGTGGGACCAGGCTCCCATTAGGATTAGGGAAAAACAGCTTGTGTGGAGCTTTTGAGTATTTCCTGGACTCTGACAAGTATTTTGAGAGATTGTGTAGCCTGCTCCCCAATCCCCTCCTTCGCCCCAGCCCTTCTCCTCCCCCTTAGGGCCACTATGCAGGCTAGAGATTGTGCTTCTTTCTTCACTAAGCCCTCGACATGAAATGACCTCCACAAAGTAGAAGGCATAGAACTGCTATCCTTAATACGTTTGAGGCAAAATACACAACACAAACCTTTTTAATTTTTGAATGTATAGCAAGGAATAGGTAAGGTAACTCAACGAACACTCTTGCAAAGTAACGCAAGCGTGACACATAAGCATACCGTTACCATAGATATGACTGAAACTGACCACGTGATTTGGGTTGAAAATGTCATGCTTGCGTTACTTTGCAAGAGTGTTCGTTGAGTTACCTTACCTATTCCTTGCTATAAATGGCTGATTGGAGAGAAAATTGCTTTAAAATTACCTTAATTACGCTCAGAGAAAGATCGCTATGATTTACTCATCTTATCGAAGGAAGTATTTTGGGAGATTCATCTGAAAAGTGCGTGTTTCGACAGCTGGTTTTGATCGTTGAGTTAAAAGATGTCAAATTAAACTGATAAAAAATCCATCTCAGACGACCAAAAATGCTGGAAAATGAAGAAATATTAAGTAAGTATTTGCAGTTATCTTCATTATTGTCTACTTTGCTTTATGATTTTTGAAATATTTTATTATGTAACAGGGAAGTGATTGCTCCGTGACCGAAAGGTATGAAAATTTCGTGATTTTTGACATTCAGTGGCACTAAGTTCTCAAGCTCTCGAGGGTTGGAATTTGAATTGCCCCAAAATTTTATTGGATATTCCTAAAGAGTAGAAGTCTTTTTATTGTTGGGATATGATATTATCAATGAAAGCCATGTACCAAGTGGCGATATACTTCTTCAAAGTTGTCTATGTATTCGATGGTCAAAAATTGCTCGTAATTAAAACATTTGTAAAATACTAAATAATGGTCCGAATTCAACGGTTAGCATTTGAAAATGATCTTTATTATCTAGTTATTCAAACTGGATTTTGGTATTTTCGTGTTAAGTTTTCGATTTTTAGGACGTTTCTGAAACATGCTGGGTGAAAGTCGAAAATTAGAGAGCTTCGCTCTTAATAGTATTAATAGTTATTAATTTTTGGGTTGCAGTATTTTAGCGAGCCTTTAATTTATTTAAGGTCCTTCCAGATGAGCAAATTTTCGAGTTTGACAAATTTTCTATGACAAGTTTATTTGCTCATGAGAAAATTTTGACAAATTTCATGTGACTAATGCACTTGTTACATGAAATTTGCTCAAGTAGAAGGGCATTTAGACATTTAACAATTTCTGGATTTTCAACTTTTGGCACTGAAACGCTCGCTCTGAGGTTAGTGTACTGAGTTCCCAAATGTTGGTGACGTGATGGTTGATAAAGAAAACCATTTGACTGCTGTTAGTAAGCAGTAACATTGTGTGCGCCCTGATGTTTAGTCACTTTCCTCACTGTCTTGTAGAGTTTTTTCCCATTTCTTAATTGCTTTAGCATGACTCTCAGCTGCCTCCGTTACCACCTCAATCAGGCTGGGCAACTGTTCTAATATTGAAGTCATCTTTGCATTGTTGGTCGATGGCTTCTTCCTGAAATCAATAATTCAAATATCATCAAGAGATCATAATACTAAGAGAGCGAAATTCTACGCAATGGCCCAATTCACACTAGAGACGAACAAATCGTCTGGACAGACATATCGCCCGTTAAAAGTGGTTTGTCCTGCATGACTAAATTTATAATTTAGGTGGGACTTTGGTCAACCTGTTTATCTTGACGAACAAAACAAAACAAATAAGACAATTTGTTCTTCTGAAAGTTTTTTTTTGAGACAATTTGTTCGCCAGACGATTTGTTCGTCTCTAGTGTGAATTCGGCCAATGTTCGTTTGCTTAATGTTACTCAAACAATGCAATTTGATAAATAAAATACAGAAGTCCTAGTTCTAGCTCATTGATCAATTGATGAATTAGCTATATACAGTCATCAAGTACTTGTATCAGTCAACAAGACAAACCTTTTGGGCTGGTTTCTTTCACCATCTGCCGATTTAATTTTGTCCAGAACTGAGCTTGTTGTTGTTAAACCATCGACCCCGGCTGAGCTGCTGCTGCTTGGTCCAGCTTCAACACAAACACGTTTGTCAAAAGCTTCTATATCATCAACTGCAGTGCATGAGCTCTCATCCCCAGAATCTTCTCCGTCCTCGGTCAAATCATCAGCTACAAATTCTTCTTCCAGGTCCGTCTTTGCTTGCTTGGGTCTTTGAAAGAAAAAAAGAAAAATTAGTCCATAAAACACACAAAATTTAGTCGTTGAGATTACATGGTAAAGGGCCAGTCCGCTTCATATAATCAGACCCTAAGTTAAACGTGAAATAAACTAATGAGTAAAATAAAACAACACAATCATATGCCATACCATTTTGAGCCCAGTTTGAATACGAGTTTTCGCACACGCTCTACAGCTTTCTTGAACTTGGGACTACCAAACTCTCCAACATTTTGATAGCATTCGCCTAATTGCTCTCCCATAACCTCAAAGTTTCTTTTCAAAAATAACACAATTGCTTTATAATCTCTTTGTTATAGTTCTATGCCTCTTTGTATCAACACTGCTTCACATGTGTAGAACGCAGTCGCTAAGGTGCTTTACCGGACATGTTGTCGTTGAGAGTGTCGTAGAGTTGCATGCCGCATCATTGATGCACGTGCATCTTTTGCGTGCAACTCACACTACGTTAATTAGCATCATACACTAGTGTGTTACTAGTAATAATCAACAATAGATAACTATTTAATGTAAATAAAGTACAAAAACTTCAAAATACTTTTTGTCATGCCTCCTGTATACATACTGAATGCTAAGTTAGAAGAAACAAACAATTAATTTCATATTAATTAGAACATTGTTTGATATGCTAATTTATTTAGATAGTGCATATACTGACTGTCTTAAGAAAAAGGTTCTAGCTCCTACTTGTAGCTTATGTCGTGGTTCCTCCATCACTTCCTATTTTTGCTCATCTGACTGCTGCTGTGATGGCCTATTTGCTAGAAATTGTGCGTGATGAAAACCTTGCTGAAGCTCTATTTTCTATGTTTCTTTTAAACTTAGTTATAATTATTGCTGGCCTGCACGAAATGATTGAATTAACGAACAGCCCTATAACTGTTCGACTTTTTCCTGGCTTAGTGGTGCCGAAAAACACTGGCAAATATTTCTGGGCAATGCTAGAAACCGATCCTCGCTGCTTTTGGTATGCAACTGGAGAGACCCCTGATACTTTGGACAGCCTTGTTCAAGTAATTGCTGGAGATGTCCAACAACCTCGCCTTACACCACGACAACCCACAACTAACAGAAAGCGCCAATGCTTATTAGATGTAAGGAACCGTGTTCTACTGGTGATTATATGGCTGTGTGCCTATCCAGATTACTTTTTCTTGGCAGAACTATTTGGCATTAGTAAAAGTACAGTTGGAGAAGAGATATACCACATCGTCCCAGTAATCTTTATACGATGTCGTTGGCACATTCGCTGGCACAACCTTGTCCAGTGGTTTCCAAATGCTGTTGGATGTATTGATGCAACCATTCATCGTATCAGGAGACCAACAGGTCAGATTCAAGCAGAATTATATTGCGGGGACAAAAAATGCCATTTTATGTCAAGGCAATTAGTGGTTGATGCAGATGGACTAATAGTTATGCTTGTGTTCGGGTAAGATAAGATATATATATTTTCACAGTTTTTTTTTTATTATGTGTGTTGAAATTAATGGTTGTTTATTGACACATTATTCTAGGTATACCCTGGCCATTTGAATGATGCGTCAACTTATCGACTACTCCCAAGAATTGGTTTTCATTGTCAACGGGCACTACCACAAGCAGCACGACTTCTGGCTGATGGAGGCTATCCAGCACGTGTCCCACTAATTACGCCTTGAAGAAGAGCTAGAAATCACAGGATAAGACGTGCAAGTCGCGAGCTTCGACGTATCAGGGTGCGCATAGAGCACAGTATTGGCGCTCTGAAGACCTACCGTTCCATTTCCACGATCTTTAAGCAGAAACGACCCTTCCTGCCAATTGTTGTTGCGACGTGTAGATTTTTGACCAACAGAAGACGAAGATTTTTGCAACATTTGTAAACTCATTGGCCTTGACACTACTATTTTGATATTTTGACAGTCACATATTAAGAGAACTGAGGAGAAGCAGTTTCATGGACATCTTTTTCTCATGCATATAGGATTCAGGGAGTCCTAGTACTAACGTAGTGATAACGGCAGCACATACCGCATTTATTTTCACTATACTGCAACGAAGTCAAGATATCAAAATATGTGACTTTAGTCACAATGTAATTTCCTTGTTGAGTTCCATTCTTTTCAAACAGCATTTTCTGTTATTCGGTTCAAATTTTGATTAGTAATAACATTGTCAATTTGTTGTGCGTTCCGTCACAAACATATTTTACAGCTCAGTTTTTTTAGTATTTTATCCAACATGAAAACCCTATTATCTAGGCTGTCTGACATTATATTTTGTGGATTTAGAAAAGAACTATGAATTTGTTAGATTTTTCAAACAAACTATTGAATAAATACTACTTGTCACGCACAATTATTATGCTAATTAGGTATTTGGTACTATTAGTGCTAAAGCCTGTAAATCGGAAATGTCTAATACAAGTTTTTAACATTACCTCATGCTCTACATGTACACGGGTCTGCACTCGGCGAAGATTGTATGTGTCGGATGTTAGGCAAAATTGCCAATAGATTTGAATAAATAGTTTCTTCATTGCCACATTCTGTATTGAACTACTCTCAGTTCCATTTACATTTACATACCTTGCAGCCATCTAAATTTTCCCGGTCTTCGGCGAAATTCGATCGATTGATTTGTTTCAAAGAGCAGCTTTATCTTCTTGACAAACATTTCCCCGACGTTAAAAACATTAGCAATGTCTTTAACAGTACTTTAACTCTTAGCAAGAAAACCACTCTCCATCTCAATTCTTTTGGATATGCTCGAGTCATCTCAATTTTCTTATAACTTTCAAAAAGATATGATCTGAACAAGGCGGATGGTGATCGAGGTCATTCGCAAAGCTCCGCCCACTTCCATGTGATTGGTCGATCGGAAAACCCAAAATCCCCAAATCCAACCGAAAGTTTGAAATGGCGGTCGCGATACAAGGGTTTTCGCAGTAAGATTACAAAAACGAGGTGTTCGTATATCTTAAGCTCTCAAGTTTTCCGCTGCATAAATGGTTTTTGTCCATCCTATTTATTGAATATGTTTTCTTGTTATTCAGATATACATATTTATAATACTAGGGGACGTAGAAATATTCATGTGAATAAGATTACATCTAAATCAGGAATTAGATAATTTTCTTATGGAGCAGCTAATCTTTTTAATAATTTACCAAATTATGTAAAAAAATTCTAAATCGATGAGAAGTTTTACTTCAAACTATTGGTTAGAAAAATGAATGCATATAATTTTAGAGATATTTTTAAAATTTCAAACACAACATTTTATATTTATATTTATTTAGCTTTTATACTTATTTATTTATTTAACTTATTTATTTATATGTATTTTTTATCATTATTTTGTACACAGCTTTAATGTTAATATGTGTCAACTTTTTGAATTCTGTGTATAATAAAGTTATTATTTGTTATTATTATAATTTACCTTCTTTTAATTCTACGTGATATGAAGCAACTTTTTCATGTATTTCTGGTGGGTGACTGTATTTTACTTGTATTTTACCCAGACGTTGGGTAGGTGAGCATGAGCTGCAGTTGCTCTCTGTATTGTCCTCTACAGATGAGTTACGCAATGGGTCACTATTTTTTCTTCTATGTTCTTGCATGTGTCTTCTGATTATTTCAATGACAGCAATTTTTCCTAGAGCTGCTAATCGCATTGTGTAGAAATCACTTCTTGCAAGCTCTTCTGCTACTTCATCCAAATTTGTCGATTGCTCCACACTGGAACAGAATTTTGGGGCTGGCTTTTCTAATGGCCAAATGTGATTTGTAATTCTGTTTTTCCTAATGGTGTTAAAGGATATGAACATAAAGTTTTCTAGTTTCTAGTTTTTCTACATTGGTATTATGCTGTAAGTGCTATATATATTTCTTTAAAATACTTCTAAGCTTTTGGATCAGCAATCTATTATATCAATCGCTCACTGTGTTGTCTGTGAAACACTGTAAACATTGAAACATTGTTTTAGAATAGTAAGTAATTGGGGGAGGTTGTAAGGTTGTTTTAATGACTGTCACACGTGACACAAACAAGGCAGAATGTGGGGTAATTTGATCTTATTTCACTATAAACAAACTTACATCAGGAGTTTTGGAGAGGGAGTGCCCTCCACATAAACAATGCTGTGCAGTCTAGGTTGGCTTTGAAGCACTTGCGATTTCCTCTGCAATTGAGAGAGTGTCATCCAGTTTGGCTTCCATCAACTTTCTACTTTCTTCCACCCCCATTCCTCTGGGCTAGACAAGTTTGGTCTCGTAATTCTAAAATTAAACAAGACTTACCTTTACCTGTTATGAGTGCAAAAAGAGTGGTTAGTTTATGTGCCAGGTCCTTTAAGGTCAAGGCTGATTAGGTTGGCATTGATTGCATGTACTCCAAAACAGTTCCAATGTCCCATATAGTGCTATAGCGCGGTAGTGAAGCTTTTATTTCAAAAATGCCTAGAAATCTAAAGACCAGGGGGTGCTTGCCAAAGGTTCTCTGGTCAGTTCGGATTAAAAGGGAAAGGGAAAGGACCTTGTTTAACGTTGGTATTTCCTTTAGCCGAGCTAATCTTCCAGGAAGCAGACAGTGGGCTCATTTTACCCCCTCTCTCCAACAGTGCTCCGTTTTAAGGGTATTTACAGTACTTAAAGCTACACGGAAAGGAAAGAAGTCGAAACAAGGATGTGAAGTCACTGGGAATCGGAATCGGGACCTCTTCCATCGAAGGCCACGCACTAACCAACTGTGCCATCCTTGCTCCTGCTGTTCAGGCATGATTATTTCCCCATCCTCTGCTGGCCAAATATTCACGTCGACTGCTTCACTTTATTGCAATCCGTTTGCACGTTGATAAACTACGAACCATGGCAAAAAACAACAAACACACAAAAAAGGAAAAAAGAAATAGAAAAGAAAGAACAATAAATGAGAGAAAGAAAAAAAATTAAACTTTTTACCAAGTGTTACTGCTGGTTTCCCTGTGGTCCGTGGTGCGCATGCCCAGTATCGCTCTCTTGCACGGCGGCCACGAGGCCACAGTGTTTTCACCTATTTTGTCCCCAAAAAGTAAAGAATTTGAATTGTTATTTAACCGTTTTGGACAAATTTGAGTTGAAAATAAATCAGTCAAACCGTTGTGGCAGTTACAGTGAAAACACTCGATGGAAATCAGACTGAATTTAAGAACTTAAAGGTCAATCATGGACAAGCTATCAATGGATCAAACTACGGCGAAAACTATGGACATGTCTTCGAAGTTTACGGATCAATCAACGGAAAATTCATTGAAATCAACAGAGCAAACCAAAGAAAAGGTTATTAACGATACTTCTACGGAGTCTACGGCGAATTTCATGAAGAAAAATACGGATATATCGTCTCAAAACACTACGGATCAAACTACGGCGGAAACTATCCACATGTCTTCGAAAACCAAGGATCAAACAAGGAATAAGAATTCTAAATTTACAGATCAAGTTAAAGAACAATCTACGGAGAAAACAGCTACAGAGGAAGATGGATATTGTGGAGTTGGAGCCCGAAAGAAAATGGCTACAAGTAAAGGTAAAGAATATGAATCAATAACTTTAAAGGAAAATAGAACTTCGGCACTACGTCAAGTTACAAGAGCAATAAACAAGATTAAACCATTGTTGCATGATGTTGGGAATGTAGACTTTGTCTCTAGTGAAATGGAAGTATTAAATGGACTTATTACTAAGTTGCACGACACTCATGACAAATATTTAAATTCATTAAATGAGGAAACCGACATTAATGACGCTATCACATGGTTTGAGACGCATGACAATGCAATCTTCAAGTTTAGGCATTCTGTTTGTGAATATATGGCTTCTGTAAGGAAAAGTCAGGCAAGTGACAATCATTCAGTCTCTCATATGTCTCGTCATTCATCAAGATCAAGCGCCTCACGGCGTTCTGGCTCTTCTAGACATTCCTCTTCGTCAATTTCTTCAAGACTTGTTGAAGCTAGAACAAAAATTGCATCACTTGAAGTCAAAGCTGCATTTTTGCAAGAGAGACAGGCTTTGAAATTAGCTGTTGAGGAATTGGAACTTAGAGAAAGTTTAGCACAAGCAGACAAGAGGAAAAAATTATTGAACAGTTAAACAATGAGGAATTCACATCAACACCGATTATCAAGCCAGATCTTCTACATTTACCGGAGTCAAACATGATTCCTAGCTACATTGCTAGTCTAAGTGAACAGTCATCTGATAGTGTCAATGATAATACTGAAACAGAGCAACGCGAAATTGCTGCATTGTCTTCGACAAGCCCTCCAACAACCCAGGTTTCAGTGCAAGATACAATTGTGTATACATCTGCATTAACTACTAAATCGTTGGTAGCTTCACAGAGCATTCCCTATATGTCTGCATCAGTACCAGAGATGTCAACTTCGCAGAGCATTCCCTTTATGTCTGCGTCAGTACCAGAGATGTCAACTTCGCAGAGCATTCCCTATATGTCTGCATCATTACCAGAGATGTCAACTTCACAGAGCACTTCCTATATGCCTATGTCAATTCCTGAGACATCAACCTCACAAGGCAACCCATATACTCATCCATTTAACTCTCAAGGTAGACCTTGTACAGCTGCTGTGTCATCTTCAGAGAGGACATCAACATTATTTACAGCACAACCTATGGTATCTTTTGAAGCAACTACATCAATGAACGTTTCTACGGCTAGCTCAGTGGTATCTACATTGCCACCAGCATCACAGGTCTTCCAGCCTACCTTCTCATCTCACCAGGATCATTCAATGGGCTTTTCCTATGCAAGAAATCACGGACGTTCATCAAATTCTTATCATGGAATAAACCAGGAACACAATACAATAGATAACTGTGCCTTTAATTCAAATGGGTTTCCTGTTTATGCAAGCCCAACTAGAGATAATTCATTTCAAGAATTTGTCGACATTCAAAGGAAACAAACTGAACTTTCTCAACTCATTGTGTCTCAACAAGCGAGAAGCCTTCTACCTGCACATAAGCCTCCAACATTTCATGGAGATCCTATGGATTATCCAGCATTCATAACTGCATTTCAGTCACTAATAGAATCAAAGGTTGATAGTTCTTGTGAGAGGCTTTATTTCTTAGGACAGTATACATCTGGCAAGGCTAAGGAACTGATCAATGGATGTTTACAAAGGAAAACAAAGGATGCTTACAGCGAGGCTAAACAGTTATTACAGAGTCATTTTGGAGATCCATTCAAGATTGCTAATGCGCATATTGCAAGATTATCATCATGGCCAATCATAAAACCAAATGATGGATTAGCTCTTCAAGAATTTTCTATTGCCATGCAACAAGCAAAGTCAGCTATGAAAGGAATGTCACACATGAACGACTTGAATACTGCACATGTACTACGACAATTATGGGAGAAGCTGCCACGTCATCTGCGTTCAAGGTGGACTGAAAGAAACAGCAAGACTAAAAGCATCAAGGGACGGATAGCTGATTTTGAGGAGTTCTCTGACTTTGTGCGCGAACAAGCAGACTTAGCTACAGACCCTGTATTTTCAGAGAATTGTGACAGCAAGCTATCTGCAGAAAATAGAGAGAAATTCACCAACTTCAAGTTTGTGGGAAAATCAACCAGAAGAGGTAAAGGATCAAGTTTTGCTACAAACGTAAGTTCATCAAAAGGCAACAACAGCGAAAGGAACTTTACGTGTGCATTGTGTGAGGGTTCTCACAACTTGAATAACTGTGATCAATTCATGAAGAAACCATTGAGCGACAGGCGCGACTTTATAAAGCAAGAGAAACTTTGCTACAGTTGCCTTAACGGTCAGCATATAGCCAAACACTGCAAGGAAAAGAAGATATGCAAAATTTGTAACAAACAACACCCAACCTCCTTGCACGACAACAATTGGTCAAAGAAATCCAAGGATAAGGGAGAGTCAAATGAAACTGGACAAAGTGCTAAAGTTAACAGCAATCGAATACAAGGTGATACCATCACTGAAGATATGTCAATCAACATGGGTATCCTACCTGTCTGGCTGTATCATAAGGACAACCCAACAAAGAAAATTAAGACATATGCATTGCTTGATAATGGCAGTGGAGGAACATTCATAACGGAAGAATCAGCAAGGAATTTGAACATTAAGGGTCTTGACACGAATCTCGTTTTGTCAACCATTTATGGTACAAAGAATGTTTCAACTGAAGCTATTGAAGGTCTCGTAGTAGCAAACTTTACGGACGAAAGTACAAACATTGTTCTACCCAGGGCATTTACTCAAAAGTCAATTCCAGTTGACCGCAACGAAATCCCGCGTCCAGAAGTTCTAAGTGCATTGCCTCACTTAAACAACATAAGTAAAAGAATTCCTCCCTATATGGAAGAAGTTAAAGTTGGATTGCTTATTGGCGTCAATTGCCCAGCTGCTTTACGACCAAGAGATGTTGTTTACGGAAGTGAATCAGATCCCTACGCATTACGTTCTCTACTTGGATGGTACACCATTGGACCTGTCCACTCTGCTAGTCATCGTGAGAGTGCAACATGTAACAGGATACGTCTTGAAGAAACTAAGGCTTCCCCAACTGCAAAGGGGTACTTGGTCAACCAATCGTCAGTCAAGGAGCAGATAACACCACGAGCTGTTGAACAGATGTTTCAGCTAGACTTCTCGGAAAGAGAAAAAGGAACTGCATTATCACGTGAAGATTTAAAGTTCTATGAGACAGTGAAAAATGGAATAATCCATTTAGAAGACTTGCATTACGAGATGCCTCTCCCTTTGAAGATTCAGAATGTGCTTCTGCCAAACAACTTGGAGCAAGCTGAAAAACGTCTCAACAGTCTAAAGAATCGCCTAGCGTCAGATGAACAGTACAGAAAGGAGTATACTGACTTCATGACAGAGATCATCTCAAAGGGGTATGCTAGAAGGATCGACAACTCATCTCAAGGCCAGAAGGGCAGGATATGGTACTTGCCCCATCATGGCGTCCGCCACCCTCAAAAGCCTACGAAGCTACGCATAGTGTTTGATTGCTCTTCTAAATATGAAGGCCAGTCCTTAAATGACTGTCTCCTTCAGGGTCCAGACCTAACAAGTAACCTTATAGGAGTCCTCACAAGATTCAGACAAGAGAGGTATGCGTTCATGGCTGACATTGAAAAAATGTTCTTTCAAGTCAAAGTAAAGAAGGAGGACCAAGATTTATTGCGTTTCTTATGGTGGCGCAATGGAAACATTGAAGAAAGTCCCGAGGTTTATTGTATGACTGTGCACCTTTTTGATGCAGGCTCCTCATCCCGCTTGTGCCAACTATGCACTGAAGCGTGCTGCTGATGATAACGAACGCGGATATGGATCCGAGGTTGCGGATACACTACGAAGGAATTTCTATGTGGATGATGTCCTAAAATCTGCTGAGACCGAGGATAAGGTTATTGAACTAACTCAAAACGTGAAGAAGTCTGTGCCATCGATTCAATACCTATAACGCACTAATAGTTAATATTAGACGCTAGAGGTATTCCTTGGTTGAACGTTCACACAAAACCCAGTATTCGTACTCGCTATCGATTTATTTAGTACACAAAGCAGTTCACAAAGATTCACAGCAATTCACAGCGGTTGAAGTAGCGGTCAAACAAGCGGTTCGAACTGTGAATGAAGTAACAAAATATACAGGCTTACGATATGCTTAATAAAAGGCATAAACTCACAAAAAGTACAAATAGATGTCCAAGTAATGAATACTCACACTACTGGGCCAGTGGCGTATAAAAAAGTACACATTAAAGCACTAAATACATCATAAATACTAGTCGCACATGGTTCTTGCAGACTCTCAAACGTTTGACAAACGTACCCTCCTACGAAAGACCACTGACCGGAAATACAACAAATAAAAATCGAACAAGTTACAAATTAACATAAACAATTGTTCCTCAGCCGTTACATCCCGCCCCCAATGCGTCGTCTCGGAGACGCATTCAATACACAAAGGGCTGAAATGAGATATCTTCAAGTGTTCATTGTTCGTTGAGATATGGATAAGATCAGTCGTCAGCATGCAGCATATCTCCCTCTAGTAGACAAATCTTGTCAACGGGACGATCATACACTCCAGATTGGGTTTTTACTTGAACGGATCGCACAAGGCCATCTGATCCTGGGTAGGTGTTGACAATAAGCCCAAGAGGCCAACGTAGACGTGCTGTATTGTCATGCTTCACCAGCACCAAATCTCCAACTTTAAGGTTACGCTTTGGTCGCAGCCACTTCTGACGCACTTGAAGCGTCGGCAAGTATTCGCTGAGCCAACGCTTCCAAAAAACGTCTGCCATATATTGGACTTGATGCCAGTGTCTCCTGTAGAGATCTTGTTTAACGAACACTCCTGATGGAAGGGTTGGGCCCGAACGAAGCAAGAGAAGATGATTTGGTGTCAGAGGCGTAAGATCCTTTGGGTCATCGGAGATTCTTGTGATGGGATGACCATTGACAATGCCTTCGACGATACACATCAAGGTTGTCAGTGCCTCTTCATCTAAGACCTGTAAAGGCAGTAGACCTCTCAGAACTGAACGTATGGTACGGATCTGCCTCTCCCAGGCACCACCCATGTGTGAGGCGCCTGGAGGGTTGAAGATCCACTGAATCTCCTTCTTTCGGAGAAAGTCATCAATTTGAGCTTGATTCCACTGTTGAAGGGCTCGTCGCAGTTCTAGTTGAGCACCGGTGAAGTTAGTTCCATTGTCAGAACGGATTTCAACTGGTTCCCCACGGCGAGCAATGAATCGCTGAAGCGCATTTATGAAGGAATCAGTATCAAGGGTGTGACTAACTTCAATGTGGATGGCTCTCGTGGTGAGGCAGGTGAAGATGCAACCATACCTTTTGAGTTCGCTTCTGGCTCGTTTCACAAGAAACGGGCCAAAATAGTCCACCCCTACGCGTGTAAAAGGTGCTTCGTTAGGTGTTACTCGGTCCTTAGGTAGATCTCCCATGAACTGAGACACTGGCTGTGCCCTCAATTTCTTGCACGTGATGCACTTGGATAGCACTCTTCTTACCGTCGCTCTACCCTTCACAATCCAAAACGTTCGTCTTGTTTCGACTAGAACGCGTTCAATACCAGCGTGACCAGTCATGGCATGGCACTGCAGAATGACGAGATCAGTAACGTGATGATTGGCAGGTAATATCACAGGATGCTTTGTCTGAAAGTGCAGGTCAGCTTTGTTGAGCCTTCCTCCTACTCGCCAGGTTCCATCCTCGCTCTGAAACGGAGACAGCTTCTGCAACGAGTTATCCTTGCGCCTTCCAAACGCTTGCCTTTGCATGTGTACAACAATAGCCGTGGCAGCAACCCTCAGTTCGCTCACGGTTAACTTGCCAGTTTTGGGTTTCTTAGTTTTCATGTATTGCTTGAACCGAAGGAGCCAAGCAACTGACTTCTTAAGGCTATACCATGATGAGTGTCGCTGTAGAAGTAGATCAATGGGGTCTGCCTTCTCAGTGGCAACAGTGTAGACCTTGCGGTTTGGTTTTACTTCAACTGCATCCTCCAGCATTGAGCATTTGAACTCTGGTTGTTTTGGCCACTCCGTTCTCTCTTTCCACAGGAAAGGTGGACCATGGATCCATCTGGAGGTGCTTACCACTTCTGCTGCCGTCATACCACGGGAGGCATCATCAGCCGGATTCGAACTTGAATCAACATACCTCCACTGACTCGGGGTCGTGTGCTCTTGTATAACAGCAACTCTGTTCGCGACGTATGTCTGATACCGTTTGTCTTCCTGTTGCAGGTACCATAGGACTATCATACTGTCTGACCAGTAGACTGATTCCTGAAGGGGTACTTGGAGCTCTTTCCGCAGTAACTTATCGAGTTTCACTGCTTCAACGGTTGCCGCCAATTCCAATCGAGGAATAGTGGTAGGTTTAAGCAGGGCCAGTCTAGACTTCGACATGAGGAATGAACAATGAAGGGTTCCATTGTTATCAGCCATTCTGAGGTATGATACAGCTCCATAGGCCCGCTCTGAAGCATCTGCAAAATGGTGTAGTTCGGCAGATGCTGTTTCAAAACCATTAGGCTTTAGACAACGAGGAACAGCAAAGTTTTGGATCATTGGTAGATCCCGCAGCCATCGGGACCATTGCTCCCTTAACTCGGTGGGGATGGCCTCGTCCCAGCCAGATTTTATTCGGCAGAGTTCTTGGAATAATACCTTTGCCTTGAGTACAAAGGGGCTAACAAACCCGAATGGGTCGTAAACTGAACTGACCGTACTCAGTAGTCCACGCCGAGTAAGTGGCCTTTCTTCTGGGTGCACATCAAATCCGTAGGTGTCGGACTCCACTTGCCACAAGACGCCGAGAGTTCTTTCAGCAGGCAACAGTTCTTGATCCAAGTCAAGTGTCTTGACTTCCTTAGACCACTCAACTTCCGGTACGGTGCGGAGAACTTCTCTTGAGTTGCTGATCCATTTGGTAAGGTTGAAGCCACCTCTTGACAGCAGCTCTCGCAACTCCTTAACTAGACTCACTGCCTCCTCAGGGGAGGCAACAGACTTTAAACAGTCATCCACATAAAAATTTCTATCAATTGTTGAGATCGTGCTTGGATGAAAGTCCTTTACATTATCTTGTGCACACTTCTTTAAGGCAAAATTGGCACAACTGGGTGACCACACTCCTCCAAAGAGGTGAGTCGTCATCCGGTACACCATCGGAGTCTTAGTTGGGTCATCATCTTTCCACCAGAGGAATCTAAGGGCATCCCGGTCGTCTTCACTGACATGCACCTGGTTGAACATGCCCTGTATATCTGCCATCAACGCAATAGGCTCCTGCCTAAAGCGAAGCAATACACCGACAAGGCTATTCGTCAGATCAGGACCTTGATGCACCTTGTCATTCAAAGATACTCCTTCATACTTGGCAGAGCAATCATATACAAGTCTGCACTTGTCTGGTTTTCTTGGGTGCAGCACTGGATGGTGAGGAAGATACCATATGTAGCCTTCTCTGCCCTTCAGATCATCTATCACCGGCTCAGCATACCCCTTTTCAAGGAGTTCATGTACATTCGCAGTGTACCTTTCAGACAACTCCGGGTCTCTCTGTAATCTCTTGCCAAGAAGGTCCAGTCGACGTTCGGCCATCGGACGGTTGTCTGGCAACTCAGGTGGTCTTTCTTTAAATGGAATGTCCATTGTGTAGTGTTGATCAACAAGCTTTACTGATTCATTCCAGACACTCAGGGCCTTCCGGTCGCTGTAAGACAAGCCTCGGCTGTCACTACAATCGTTATCTTCTAACTTCCAAAAGGTTTCTAGTTGACGCTCAAGGTTCAGTTCCGGTTTAGCATTTGTAAAGTTCGATGAGGTGAAAGCTTTTGGCTTGCCTTGGCCTATAGGGCCGTTCATGACCCAGCCTAGGGCAGTAAGACAAGCATATGGCTCGTTAGGCTTTCCTCTTCGGGTATCCTCCGGGAATGTAAGGTCTGGGGTGTCTTGTCCAATGAGCAAATGAACCTCATCAACATTCAACTTGGGCATGCATATATCTTCTAGGTGAGGCCATTCCTTAAGGTCTGTTGATGTGGCCAAATTGTCCAGTCCGATGTTCAACGAAGGACGAACCATTACTCCTGTCATGTCGAATTGCGGTCCACCATTTACGTTTGAGACTTGCAGGTTGACAAAATCTGCTTTGACTGGAGTGTTGCTTTCGTGAATCGTAGACAAACTACAAGTATAGTTCTTTCTTGGAACACCGAGGCGTTGGGCAAGTTCTTCCGAACAATATCCACTCGTTCCACCAGGATCTATTAGAGCATAGGTATCTGTGTAGTTATCAAGTCCCTTGCCCCTCACACGAACAGCGACAATGGGAAGGGCAACCTTTTCTTTGATTCCAGCCACAAAATTACTGCCAACTGAAGAAGTGGGTTGTGCAGGGGCCGGCGGTACAGCTACATCCTTTTGTCTTGTAACTTCAGAGTCTTGGGTTGGCTTGGATGGCAGATGTAGAAATTTGCTGTGCTTTTGACCACAGCCATCGATAGTGCAAACAAAGGGCCTACTACAGTCCCTCCCCAGGTGACCTGGCTTAAAACAATTGACACAAAGTCTCTTGGATTGGATAAAGGCCAGACGATCTTTCACACGAAGAGCCTTGAAGTCCTTGCACTGGGTAAGGTAGTGGCGTCCTCCACATTTCACGCAGGGCTCCCTTGGCACGCTGTAGGAAGTTGTGCTAGTCACAGGTGGGGACTGCATCACTACAGGTGCTGGATTACTTGTAGACACGACCTGAGCAGCATGGCTACCTTTACTTCTCTGTTTGGAATCTTGAGATCTTCTACTGTCATCCCTGGCTGAGGTTTCTTTGGGCACCAGGGCCTTTCTGAATACTGGATCGGAAGCTTGTTGTGCTGCATCCGTCACCAAACGTATGACATCAGCGAGAGTGGGAGGGCGATTTTCCTTGTACTTTATCGCATGGTTTACCTTCAGCCAGCGGGAGTGCAGATAAGCTGGTAACTTCTGCACTATCTGACATAGGCTTCTGCGGGTCTCAAGCTCATTTAAGTAACCCATTGTAAGCAGAGTTTCTCTACAGGTTCGGAGCTCATCAGCGAAGGTCTGCAGACCTTGTGTGTCCTTAATCTTTGGTCGATCAAGTATCTTGGCTATCCAAGCCTGGGATATGACGTCATTGTTACCGAAGCGTTCCTTAAGAAGCTCCCATGCAAGCTTATACCCTTCAGTGGGCTCTTTCACAAGACAACATTGCAACAGACTTCTCGCCTTTCCGGTGCAGTATTGCATAAGGCTGTTTAATTTAGAACCATCATCATCTGATTTGCTATCAACCACATTAGTAAATGCTCTGACAAAGGGCCAATATTTCAAAGGGTCTCCGTCGAATGTCATCAACTCAATCTTTGGTCTCTGGAGGCTATCTACAAGCGACTGTTGGTGCATTCTGGTGTCATTCATCATCTGCTGAAGCACATCAAGGGTAGTAGGGGGTGCATGCTGAGAGATGGAGTCCCCCCTATACAAGGCCGAGGGAGTCCATGGCGGTTGTTGTATCTCGGCATCACCGGGTTTAGACTGTGGGGTGTATTGAGCCGTTCCAAATAACTGATCACTGGGCTCCGGAGGGGGTGGCTGTAGGTCTCGCTTCGGTTTAGATACATTTGGTGTAGGCATATTTGGTGTGGAGTGAGTGAAGCGCAGATCTACTTTGGCGACTTTCGTCACCGCATCAGTAGGTGTATCCTCCTTCCTTTCAGTATTCATCTTTAGTTGGGCTAACTCAGCCTTCATCCGCTTCATTTCTTCTTCCATAACTTTGCGTCGCTTCTCTAACTCTATTTGCAACTTGATCCTTTGACGCTCTAGATTCATCCGCTCTTCAAGCTCCTGGCTCTGGAGCTCGAATGCCTCCATCTCTAGGGCTTGTTGTCGCTTGACAGCCTGCACCTTAGCTACAAGGGCAGCATTATGTTGTAATGTTTGTTCAATATGTGATTTTTGATGTTGTGACTCTTCTTTGTCATTCTCATTTACACTGTTAATTCCATTGTGTTGTTCATTTTCATCATTATCTAGTTCATTATGTTCATCATTATGCTCATCATCGTGCTCATCATCATATTCACCATTATGTTCATCTTTACCTTGATCCTCTAACTCGGCAATCCAGGCACCAACTACATCGCTGAGCTCGTTGGCCGGTGCAATAGCCTTTTGCCAATATTCGTGTGCCTCTGAACGTTCGATGTCATTTGTAAGGCGGTCTACATATGTATTGTGTGCATTGGCAAATTCTTGCAATAAGTGGTCAAACTCCACCATTCGTTCCTTTACTGCCACAAGATTGGAGTCAACGGCCATTAGCTTTTCCACAGCTGTTATAATTCTTGTTACTGCCCCCTTTGCTAAGGCACGACGTGACTTGAGTTGGGCAATTTCAATCGGTAGCTCACTAGGTTGATCAACGATTTCAATATTTTCTTCTCCAGACATATTCACGGCAAATAAACCAATTAACAACAGCACAGATACAACTTGGTTTGATCTCTACTTTCGAGGATATACAAATATCTTGAATCAGTACCTGTTCCAATGGCGATATTAAAATTCCAAATGACAATAACAGCGATGTAAACATTCCAACGACGACGACTAATATATTCAAAGAATGGACAATAATATTCCAACAGTACTGATCAAATGGCGATATCAAAATTCCAAATGACAATAACAGCGATGTAAATATTCCAACGACGACGATAATATATTCAAAGAATTGCCAATAATATTCCAATACTGATCGGCTTAGTTTCGAACTATAACGCACTAATAGTTAATATTAGACGCTAGAGGTATTCCTTGGTTGAACGTTCACACAAAACCCAGTATTCGTACTCGCTATCGATTTATTTAAGTACACAAAGCAGTTCACAAAGATTCACAGCAATTCACAGCGGTTCAAGTAGCGGTCAAACAAGCGGTTCGAACTGTGAATGAAGTAACAAAATATACAGGCTTACAATATGCTTAATAAAAGGCATAAACTCACAAAAAGTACAAATAAATGTCCAAGTAATAAATACTCACACTACTGGGCCAGTGGCGTATAAAAAAGTACACATTAAAGCACTAAATACATCATAAATACTAGTCGCACATGGTTCTTGCAGACTCTCAAACGTTTGACCAACGTACCCTCCTACGAAAGACCGCTGACCGCAAATACAACAAATAAAAATCGAACAAGTTACAAATTAACATAAACAATTGTTCCTCAGCCGTTACATCCCGCCCCCAATGCGTCGTCTCGGAGACGCATTCAATACACAAAGGGCTGAAATGAGATATCTTCAAGTGTTCATTGTTCGTTGAGATATGGATAAGATCAGTCGTCAGCATGCAGCATATCTCCCTCTAGTAGACAAATCTTGTCAACGGGACGATCATACACTCCAGATTGGGTCTTTACTTGAACGGATCGCACAAGGCCATCTGATCCTGGGTAGGTGTTGACAATAAGCCCAAGAGGCCAACGTAGACGTGCTGTATTGTCATGCTTCACCAGCACCAAATCTCCAACTTTAAGGTTACGCTTTGGTCGCAGCCACTTCTGACGCACTTGAAGCGTCGGCAAGTATTCGCTGAGCCAACGCTTCCAAAAAACGTCTGCCATATATTGGACTTGACGCCAGCGTCTCCTGTAGAGATCTTGTTTAACGAACACTCCTGATGGAAGGGTTGGGCCCGAACGAAGCAAGAGAAGATGATTTGGTGTCAGAGGCGTAAGATCCTTTGGGTCATCGGAGATTCTTGTGATGGGACGACCATTGACAATGCCTTCGACGATACACATCAAGGTTGTCAGTGCCTCTTCATCTAAGACCTGTAAAGGCAGTAGACCTCTCAGAACTGAACGTACGGTACGGATCTGCCTCTCCCAGGCACCACCCATGTGTGAGGCGCCTGGAGGGTTGAAGATCCACTGAATCTCCTTCTTTCGGAGAAAGTCATCAATTTGAGCTTGATTCCACTGTTCAAGGGCTCGTCGCAGTTCTAGTTGAGCACCGGTGAAGTTAGTTCCATTGTCAGAACGGATTTCAACTGGTTCCCCACGGCGAGCAATGAATCGCTGAAGCGCATTTATGAAGGAATCAGTATCAAGGGTGTGACTAACTTCAATGTGGATGGCTCTCGTGGTGAGGCAGGTGAAGATGCAACCATACCTTTTGAGTTCGCTTCTGGCTCGTTTCACAAGAAACGGGCCAAAATAGTCCACCCCTACGCGTGTAAAAGGTGCTTCGTTAGGTGTTACTCGGTCCTTAGGTAGATCTCCCATGAACTGAGACACTGGCTGTGCCCTCAATTTCTTGCACGTGATGCACTTGGATAGCACTCTTCTTACCGTCGCTCTACCCTTCACAATCCAAAACGTTCGTCTTGTTTCGACTAGAACGCGTTCAATACCAGCGTGACCAGTCATGGCATGGCACTGCAGAATGACGAGATCAGTAACGTGATGATTGGCAGGTAATATCACAGGATGCTTTGTCTGAAAGTGCAGGTCAGCTTTGTTGAGCCTTCCTCCTACTCGCCAGGTTCCATCCTCGCTCTGAAACGGAGACAGCTTCTGCAACGAGTTATCCTTGCGCCTTCCAAACGCTTGCCTTTGCATGTGTACAACAATAGCCGTGGCAGCAACCCTCAGTTCGCTCACGGTTAACTTGCCAGTTTTGGGTTTCTTAGTTTTCATGTATTGCTTGAACCGAAGGAGCCAAGCAACTGACTTCTTAAGGCTATACCATGATGAGTGTCGCTGTAGAAGTAGATCAATGGGGTCTGCCTTCTCAGTGGCAACAGTGTAGACCTTGCGGTTTGGTTTTACTTCAACTGCATCCTCCAGCATTGAGCATTTGAACTCTGGTTGTTTTGGCCACTCCGTTCTCTCTTTCCACAGGAAAGGTGGACCATGGATCCATCTGGAGGTGCTTACCACTTCTGCTGCCGTCATACCACGGGAGGCATCATCAGCCGGATTCGAACTTGAATCAACATACCTCCACTGACTCGGGGTCGTGTGCTCTTGTATAACAGCAACTCTGTTCGCGACGTATGTCTGATACCGTTTGTCTTCCTGTTGCAGGTACCATAGGACTATCATACTGTCTGACCAGTAGACTGATTCCTGAAGGGGTACTTGGAGCTCTTTCCGCAGTAACTTATCGAGTTTCACTGCTTCAACGGCTGCCGCCAATTCCAATCGAGGAATAGTGGTAGGTTTAAGCGGGGCCAGTCTAGACTTTGACATGAGGAATGAACAATGAAGGGTTCCATTGTTATCAGCCATTCTGAGGTATGATACAGCTCCGTAGGCCCGCTCTGAAGCATCTGCAAAATGGTGTAGTTCGGCAGATGCTGTTTCAAAACCATTAGGCTTTAAACAACGAGGAACAGCAAAGTTTTGAATCATTGGTAGATCCCGCAGCCATCGGGACCATTGCTCCCTTAACTCGGTGGGGATGGCCTCGTCCCAGCCAGATTTTATTCGGCAGAGTTCTTGGAATAATACCTTTGCCTTGAGTACAAAGGGGCTAACAAACCCGAATGGGTCGTAAACTGAACTGACCGTACTCAGTAGTCCACGCCGAGTAAGTGGCCTTTCTTCTGGGTGCACATCAAATCCGTAGGTGTCGGACTCCACTTGCCACAAGACGCCGAGAGTTCTTTCAGCAGGCAACAGTTCTTGATCCAAGTCAAGTGTCTTGACTTCCTTAGACCACTCAACTTCCGGTACGGTGCGGAGAACTTCTCTTGAGTTGCTGATCCATTTGGTAAGGTTGAAGCCACCTCTTGACAGCAGCTCTCGCAACTCCTTAACTAGACTCACTGCCTCCTCAGGGGAGGCAACAGACTTTAAACAGTCATCCACATAAAAATTTCTATCAATTGTTGAGATCGTGCTTGGATGAAAGTCCTTTACATTATCTTGTGCACACTTCTTTAAGGCAAAATTGGCACAACTGGGTGACCACACTCCTCCAAAGAGGTGGGTCGTCATCCGGTACACCATCGGAGTCTTAGTTGGGTCATCATCTTTCCACCAGAGGAATCTAAGGGCATCCCGGTCGTCTTTACTGACATGCACCTGGTTGAACATGCCCTGTATATCTGCCATCAACGCAATAGGCTCCTGCCTAAAGCGAAGCAATACACCGACAAGGCTATTCGTCAGATCAGGACCTTGATGCACCTTGTCATTCAAAGATACTCCTTGATACTTGGCAGAGCAATCGTATACAAGTCTGCACTTGTCTGGTTTTCTTGGGTGCAGCACAGGATGGTGGGGAAGATACCATATGTAGCCTTCTCTGCCCTTCAGATCATCTGTCACCGGCTCAGCATACCCCTTTTCAAGGAGTTCATGTACGTTCGCAGTGTACCTTTCAGACAACTCCGGGTCTCTTTGTAATCTCTTGCCAAGAAGGTCCAGTCGACGTTCGGCCATCGGACGGTTGTCTGGCAACTCAGGTGGTCTTTCTTTAAATGGAATGTCCATCGTGTAGTGTTGATCAACAAGCTTTACTGATTCATTCCAGACACTCAGGGCCTTCCGGTCGCTGTAAGACAAGCCTCGGCTGTCACTACAATCGTTATCTTCTAACTTCCAAAGGGTTTCTAGTTGACGCTCAATGTTCAGTTCCGGTTTAGCATTTGTAAAGTTTGATGAGGTGACAGCTTTTGGCTTACCTTGGCCTATAGGGCCGTTCATGACCCAGCCTAGGACAGTAAGACAAGCATATGGCTCGCCAGGCTTTCCTCTTCGGGTATCCTCCGGGAATGTAAGGTCTGGGGTGTCTTGTCCAATGAGCAAATGAACCTCATCAACATTCAACTTGGGCATGCATATATCTTCTAGGTGAGGCCATTCCTTAAGGTCTGTTGATGTGGCCAAATTGTCCAGTCCGATGTTCAACGAAGGACGAACCATTACTCCTGTCATGTCGAATTGCGGTCCACCATTTACGTTTGAGACTTGCAGGTTGACAAAATCTGCTTTGACTGGAGTGTTGCTTTCGTGAATCGTAGACAAACTACAAGTATAGTTCTTTCTTGGAACACCGAGTCGTTGGGCAAGTTCTTCCGAACAATATCCACTCGTTCCACCAGGATCTATTAGAGCATAGGTATCTGTGTAGTTATCAAGTCCCTTGCCCCTCACACGAACAGCGACAATGGGAAGGGCAACCTTTTCTTTGATTCCAGCCACAAAATTACTGCCAACTGAAGAAGTGGGTTGTGCAGGGGCCGGCGGTACAGCTACATCCTTTTGTCTTGTAACTTCAGAGTCTTGGGTTGGCTTGGATGGCAGATGTAGAAATTTGCTGTGCTTTTGACCACAGCCATCGATAGTGCAAACAAAGGGCCTACTACAGTCCCTCCCCAGGTGACCTGGCTTAAAACAATTGACACAAAGTCTCTTGGATTGGATAAAGGCCAGACGATCTTTCACACGAAGAGCCTTGAAGTCCTTGCACTGGGTAAGGTAGTGGCGTCCTCCACATTTCACGCAGGGCTCCCTTGGCACGCTGTAGGAAGTTGTGCTAGTCACAGGTGGGGACTGCATCACTACAGGTGCTGGATTACTTGTAGACACGACCTGAGCAGCATGGCTACCTTTACTTCTCTGTTTGGAATCTTGAGATCTTCTACTGTCATCCCTGGCTGAGGTTTCTTTGGGCACCAGGGCCTTTCTGAATACTGGATCGGAAGCTTGTTGTGCTGCATCCGTCACCAAACGTATGACATCAGCGAGAGTGGGAGGGCGATTTTCCTTGTACTTTATCGCATGGTTTACCTTCAGCCAGCGGGAGTGCAGATAAGCTGGTAACTTCTGCACTATCTGACATAGGCTTCTGCGGGTCTCAAGCTCATTTAAGTAACCCATTGTAAGCAGAGTTTCTCTACAGGTTCGGAGCTCATCAGCGAAGGTCTGCAGACCTTGTGTGTCCTTAATCTTTGGTCGATCAAGTATCTTGGCTATCCAAGCCTGGGATATGACGTCATTGTTACCGAAGCGTTCCTTAAGAAGCTCCCATGCAAGCTTATACCCTTCAGTGGGCTCTTTCACAAGACAACATTGCAACAGACTTCTCGCCTTTCCGGTGCAGTATTGCATAAGGCTGTTCAATTTAGAACCATCATCATCTGATTTGCTATCAACCGCATTAGTAAATGCTCTGACAAAGGGCCAATATTTCAAAGGGTCTCCGTCGAATGTCATCAACTCAATCTTTGGTCTCTGGAGGCTATCTACAAGCGACTGTTGGTGCATTCTGGTGTCATTCATCATCTGCTGAAGCACATCAAGGGTAGTAGGGGGTGCATGCTGAGAGATGGAGTCCCCCCTATACAAGGCCGAGGGAGTCCATGGCGGTTGTTGTATCTCGGCATCACCGGGTTTAGACTGTGGGGTGTATTGCGCCGTTCCAAATAACTGATCACTGGGCTCCGGAGGGGGTGGCTGTAGGTCTCGCTTCGGTTTAGATACATTTGGTGTAGGCATATTTGGTGTGGAGTGAGTGAAGCGCAGATCTACTTTGGCGACTTTCGTCACCGCATCAGTAGGTGTATCCTCCTTCCTTTCAGTATTCATCTTTAGTTGGGCTAACTCAGCCTTCATCCGCTTCATTTCTTCTTCCATAACTTTGCGTCGCTTCTCTAACTCTATTTGCAACTTGATCCTTTGACGCTCTAGATTCATCCGCTCTTCAAGCTCCTGGCTCTGGAGCTCGAATGCCTCCATCTCTAGGGCTTGTTGTCGCTTGACAGCCTGCACCTTAGCTACAAGGGCAGCATTATGTTGTAATGTTTGTTCAATATGTGATTTTTGATGTTGTGACTCTTCTTTGTCATTCTCATTTACACTGTTAATTCCATTGTGTTGTTCATTTTCATCATTATCTAGTTCATTATGTTCATCATTATGCTCATCATCGTGCTCATCATCATATTCACCATTATGTTCATCTTTACCTTGATCCTCTAACTCGGCAATCCAGGCACCAACTACATCGCTGAGCTCGTTGGCCGGTGCAATAGCCTTTTGCCAATATTCGTGTGCCTCTGAACGTTCGATGTCATTTGTAAGGCGGTCTACATATGTATTGTGTGCATTGGCAAATTCTTGCAATAAGTGGTCAAACTCCACCATTCGTTCCTTTACTGCCACAAGATTGGAGTCAACGGCCATTAGCTTTTCCACAGCTGTTATAATTCTTGTTACTGCCCCCTTTGCTAAGGCACGACGTGACTTGAGTTGGGCAATTTCAATCGGTAGCTCACTAGGTTGATCAACGATTTCAATATTTTCTTCTCCAGACATATTCACGGCAAATAAACCAATTAACAACAGCACAGATACAACTTGGTTTGATCTCTACTTCGAGGATATACAAATATCTTGAATCAGTACCTGTTCCAATGGCGATATTAAAATTCCAAATGACAATAACAGCGATGTAAACATTCCAACGACGACGACAATATATTCAAAGAATGACAATAATATTCCAACAGTACTGATCAAATGGCGATATCAAAATTCCAAATGACAATAACAGCGATGTAAATATTCCAACGACGACGATAATATATTCAAAGAATTGCCAATAATATTCCAATACTGATCGGCTTAGTTTCGAACTATAACGCACTAATAGTTAATATTAGACGCTAGAGGTATTCCTTGGTTGAACGTTCACACAAAACCCAGTATTCGTACTCGCTATCGATTTATTTAAGTACACAAAGCAGTTCACAAAGATTCACAGCAATTCACAGCGGTTCAAGTAGCGGTCAAACAAGCGGTTCGAACTGTGAATGAAGTAACAAAATATACAGGCTTACAATATGCTTAATAAAAGGCATAAACTCACAAAAAGTACAAATAAATGTCCAAGTAATAAATACTCACACTACTGGGCCAGTGGCGTATAAAAAAGTACACATTAAAGCACTAAATACATCATAAATACTAGTCGCACATGGTTCTTGCAGACTCTCAAACGTTTGACCAACGTACCCTCCTACGAAAGACCGCTGACCGCAAATACAACAAATAAAAATCGAACAAGTTACAAATTAACATAAACAATTGTTCCTCAGCCGTTACATCCCGCCCCCAATGCGTCGTCTCGGAGACGCATTCAATACACAAAGGGCTGAAATGAGATATCTTCAAGTGTTCATTGTTCGTTGAGATATGGATAAGATCAGTCGTCAGCATGCAGCATATCTCCCTCTAGTAGACAAATCTTGTCAACGGGACGATCATACACTCCAGATTGGGTCTTTACTTGAACGGATCGCACAAGGCCATCTGATCCTGGGTAGGTGTTGACAATAAGCCCAAGAGGCCAACGTAGACGTGCTGTATTGTCATGCTTCACCAGCACCAAATCTCCAACTTTAAGGTTACGCTTTGGTCGCAGCCACTTCTGACGCACTTGAAGCGTCGGCAAGTATTCGCTGAGCCAACGCTTCCAAAAAACGTCTGCCATATATTGGACTTGACGCCAGCGTCTCCTGTAGAGATCTTGTTTAACGAACACTCCTGATGGAAGGGTTGGGCCCGAACGAAGCAAGAGAAGATGATTTGGTGTCAGAGGCGTAAGATCCTTTGGGTCATCGGAGATTCTTGTGATGGGACGACCATTGACAATGCCTTCGACGATACACATCAAGGTTGTCAGTGCCTCTTCATCTAAGACCTGTAAAGGCAGTAGACCTCTCAGAACTGAACGTACGGTACGGATCTGCCTCTCCCAGGCACCACCCATGTGTGAGGCGCCTGGAGGGTTGAAGATCCACTGAATCTCCTTCTTTCGGAGAAAGTCATCAATTTGAGCTTGATTCCACTGTTCAAGGGCTCGTCGCAGTTCTAGTTGAGCACCGGTGAAGTTAGTTCCATTGTCAGAACGGATTTCAACTGGTTCCCCACGGCGAGCAATGAATCGCTGAAGCGCATTTATGAAGGAATCAGTATCAAGGGTGTGACTAACTTCAATGTGGATGGCTCTCGTGGTGAGGCAGGTGAAGATGCAACCATACCTTTTGAGTTCGCTTCTGGCTCGTTTCACAAGAAACGGGCCAAAATAGTCCACCCCTACGCGTGTAAAAGGTGCTTCGTTAGGTGTTACTCGGTCCTTAGGTAGATCTCCCATGAACTGAGACACTGGCTGTGCCCTCAATTTCTTGCACGTGATGCACTTGGATAGCACTCTTCTTACCGTCGCTCTACCCTTCACAATCCAAAACGTTCGTCTTGTTTCGACTAGAACGCGTTCAATACCAGCGTGACCAGTCATGGCATGGCACTGCAGAATGACGAGATCAGTAACGTGATGATTGGCAGGTAATATCACAGGATGCTTTGTCTGAAAGTGCAGGTCAGCTTTGTTGAGCCTTCCTCCTACTCGCCAGGTTCCATCCTCGCTCTGAAACGGAGACAGCTTCTGCAACGAGTTATCCTTGCGCCTTCCAAACGCTTGCCTTTGCATGTGTACAACAATAGCCGTGGCAGCAACCCTCAGTTCGCTCACGGTTAACTTGCCAGTTTTGGGTTTCTTAGTTTTCATGTATTGCTTGAACCGAAGGAGCCAAGCAACTGACTTCTTAAGGCTATACCATGATGAGTGTCGCTGTAGAAGTAGATCAATGGGGTCTGCCTTCTCAGTGGCAACAGTGTAGACCTTGCGGTTTGGTTTTACTTCAACTGCATCCTCCAGCATTGAGCATTTGAACTCTGGTTGTTTTGGCCACTCCGTTCTCTCTTTCCACAGGAAAGGTGGACCATGGATCCATCTGGAGGTGCTTACCACTTCTGCTGCCGTCATACCACGGGAGGCATCATCAGCCGGATTCGAACTTGAATCAACATACCTCCACTGACTCGGGGTCGTGTGCTCTTGTATAACAGCAACTCTGTTCGCGACGTATGTCTGATACCGTTTGTCTTCCTGTTGCAGGTACCATAGGACTATCATACTGTCTGACCAGTAGACTGATTCCTGAAGGGGTACTTGGAGCTCTTTCCGCAGTAACTTATCGAGTTTCACTGCTTCAACGGCTGCCGCCAATTCCAATCGAGGAATAGTGGTAGGTTTAAGCGGGGCCAGTCTAGACTTTGACATGAGGAATGAACAATGAAGGGTTCCATTGTTATCAGCCATTCTGAGGTATGATACAGCTCCATAGGCCCGCTCTGAAGCATCTGCAAAATGGTGTAGTTCGGCAGATGCTGTTTCAAAACCATTAGGCTTTAAACAACGAGGAACAGCAAAGTTTTGAATCATTGGTAGATCCCGCAGCCATCGGGACCATTGCTCCCTTAACTCGGTGGGGATGGCCTCGTCCCAGCCAGATTTTATTCGGCAGAGTTCTTGGAATAATACCTTTGCCTTGAGTACAAAGGGGCTAACAAACCCGAATGGGTCGTAAACTGAACTGACCGTACTCAGTAGTCCACGCCGAGTAAGTGGCCTTTCTTCTGGGTGCACATCAAATCCGTAGGTGTCGGACTCCACTTGCCACAAGACGCCGAGAGTTCTTTCAGCAGGCAACAGTTCTTGATCCAAGTCGAGTGTCTTGACTTCCTTAGACCACTCAACTTCCGGTACGGTGCGGAGAACTTCTCTTGAGTTGCTGATCCATTTGGTAAGGTTGAAGCCACCTCTTGACAGCAGCTCTCGCAACTCCTTAACTAGACTCACTGCCTCCTCAGGGGAGGCAACAGACTTTAAACAGTCATCCACATAAAAATTTCTATCAATTGTTGAGATCGTGCTTGGATGAAAGTCCTTTACATTATCTTGTGCACACTTCTTTAAGGCAAAATTGGCACAACTGGGTGACCACACTCCTCCAAAGAGGTGGGTCGTCATCCGGTACACCATCGGAGTCTTAGTTGGGTCATCATCTTTCCACCAGAGGAATCTAAGGGCATCCCGGTCGTCTTTACTGACATGCACCTGGTTGAACATGCCCTGTATATCTGCCATCAACGCAATAGGCTCCTGCCTAAAGCGAAGCAATACACCGACAAGGCTATTCGTCAGATCAGGACCTTGATGCACCTTGTCATTCAAAGATACTCCTTGATACTTGGCAGAGCAATCGTATACAAGTCTGCACTTGTCTGGTTTTCTTGGGTGCAGCACAGGATGGTGGGGAAGATACCATATGTAGCCTTCTCTGCCCTTCAGATCATCTGTCACCGGCTCAGCATACCCCTTTTCAAGGAGTTCATGTACGTTCGCAGTGTACCTTTCAGACAACTCCGGGTCTCTCTGTAATCTCTTGCCAAGAAGGTCCAGTCGACGTTCGGCCATCGGACGGTTGTCTGGCAACTCAGGTGGTCTTTCTTTAAATGGAATGTCCATCGTGTAGTGTTGATCAACAAGCTTTACTGATTCATTCCAGACACTCAGGGCCTTCCGGTCGCTGTAAGACAAGCCTCGGCTGTCACTACAATCGTTATCTTCTAACTTCCAAAGGGTTTCTAGTTGACGCTCAATGTTCAGTTCCGGTTTAGCATTTGTAAAGTTTGATGAGGTGACAGCTTTTGGCTTACCTTGGCCTATAGGGCCGTTCATGACCCAGCCTAGGACAGTAAGACAAGCATATGGCTCGCCAGGCTTTCCTCTTCGGGTATCCTCCGGGAATGTAAGGTCTGGGGTGTCTTGTCCAATGAGCAAATGAACCTCATCAACATTCAACTTGGGCATGCATATATCTTCTAGGTGAGGCCATTCCTTAAGGTCTGTTGATGTGGCCAAATTGTCCAGTCCGATGTTCAACGAAGGACGAACCATTACTCCTGTCATGTCGAATTGCGGTCCACCATTTACGTTTGAGACTTGCAGGTTGACAAAATCTGCTTTGACTGGAGTGTTGCTTTCGTGAATCGTAGACAAACTACAAGTATAGTTCTTTCTTGGAACACCGAGGCGTTGGGCAAGTTCTTCCGAACAATATCCACTCGTTCCACCAGGATCTATTAGAGCATAGGTATCTGTGTAGTTATCAAGTCCCTTGCCCCTCACACGAACAGCGACAATGGGAAGGGCAACCTTTTCTTTGATTCCAGCCACAAAATTACTGCCAACTGAAGAAGTGGGTTGTGCAGGGGCCGGCGGTACAGCTACATCCTTTTGTCTTGTAACTTCAGAGTCTTGGGTTGGCTTGGATGGCAGATGTAGAAATTTGCTGTGCTTTTGACCACAGCCATCGATAGTGCAAACAAAGGGCCTACTACAGTCCCTCCCCAGGTGACCTGGCTTAAAACAATTGACACAAAGTCTCTTGGATTGGATAAAGGCCAGACGATCTTTCACACGAAGAGCCTTGAAGTCCTTGCACTGGGTAAGGTAGTGGCGTCCTCCACATTTCACGCAGGGCTCCCTTGGCACGCTGTAGGAAGTTGTGCTAGTCACAGGTGGGGACTGCATCACTACAGGTGCTGGATTACTTGTAGACACGACCTGAGCAGCATGGCTACCTTTACTTCTCTGTTTGGAATCTTGAGATCTTCTACTGTCATCCCTGGCTGAGGTTTCTTTGGGCACCAGGGCCTTTCTGAATACTGGATCGGAAGCTTGTTGTGCTGCATCCGTCACCAAACGTATGACATCAGCGAGAGTGGGAGGGCGATTTTCCTTGTACTTTATCGCATGGTTTACCTTCAGCCAGCGGGAGTGCAGATAAGCTGGTAACTTCTGCACTATCTGACATAGGCTTCTGCGGGTCTCAAGCTCATTTAAGTAACCCATTGTAAGCAGAGTTTCTCTACAGGTTCGGAGCTCATCAGCGAAGGTCTGCAGACCTTGTGTGTCCTTAATCTTTGGTCGATCAAGTATCTTGGCTATCCAAGCCTGGGATATGACGTCATTGTTACCGAAGCGTTCCTTAAGAAGCTCCCATGCAAGCTTATACCCTTCAGTGGGCTCTTTCACAAGACAACATTGCAACAGACTTCTCGCCTTTCCGGTGCAGTATTGCATAAGGCTGTTTAATTTAGAACCATCATCATCTGATTTGCTATCAACCACATTAGTAAATGCTCTGACAAAGGGCCAATATTTCAAAGGGTCTCCGTCGAATGTCATCAACTCAATCTTTGGTCTCTGGAGGCTATCTACAAGCGACTGTTGGTGCATTCTGGTGTCATTCATCATCTGCTGAAGCACATCAAGGGTAGTAGGGGGTGCATGCTGAGAGATGGAGTCCCCCCTATACAAGGCCGAGGGGGTCCATGGCGGTTGTTGTATCTCGGCATCACCGGGTTTAGACTGCGGGGTGTATTGAGCCGTTCCAAATAACTGATCACTGGGCTCCGGAGGGGGTGGCTGTAGGTCTCGCTTCGGTTTAGATACATTTGGTGTAGGCATATTTGGTGTGGAGTGAGTGAAGCGCAGATCTACTTTGGCAACTTTCGTCACCGCATCAGTAGGTGTATCCTCCTTCGTTTCAGTATTCATCTTTAGTTGGGCTAACTCAGCCTTCATCCGCTTCATTTCTTCTTCCATAACTTTGCGTCGCTTCTCTAACTCTATTTGCAACTTGATCCTTTGACGCTCTAGATTCATCCGCTCTTCAAGCTCCTGGCTCTGGAGCTCGAATGCCTCCATCTCTAGGGCTTGTTGTCGCTTGACAGCCTGCACCTTAGCTACAAGGGCAGCATTATGTTGTAATGTTTGTTCAATATGTGATTTTTGATGTTGTGACTCTTCTTTGTCATTCTCATTTACACTGTTAATTCCATTGTGTTGTTCATTTTCATCATTATCTAGTTCATTATGTTCATCATTATGCTCATCATCGTGCTCATCATCATATTCACCATTATGTTCATCTTTACCTTGATCCTCTAACTCGGCAATCCAGGCACCAACTACATCGCTGAGCTCGTTGGCCGGTGCAATAGCCTTTTGCCAATATTCGTGTGCCTCTGAACGTTCGATGTCATTTGTAAGGCGGTCTACATATGTATTGTGTGCATTGGCAAATTCTTGCAATAAGTGGTCAAACTCCACCATTCGTTCCTTTACTGCCACAAGATTGGAGTCAACGGCCATTAGCTTTTCCACAGCTGTTATAATTCTTGTTACTGCCCCCTTTGCTAAGGCACGACGTGACTTGAGTTGGGCAATTTCAATCGGTAGCTCACTAGGTTGATCAACGATTTCAATATTTTCTTCTCCAGACATATTCACGGCAAATAAACCAATTAACAACAGCACAGATACAACTTGGTTTGATCTCTACTTCGAGGATATACAAATATCTTGAATCAGTACCTGTTCCAATGGCGATATTAAAATTCCAAATGACAATAACAGCGATGTAAACATTCCAACGACGACGACAATATATTCAAAGAATGACAATAATATTCCAACAGTACTGATCAAATGGCGATATCAAAATTCCAAATGACAATAACAGCGATGTAAATATTCCAACGACGACGATAATATATTCAAAGAATTGCCAATAATATTCCAATACTGATCGGCTTAGTTTCGAACTATAACGCACTAATAGTTAATATTAGACGCTAGAGGTATTCCTTGGTTGAACGTTCACACAAAACCCAGTATTCGTACTCGCTATCGATTTATTTAAGTACACAAAGCAGTTCACAAAGATTCACAGCAATTCACAGCGGTTCAAGTAGCGGTCAAACAAGCGGTTCGAACTGTGAATGAAGTAACAAAATATACAGGCTTACAATATGCTTAATAAAAGGCATAAACTCACAAAAAGTACAAATAAATGTCCAAGTAATAAATACTCACACTACTGGGCCAGTGGCGTATAAAAAAGTACACATTAAAGCACTAAATACATCATAAATACTAGTCGCACATGGTTCTTGCAGACTCTCAAACGTTTGACCAACGTACCCTCCTACGAAAGACCGCTGACCGCAAATACAACAAATAAAAATCGAACAAGTTACAAATTAACATAAACAATTGTTCCTCAGCCGTTACATCCCGCCCCCAATGCGTCGTCTCGGAGACGCATTCAATACACAAAGGGCTGAAATGAGATATCTTCAAGTGTTCATTGTTCGTTGAGATATGGATAAGATCAGTCGTCAGCATGCAGCATATCTCCCTCTAGTAGACAAATCTTGTCAACGGGACGATCATACACTCCAGATTGGGTCTTTACTTGAACGGATCGCACAAGGCCATCTGATCCTGGGTAGGTGTTGACAATAAGCCCAAGAGGCCAACGTAGACGTGCTGTATTGTCATGCTTCACCAGCACCAAATCTCCAACTTTAAGGTTACGCTTTGGTCGCAGCCACTTCTGACGCACTTGAAGCGTCGGCAAGTATTCGCTGAGCCAACGCTTCCAAAAAACGTCTGCCATATATTGGACTTGACGCCAGCGTCTCCTGTAGAGATCTTGTTTAACGAACACTCCTGATGGAAGGGTTGGGCCCGAACGAAGCAAGAGAAGATGATTTGGTGTCAGAGGCGTAAGATCCTTTGGGTCATCGGAGATTCTTGTGATGGGACGACCATTGACAATGCCTTCGACGATACACATCAAGGTTGTCAGTGCCTCTTCATCTAAGACCTGTAAAGGCAGTAGACCTCTCAGAACTGAACGTACGGTACGGATCTGCCTCTCCCAGGCACCACCCATGTGTGAGGCGCCTGGAGGGTTGAAGATCCACTGAATCTCCTTCTTTCGGAGAAAGTCATCAATTTGAGCTTGATTCCACTGTTCAAGGGCTCGTCGCAGTTCTAGTTGAGCACCGGTGAAGTTAGTTCCATTGTCAGAACGGATTTCAACTGGTTCCCCACGGCGAGCAATGAATCGCTGAAGCGCATTTATGAAGGAATCAGTATCAAGGGTGTGACTAACTTCAATGTGGATGGCTCTCGTGGTGAGGCAGGTGAAGATGCAACCATACCTTTTGAGTTCGCTTCTGGCTCGTTTCACAAGAAACGGGCCAAAATAGTCCACCCCTACGCGTGTAAAAGGTGCTTCGTTAGGTGTTACTCGGTCCTTAGGTAGATCTCCCATGAACTGAGACACTGGCTGTGCCCTCAATTTCTTGCACGTGATGCACTTGGATAGCACTCTTCTTACCGTCGCTCTACCCTTCACAATCCAAAACGTTCGTCTTGTTTCGACTAGAACGCGTTCAATACCAGCGTGACCAGTCATGGCATGGCACTGCAGAATGACGAGATCAGTAACGTGATGATTGGCAGGTAATATCACAGGATGCTTTGTCTGAAAGTGCAGGTCAGCTTTGTTGAGCCTTCCTCCTACTCGCCAGGTTCCATCCTCGCTCTGAAACGGAGACAGCTTCTGCAACGAGTTATCCTTGCGCCTTCCAAACGCTTGCCTTTGCATGTGTACAACAATAGCCGTGGCAGCAACCCTCAGTTCGCTCACGGTTAACTTGCCAGTTTTGGGTTTCTTAGTTTTCATGTATTGCTTGAACCGAAGGAGCCAAGCAACTGACTTCTTAAGGCTATACCATGATGAGTGTCGCTGTAGAAGTAGATCAATGGGGTCTGCCTTCTCAGTGGCAACAGTGTAGACCTTGCGGTTTGGTTTTACTTCAACTGCATCCTCCAGCATTGAGCATTTGAACTCTGGTTGTTTTGGCCACTCCGTTCTCTCTTTCCACAGGAAAGGTGGACCATGGATCCATCTGGAGGTGCTTACCACTTCTGCTGCCGTCATACCACGGGAGGCATCATCAGCCGGATTCGAACTTGAATCAACATACCTCCACTGACTCGGGGTCGTGTGCTCTTGTATAACAGCAACTCTGTTCGCGACGTATGTCTGATACCGTTTGTCTTCCTGTTGCAGGTACCATAGGACTATCATACTGTCTGACCAGTAGACTGATTCCTGAAGGGGTACTTGGAGCTCTTTCCGCAGTAACTTATCGAGTTTCACTGCTTCAACGGCTGCCGCCAATTCCAATCGAGGAATAGTGGTAGGTTTAAGCGGGGCCAGTCTAGACTTCGACATGAGGAATGAACAATGAAGGGTTCCATTGTTATCAGCCATTCTGAGGTATGATACAGCTCCATAGGCCCGCTCTGAAGCATCTGCAAAATGGTGTAGTTCGGCAGATGCTGTTTCAAAACCATTAGGCTTTAGACAACGAGGAACAGCAAAGTTTTGGATCATTGGTAGATCCCGCAGCCATCGGGACCATTGCTCCCTTAACTCGGTGGGGATGGCCTCGTCCCAGCCAGATTTTATTCGGCAGAGTTCTTGGAATAATACCTTTGCCTTGAGTACAAAGGGGCTAACAAACCCGAATGGGTCGTAAACTGAACTGACCGTACTCAGTAGTCCACGCCGAGTAAGTGGCCTTTCTTCTGGGTGCACATCAAATCCGTAGGTGTCGGACTCCACTTGCCACAAGACGCCGAGAGTTCTTTCAGCAGGCAACAGTTCTTGATCCAAGTCGAGTGTCTTGACTTCCTTAGACCACTCAACTTCCGGTACGGTGCGGAGAACTTCTCTTGAGTTGCTGATCCATTTGGTAAGGTTGAAGCCACCTCTTGAAAGCAGCTCTCGCAACTCCTTAACTAGACTCACTGCCTCCTCAGGGGAGGCAACAGACTTTAAACAGTCATCCACATAAAAATTTCTATCAATTGTTGAGATCGTGCTTGGATGAAAGTCCTTTACATTATCTTGTGCACACTTCTTTAAGGCAAAATTGGCACAACTGGGTGACCACACTCCTCCAAAGAGGTGAGTCGTCATCCGGTACACCATCGGAGTCTTAGTTGGGTCATCATCTTTCCACCAGAGGAATCTAAGGGCATCCCGGTCGTCTTTACTGACATGCACCTGGTTGAACATGCCCTGTATATCTGCCATCAACGCAATAGGCTCCTGCCTAAAGCGAAGCAATACCCAACAAGGCTATTTGGTCAAATCGGGACCTTGATGGCTTTGTCATTCAAGACCACTAATCGATACTTGGCAGAGACAATCGTATACCAGTATGTACTGTTTGGTTTTTCTTGGATGCAGCAACCGGGTGATGAGTTAGGTACCAAGTGTAGCCTTCTCTGCCTTTCAGATTATCATCTGTCCACCGTCTCAGCATACCCTTTTCAAGGAATTCATGTACACTCGCAATGTAGCTTTCCGACAACTCCAAGTCTCTCTGTAGTCTCTTCCAAGAAGGTGCAGGCCATCAGACGGGTGTCTGGCAACTCAGGTGGTCTTTCTTTAAATGGGATGTCCATCATGTAGTGTTGATCAACAAGTTTCACTGATTCATTCCAAACACTCAAAGCCTTCCTGTCGCTGTTAGACAAGCCTAGACTGTCACCACAATTATCATCATCTAACTTCCAAAGGTTTCTAGTTGACGCTCAATGTTCAGTTCTAGTTTAGCGGTTGTGAAGTTCGAGGAGGTGAAAGTGGCTAGTTTGTCTTGGCCTATAGGGCCATTCATGACCCAGCCTAACACAGTAAGACAAGCATATGGCTCACCAGGCTTTACTGTTCGGGTCTTTTCCGGGAATGTATCTAATGAATGAATCTTCTAGGTGAGGCCATTCTTTGAGGTCAGTGGACGTGGCCAAGTTGTCCAGTCCAATGTTCAACGAAGGACGGACCATTACTCCTGTCATGTCAAATTGGGGTCCACCATTTACGTTTGAGACTTGCAGGTTGATGAATTCTTGACTTTCGTGAATAGTAGACAACTTACAAGTATAGTTCTTTCTTTGGACACCAAGGTGTTGGGCAAGTTCTTCCGAACAATATCCACTTGTTCCGCCAGGATCTATCAAAGCATAAGTATCTTTGTAATGATCAAGTCCCTTGCCCCTCAACCGAACCGCAACAATGGGAAGGGCAACCCTTTCCTTGCTTCCAGCCACAAAATTACTGTTTCTCAAACATTGGGTTGTGCAGGGCACTGCGACACAACTATGTCCTGCTGTCTTGAAACTTCAGATTCTTGGGGTGGCTTGATGGCAGATGTAAACATTTGGTGTGTGCTTTTGACCACAGCCATCGACGGTGCACACAAAAGGCCTACTACAGTCCCTACCCAGGTGACCAGGCTTAAAACAATTAACACAAAGTTTCTTAGATTGGATAAACGCCAGGCGATCTTTCACACAAAGAGCCTTGAAGTCCTTGCACAGGGTAAGGTAGTGGCGTCCTCCACATTTCACGCAAGGCTCCTTTGGCGTACTATAGAAACTTGTGCTAGTCAAAGCTGGTGATTTCATTACTGCTGGTGCTGGATTACTTGTAGGCATAACGTGAGCGGCATGACTGCCTTTACTTCTCTGGTTGGATTCTTGAGATCTTCTACTGTCAACCCTGGTCGGTGTTTCCTTAGGTGACAAGGATTTTCCGGAAACTGGATCTGGGGCTTGTTGTGCTGCATCCGTCACTAAACGTATAACATCGGCGAGAGTGGGATGGCGATTTTCCTTGTACTTTATCGCGTAGTTCACCTTCAGCCAGCGGGAGTGCAGATAAACTGGCAACTTCTCCACTATCTGACAGAGGCTTCTTCGGGTCTCAAGCTCAATTAGGTAAGCCATCGTGAGCAGAGTTTCCCTACAGGTTCGGAGCTCATCGGCGAAGGTCTGTAAACCATGTGTGTTCTTAATCTTTGGTCGATCAAGTATCTTGGCTATCCAAGCCCGAGATATGACATCATTGTTACCGAAGCGTTCCTTGAGTAGTTCCCATGTAAGCTTGTACCCTTCCGTGGACTCTTTTACAAGACAACATTGCAGCAGATTTCTGGCCCTTCCGGTGCAGTATTGTATATGGCTGTTCAATTTAGAACCATCATCATCTGATTTGCTGTCAACCGCATTAGTAAACGCTCTGATAAAGGGCCAATACTTCCAAGGATCTCCATCAAAGGTCATCAACTCAATCTTTGGTCTCTGTAGGCTATCTACAAGCGCCTGTTTGTGCATTCTGGTGTCATTCATCATCTGCTGAAGCACATCTGCAAAGGTAGTGGTGCATGCTGAGGTATGGAGTCCCCTCTAAACAAGGCCGAGGGGGTCCAGGGTGGTTGTCGTGTCTCGGCATCACCGGATTTAGGTTGTTGGCTGTAGTGAGTCCTTCCAAATAACTGAATAGGCTCCAAAGGGGGTGGCTGTAGGTCTCGCTTCAGTATAGATACATTGGGTGTGGAATGGGTGATGCGCAGAACTACCCTGACAACTTTCGTTGCCGTGTCAGTAGGTGTATTCTCCTTGGTTCAGTATTCATCTTTAGTTGGGCTAACTCAGCCTTCATTTGCTTCATTTCTTCTACCATAAATTTGCGTCGTTTCTCTAACTCTATTTGTAGCTTGATCTTTTGCCGCTCCCGATTCATTTGTTCTTCGAGCTCCTGATTCTTGAGCTCAGATGCTTCCAACTCTAGAGCTTGTTGTCACTTGACAGCCTGCACTTTAGCTTCAAGGGCAGCATATCCAATTGTTTATGTTTTAACTCCTTTTCTTCATCATCCTCAACTTCATTGTCCACCTCATTGTTATCTTTATTTGGCTCATGTTCATTATATGGCTCATCATGGTCTTTATTTTGATCTTCCAACTCAGCAATCGCAGGCTGGTGCGTTTGCATTTTGCCAATATTCTTCTGCATCCCGACACGTTCGTTGTCATCTGTAAGGCGATCAGCATATGTATTATGGGCAGTAGCAAAATCTCGCAATAATTGGTTAAACTCTATCATCCGTTCCTTCACTGCCATAAGATTGGTATCAACGGCCATTAGCCTATCCACAGCTGTTATGATTCTTGTTATTGCTGCCTTTGCTACGGCACGACGTGACTTACGGTGGGCGATTTCAACTTGTAATTCATCAAGCTCTTCAACGTTTTCAATATTTTCTTCTTTAGACATATTTACAGCATGAATAAACCATACAACGACACAAATATAGCTTGCTTTGATCTCTATTTCGTAAATATACAACTATCTTGAATTCAGTACCTGTTCCAATGGCGATATTAAAATTCCAAATGACAATAACAGCGATGTAAACATTCCAACGACGACGACAATATATTCAAAGAATGACAATAATATTCCAACAGTACTGATCAAATGGCGATATCAAAATTCCAAATGACAATAACAGCGATGTAAATATTCCAACGACGACGATAATATATTCAAAGAATTGCCAATAATATTCCAATACTGATCGGCTTAGTTTCGAACTATAACGCACTAATAGTTAATATTAGACGCTAGAGGTATTCCTTGGTTGAACGTTCACACAAAACCCAGTATTCGTACTCGCTATCGATTTATTTAAGTACACAAAGCAGTTCACAAAGATTCACAGCAATTCACAGCGGTTCAAGTAGCGGTCAAACAAGCGGTTCGAACTGTGAATGAAGTAACAAAATATACAGGCTTACAATATGCTTAATAAAAGGCATAAACTCACAAAAAGTACAAATAAATGTCCAAGTAATAAATACTCACACTACTGGGCCAGTGGCGTATAAAAAAGTACACATTAAAGCACTAAATACATCATAAATACTAGTCG
Organism: Telmatactis stephensoni; assembly: GCA_029948255.1. NCBI lineage: Eukaryota > Metazoa > Cnidaria > Anthozoa > Actiniaria > Isophelliidae > Telmatactis > Telmatactis stephensoni. The sequence goes on from JALIZF010001364.1 coordinate 198,219, forward strand.
CACATGGTTCTTGCAGACTCTCAAACGTTTGACCAACGTACCCTCCTACGAAAGACCGCTGACCGCAAATACAACAAATAAAAATCGAACAAGTTACAAATTATTGTCGAAATCGTTGCATCGCGACCTCCAAGTTTAAAAGTTCGTTTGGATTTTGGTCTTTTCTGCGACAATCAATCAGTTTGGGGGCGGAGCTTATGTAGATTACCGCTGAACAAACGCGCCTTCCGATCCCTCAGCACGATCGATCAAATACACGACCATCATCTTCCCGTGTAAACAATGACTCGAGAATATAGCAGAGAATTGAGATGGAGAGTAATTTTTGTAGCTACAGCCTCGTTTCGAGGCGTAGCTACTATGTCATCGAGTTCATGTCCGTAAGTAACACCACAGGAAACCCATAAGTCCTAAACTGACCAATCAGAAGCAAGTACGAGTGTTCGACAAACGATCTGACAAACGATAAAAAAACAAAGCAAAGTAGAATCTAATCTGAAATTTCCAAGCTATCAGAAAGAATTTCCGTGAATGGATGTTTACCCTGTGTAAACTACATTATAATTTGCTCCTTGGTTAGCTCGTTACTGTAGCCTCAAGCCACTGGATTGAAAATTTCCAGCAGTTTTATCGAAATGTGATTTTGTGTCGGCTGTTGCTTGATCGACTGTCTCGCTGATCATCAGGAATGCCAGCGGTGAACTGTACTGTGAAGTTGTGTGAAGGAAAAAACGATGCCGAGAAAAAAAGGTTCATATAGTCGGTGATCCTCGTATCTACCAAATTAACTGAAGACGCCAAGTAATCAAAAGAAATAGTAAGTTTCAGTTAAACGGGTCCTCACATGCAATTTACGAACACTTCACAGTCACAACTGACAACTGTAAGCGAAGCTTGCTTACGATTTTCTACAGACGAATTTTCGCTACAAATACTGTCTGTTTGTACACGAATATCATCGTGTTAAGCTATTTCATATCTTATTTGATGTGGATTCTACTTCAGTGGAATGTATATTGCGTCGATCAGGACATAGTGATCAGGAGCATGACTGGTTGACTGACTTGACTTCTCATCTCTTGATTCCCAACGTTTCTTTTAAATTTTACTTTAGGACCGATTGAGACAGGGCTTTTTTATAATAGGTACTTCAAAATTGATTGAATAAGTCAGAGTTAACTCTGAATAAACTAACATTTTCAATACAGTTTGTAGCTCACTTTTATTACACGTGCAATCAAACACGTTCCTTGAGGAGTCCCATTTCAATCCAAACGATTGTTTATTGTAAAAAATGTAATAACTGTTCCGAACAATTCCTCTCTAGATAACAGCGATTTTCGAAATAATGTGAACTCTGACCTCCAAACTGAGTCCGTTCAGTGGAATTTGTTTTTTTCGGCCACTTCAAACAAACGACCCAAAAAATACTTATAAAGATCCCTAAAAGCATACCAAATGACGAATAATGACCTTTAAACGAACGACCTGTAAAAGCTAAATATGATTTTGGTATAAGTTAAATCTTCGTATTTTTAAAATTGACTGACAGAGGTGAACTGAACCAAATTCCAATTCACGGACTTTTCGCATAATTCTGAAAATCGCTGTAAGCTAAGGCTGTAGCTACATGCGCATTTTGTGCGCCTATTTTTTTGTCAAGGGAAGGATGGGGTGCAAAGGAGATTGCCCAACGTTTGCACGTGGGCGAAACCTTTGTGAAGAAAATTAAAAAAATATTCCAAAATAACAACTCTATTGAATATCCGCCGAGGCCTGCAAAGATAAGACAGCTTCGAGGTAAGCTTCAAGTTTATAACAAGTTTATAATAGTTATATTTACTTCCTCAACTTCATTTAGCGTTTGCTTGGTAGCTTTTCTGTTGTACATTTACAGCTCTGAATGGTACTGTAATAGTCACAAGTTTTATGTTTGCCATGACAGCTCAAGATATCCTGATGATGAAACACATTATTTCACAATATCCCGAAGTCTACGAAGACGAGTTAAAAGATTGGTTGGAATATTTGACAGGGAGAACATTTTCAGTTTCCTCTATCAACAGATGCTTACACAAAATGGGCTTTTCGCGAAGAAAGGTGATGCAGTTATCAATGTTTTTTCTCAGGAGTGGGAGGGGAAAGTTTGGCAAACTTCATATTTATACCCCTGCATAATTTCATAGATACTCAAATGTCGTCAAAATTTTAAATTGTTTTTCCTGTTGATCAATATATTGTATTATTAAGTTTATCTTACATATTGAACAGCTGGACGTCATTGCAAAACAGAGAAATGATAGACATCGTGCTGAATTTCGTCGAAGAATGTCACAGTTTGGAACTCATCAATTTCTTTTTCTCGATGAATCATCTAAGGATGAAAGAACTTTTCAGGTAATTCAGCCAGTTCTGTACAGGAGGGTGTAGAAATCTGCATTACACAAATATGACATGAAATACTGTATGTACATGAACATTTGTCATCTTACTTTCCCATTTTATACGTGTCCCTTGTTTTCATCTTTCCTAAATCTGTGTGGAAAGGCTGCTTTCCTTCCAAATCCCCAAAGGCTACCCTATTAATCCAATAGTGTTTAATACTGTTTTTATAATATTTGTTTGTTTGTTCTTTTTCGCAAGAGGAAATTTGGCAGAGGCTTAAAAGGCTCGAGGATCTCTGTAAAGGGCAATTTTACCAGAGGAACCCGCTACAGTGTTCTGAGTGCTATTAATATGGATGGGATTGAATCATCTCATACAATAGTTGGTGCTTATAATCAGAGACAGTTTGAATTTGCTATGAATAACTTTGTATTGCCATATGTGGGATCAGCAGCCAGAAGGGAAAAATGTTCTGTGGTAGTATTGGATAACTGTGCCATTCACATGTCAATTGCTGTCATTACAGCTGTCAGAAACAAAGGTGGCATAGTAATGTTCTTGCCGTAAGTGTGCAACTTAATAATAATAATAATAATAAATACTTTATTTAAACTGGAAGATCTAACAAACTTTATTTTGAAGTAACCATGTAATGAATATGAACATGTAGGAAATATAAATTACATGCTTGGGGACATTTAGTATCATGCAGACCCATGAATTATGTATTATAACAAAGCTCTTTTAAAAGAGAATTCTAGCACAATTTTATTAACTGCATGAAACTTTGTAATTTGTTTCAACATCAATATTGGTTGTCCAAATTTTTATATATATCTTACTAAATAATTTGGTAGAAATTTATGCTATAAATAACAGTAACATGTATATTTTTCTAGGTTTTGTATCTTTAAATCAAAGATATCTATAATTGAGAGATACAGTGGCAGATCCAAGGCGGTCCAATGGGGGAGGTGCCTCCCCCTTTTCAGTTGGGCCCTTCTTATTAAGTTAAATGGTAGACCCCTAATTACTTTACTGTTCATTACTCAGACCATACTCTCCGGACATGAACCCTATTGAGAAAGCATTTGGTTGCGCAAAGATGTGGTTAAAGAGACATCCAGATTTATGCATAAAATACCCACGAAGATGTTTTGAATTAGCTTTGCAACAGGTACTGTACATTATCTTAAAGTCCACATCCATTTTTTTTAATTTTCAAACTCAGGGTTCTTGTTAGAGAGCATATAAGTTGAGATCTCTTTATCCCCAATCCCCACCAATATCCTTTATCCCCCTCACCCCCTTAGGATTTGAGTGTTTTGCTGACAAATATTTTTTGGTTTCTAAACATATCTGAAAAATTCACTAGGAATCTTTCAGTACCCCCTTTCTCTATTCAATCTTTGAAAATATAGAGTGAAACAAAAAAAAAAAAACAGTTAAAAAGATATTCAATCTCTAACAAAAACTGAGTTTGAAAATTCAAAAAAATGGCTGAGATAGGCTTTAATTTATTTGACTGAACAAAAATTTGTTTTTCTTCAGTTACTTAATTCGAACAAACCTCGTACAACATTTTTTGATTAACAGATTACAGCTCAACAAAGTAGAGGATTCTTTCAAGACTGTGGCTTCTTCTAATAATTATTCAACTGTTTGTTGTTTTTTTTGTTTGTGTAAAATTAAGTTCAGTCAGGAACTCTAGAAGTGTGATAAATCATCATCACTGTTCTCATTTGTACAGCATTTATCGACCCATTTGTCTTCTTATTGCTTCCACTATTTTCTCTCCATTTTCTTTGTTAATCCCCATACCTTGTAGAATGCTAGATCCCAAATGGGGATGACATAAACTTGCAAAAAGAGGGCCATCAATATCTGCCTCAACAAATTGTGGTACAAAGGAGCCAAGATTATTAGCATCAAGAAACTCAATAACCTCTAAAGGTGTATAAGAAGCAACATTCTTTTTGCCTTCATTCAGATAGCTTTTCTCTGTAGATGCTGATGGTGAGACTTGAAAAGTGTTGGGCAGCTTGTTTAATGGTGAGAATGAGGGTGTGGAGGTCAGCTGGGGGTTGAATCTGTTACCAGATAGCACTGGACTCTGCTACACAGTTTACATATTGAATAAAATTTATATAAAGCATCAGTTAATATTGCAAAGCACTAATCATGTACCCCGGCTGAGAGAACAAGAAATCACATATTTGCTGCAATTTGCACATTTTTAATGTGATATTAGTGTTGGGGATTAATGACCACAATTTGATTATTTGATTATTGTGATGAGCATGCTAAAATATACAGTGAAAAAATCTACTCCAGAATAAGATCACATGTTGTAAAATGTGTCAACAAAGAATGAAGGTAAAGATGTGTATAATTGTGTATAGCTGGTTGTTATCTAGTTCAAATGGGGTTAAAACTTTTTGTTGACAGTATTTCTATTTCTATGCCAATGCTGCACTATTATGGAAATTAAGCAAACAAACAGTTATAATCCCAGAGTACATTTCATTAGCCACTTAAGTCTGTTCTAAAAGAGTAAAAGAAAAATTAAAGAGAGAAAATTGCAAATACACATGACTTAGGGGAACATTACACTGTTGCTAAGCAACCTATTTCAAATACATGTAAAATAATGAAAGGCTCACAAAATGGCAGTCATCTAGAAAAATTTCATGTTTGACAATTGCTAATAAAAAGTTTGTGTGAATAATTTGTTTTAGGAAAGTGAAAATATGAAAGTGAAAATATGAAATAAGAAAGTGAAAATATGAAATATGAGTCAATTTTCAATAAATTTCTTCATACTAATATTTTGTTTCTTATTCTCCTATTTGTGTTGGTAAATATTTACTCACAGCAGTATTTCTGTCTTATTACCTGATGTTGACTGGCAAGAATTGCTAGTAAAGAGGTTTGAAACACTTCTGTGTTTTTCTGGTTTTGGATCATCATTGCTTTTAAAAAATCATCTGTACTTGTTTCTGGGCTTCCTACTGATTTGTCTCTCCTTTTCTTTGGGGGCACACCAATTACGTCTATGAACTCTTCCCAGTTGGGTTCATCACCTACTCCTGCAGATTTTCCATCTATGATAAGGTCGGTCCACAATTTAAGATGTCGAATGCTATATCTCACAATGGTTCCTTTCTTTTCTAAATCCCGCACTAAGTCACAATGAACATCATTCCATGTGTCATTTTGTGTTTTAGTGCCAGGATTTTTAGAAACTGCTTGGACAAGCTCCAGTTCCATTGCGTCTGTCAAATCTGATTCATATTCTAGACTTCTTTTGGCTGGTCTGTCTATTGTAGTAATTCCTGCAAATTTAGTGAATTATTGTTAAATATATTATTATTTAATAATCAAATTGGATTTACATGCAAAGGCTCTTATGGAAATTTATCTTTTGACTCAGTCACTGGCTTAACTATTTAAATTACAGTATTTTGTTGGATCTCTCTTGTGAAGCAGCCAAACATGCAATGCCTATACAGAAGAGGAAATAAGAACATGCAAGGCACTGCCGAGTTTCACACGGTTAGGGAGTGGATAAAATTCACTGATTATTGTTTTAATCAACTTAAAACTGGTATAGTGAGAGAGAGCATGTCAAAGTCTGCATGTAAATTCATAAGAATTGTTTTTGTACCATTTTATGCTACACTAGTGCATGTGGTTAATCTTACATCTTAATTTGTTTCCATCCATTTTCATGTCCTTACCTGAGCCACTGGATGTCCCACCTACATCAACTGAAGCACATCCAATACGGATGCATGATAGCTTTTTTTCTTTAGGATCTTTATACTCCTCTTTACAAGAGGAAAAGTCGACTTCTGTTTTGAGCTCCACCATTTGCTTTGAGCCTTTTCTCAACCAATACAAACCAATGGTCGGAACAAACATAGCTGAGGATTTGCTTTGATGCTGCCTAAGAAGCACTTTTAGCTCTTGCAAAGTTGTCTCAGTTGAAACATCATGTATCACACTTGCTGTTTTAGAGAGCTTGGGATCCCCTTTACTTGATTTTTTAACTTCAAACAAGAACACATCCATAAATGTAGGTGCTGATACCAATTCACAGGTGCTAGTGCTTGAACAGCTCATTGCCATTAGCCTTGGCGAACGTCTAATTGGTGTCTTTTCATCTTCTAAAATAATAACCATTAATCATTTAAATAACTTGTGACTTTTACTAACTAAAAGGCTTACCAAACTGACAAAGTGCATGCAAAAAAATTTCATTCCCATCTTGAGTCAAACAATCTTAGGAATTTGTTTTATTTGTACAAATTTGGATATTGCATGGACAAAACAGATTCTAAAGGGAAGCCCCACATTTGACTCTAGTTAGGAAATTGACTTCTTTCCCATGTGATCATTTACTAGATATAGTTAAAGGGGACTATACAGTACATGGTAATGGGTAGATCCAGGGGCCGTACCCTTGGGTATCCAGGGACCCCCCCTCTCCTCGCTTGAAATTGGTTAGTATATCAAAAGGTGTATCCTTTAAAATTTTGAACCCCTCTGTTCTACGTTGGAATTAGTTGGTTTGAAATTAGGAAATATGGGCATCTTTTAAATAATGTGAAGCTCCCTTATTCGAATCCTGGACCCAATCTTATAACAAATGCAGATTTGCTGACAACCCAGTTTTGATAGCCCGTTATTCTAACCTGTCAGAGAATAGTGTAACTCTCTTTTTGGTGTCTTTGGTGCTTTTAGCTCCAGATCCACTGCTAACACCATAGTTGCCTTTCGTGAGGCCTTGCCCTTCTTTGTCATCAGTGGGTACTCCGCCAACAAAGCGGGAATATCGTGGTCTGACTTTATTGCTACTACTTGACGACTTTTGCCGCTTTTCTTATAGTATATTGTTTTCAATCTTGCGTCTAGATTTAAGCGATTTACAACATAATCCTCGATGCACTTCACGAGTGTATCATACGTCCATCGATACGGTAACACGAAAGGGGCGTGCTCTACTCCTTCCACCTTACCATCTCTTGTTTCTGAGTACAAGGCAACTTCACGCTGGATGCATGTACAAAAATAAAATGTGCTTTTAGTTAGATGCTACGCCAAAACCACAAGAATTCAAGTATAATTTCTCACTACAGCCACAGGTAGAAGTTGAGTGAAAACTTGGCAAAAACAGCGTTGTCAGCATTGATTGAGATACTTACCGTTTCGTTGGAATTCATCCATATTTGTGTTTCTTCTAAATCTGGTAAAACAATACCTACATCCTCATATTCAATTGTACTTAAAGAAAGAGAAGTCATTTTTGAGCAAAACAAAAATGATAAATGCAGATCGTGTATGTACCGCATGCACATGTAATACGAGTACGAGTGGATTGGGTACAGACCTTTAATGGTCAGCGGTAATCTACATAAGCTCCGCCCCCAAACTGATTGATTGTCGCAGAAAAGACCAAAATCCAAACGAACTTTTAAACTTGGAGGTCGCGATGCAACGATTTCGACAATAACATAAACAATTGTTCCTCAGCCGTTACAGTTGAAATTGGTTTTTGCTAAATATCTCAAAAACCTGACCTGCTCGGGACAAGCGGTAAACGACATCATTAACTTCAAGCTAAGGCAAAGCAAATTAGACTATCTTAAAGAAATTCAATCTGTTTGATTTCGAATAATTTGCAGAAATATTCTGAAGCATTCATTTTTATATGCTAAAAGTCACGACCGCCCAAACGTTACTCAGAAGACGTGAAACACCAACAAAACACTGTAAAGAAGCCTTTGCTTGTACACTTCAAAGTGGCTAAATGGTTATTCTTAACTCTCTTCCAAAGCGAAGATATCACTTTTTCTTTACAGGCAATTTTTGATAAACATTGCCGTAACGTCTATTTCGAAATTATTTCCAAAATATCTCTCAAACGACTTAATATTTTTGCTTGATATGCTAGGAGTGTATTTATTATCATCTTCGAAACAACATTTGAAAATCCCATTAAGATTGAAACAGTAAAACATTTTTAAATTCATCGTTAAAGATGGCCGACAAATGAACCACAACTCCAGAATGCAAACGGCCGCAACAGCACTTCATTAGCATACTGACACCACGCGCGAAGCTTGGAGACCTCGTTAGCATAACAAGGCAGGCTATTCACAATTCCCGCCAAAACCATACCAATTTGAAAGTTGTAATAAAGCATAATAGTCTAAGTGTGCATATTTAGACTTACCATAGTAAGCGTAATGTAATGGTGAACCGACGTTTATCAAAGTAGCTGATAATTATTATTCAACTTGACATTTTCGATTCGTTCATTTGCGCGTGCATTCTTTCTCTCACGTGGCGAGTTGGATGTAGCGGTAGTTTTAATCGTGCTGCTACGTTATAGTAGAAGAAAAACTAATAGAAAAAATGCACTAGAAAGAAATAGAGAGAAACGCTGGAAAGCAAAGGTCTGAGGCTACTGGTTCAAATATTGAAATAATAAATTATTCTTTTCTTCTTCTCTTTTAATCGTGACTTTTTGTTTACATTCTTTCGTCTTTCAGCTATTTTCATTGCAAGCTTCGCGCGTGGTGTCAGTATGCTAATGAAGTGCTGTCGCGGCCGTTTGCATTCTGGAGTTGTGGTTCATTTGTAGGTCATCTTTAACGATGAATTTAAAAATGTTTTACTGTTTCAATCTTAATGGGATTTTCAAATGTTGTTTCAAAGATGATAATGAATACACTCCTAGCATATCAAGCAAAAATACTAAGTCGTTTGAGAGATATTTTGGAAATAATTTCGAAATAGACGTTACGGCAATGTTTATCAAAAATTGCCTGTAAAGAAAAAGTGATATCTTCGCTTTGGAAGAGAGTTAAGAATAACCATTTAGCCACTTTGAAGTGTACAAGCAAAGGCTTCTTTACAGTGTTTTGTTGGTGTTTCACGTCTTCCGAGTAACGTTTGGGCGGTCGTGACTTTTAGCATATAAAAATGAATGCTTCAGAATATTTCTGCAAATTACTCGAAATCAAACAGATTGAATTTCTTTAAGATAGTCTAATTTGCTTTGCCTTAGCTTGAAGTTAATGATGTCGTTTACCGCTTGTCCCGAGCAGGTCAGGTTTTTGAGATATTTAGCAAAAACCAATTTCAACGATAATTGTTTATCGTTGCCATGGTAACGCTGATCATATTAAAACTGTCATAATTGAAAACTTTCATCTTATCTCTATAGCTGGTATCAATATCAAATCGATAGCTGCGGATTAAAGCTATAAACAAGGCAAATAAAAGTGAACGGTTTGGTCCAAAAATTACTATAGGGAGTCACCTTAAAGTTAGTCGCACAAAAGTTTCCTAATTTATAATACACTATACAAAATTACTCGATTCTGATTGGACGACAGGAGTACAATTAAATCGTTAATTGTACTCTGCAGAGTACCTATTAGAGTTATTCCGTGTTAGACGCTTTTGATACCGTTGAGATGCAAATGTGCAAATGTTATCCTTGGGCATGCAAATTACGAATACTGGCATGTCCTGTGAAATCTTTTGTTCAGTGAAAAGAATCATTCAAGCAAAGATTAACTTTTGAAACCGATGGAATTTTGCTCCTTTTTAAACATAGAGATAGATAGATGGATAGAGTTGCGAATAACGGAAACATTTCGAAATGAGAATGAGAAAGTGCGACAGAGACGAGAAATTTGGTAACACATAAAAAAGTGACAGTGTACCACTAAAGAACTGTTAATCACGTGTCGTGAGGTTTTCAGTTTTTTCATTTATTTCATTTATTACAATTTACCTAACGTTTTCTTACTCTGTCCAGAATAACACTCTTTCGCAGGCTTTCCTTTCAAGAAACTACAACGCCTTTTCATCTTTTGTTTATCATTTCACTCATCTTTATAAAAAGCTAGAAAGCTTACGATTCCTTCGATTACCTTTTTTTCACTTCAGTATCAGCGTTTTCACCAAGTTGTTTCTTAATCCTACATATTTCATGGCCATTGAAGCATTTTAAGATATCCAAAATAAATTTAAAAAACGTAAATTTTTAGGCCGCTCAAGCATCTCCATTGCCCACTGATTTTTTTATGAATAATGAATTGGAATTTACAAGTTTAGGAAAAAAGTGGACAACGGAGATGCATGACGACCAAAACAACTTTAACCCGAGTTTTCATTTATAACGCTTTTCAAATGAATTTGAGTTTATGTTGTTCTGGCGTTTATATGATTCATCATGCTCATCTAAATAGTCGAAGCTTGCGGTTTCGTGCGTTTACATCATTAAACATGCTATTTTGCATTAGCATATTATTTTACTCATTTGCATGTAAAAGTGAGCTTTGTGAAATCGTTCCATTAAGGTGGCTCGACTGTGTTTTGTTTGAGGCGCACCTCCGCTGTTTGATCGCAAAATGCGTCGCGGCAAAAAACCTAATTTCAAAAAATATTCCACAGCAAGTCTAGGGATAGATTAGAGTTTCTTTTGACGTTTTAAAAATCATGTTGATCAGGGTTTTCAATAATTTATAGTGGCGGCATGGCGATTTTCATATAACTGATTTTTTAGAAAAACTAGAGTTTTGTACAAAACCGCATTTATTGTTTCATATAATCAATATCAAGTTCTGCACTCTTACTAGGCTTCAACGATTTATAATAATAATAATAATATTTATTTAGACACGATTAAAATTTACAGCTTTGCTGATGTGGTCGTGTATAGCTATAAAACAAATTGATATATATATATTTCTATGGAAGCGTTTTCGAATAAAACGCGCTTGAACTTTTACGCATCAAAAAAGTAAACAATTCCAAGCATTCAGTTTACTTGCCGAAAACCTTACTTTTACGACTCGGAAAAAACTTTTTTTCTTTTTGAGCTCATACTGTCGACACATTCAATAACTGTTCGTTTAGAAAAGTAGAACAAAATTACGTCGCACGATTTTGAGAAATATGAATTTAGGTCAAGTTGATAGAGGTGCGCCTTCTTATCTTTTGTTTATCATTTCACTTTTCTTTATAAAAAGCTAGAAAACTTAAGATTCCCTCGATTAATTTTTTTCTAACTTCAATAGCAGCGTTTTGACCAAGTTGTTTCTTAATCCTGCACATGCATTTCATGGTTATTGAAGCATTGTAAGATATCCAACATAAATTATAGAAACATAAATTTTTAGGCCGCTTAATTACTTCGGGTTAACGTTGTTTTGGTCGTCAAGCATCTCCGTTGTCCAGTTTTTTCCTAAACTTGTAAATTCCAATTCATTATTCATAAAAGCGGCCTAAAAATTTACGTTTTTATAATTTATTTTGGATATCTTACAATGCTTCAATGGCCATAAAATATGTAGGATTAAGAAACAACTTGGTGAAAACGCTGATACTGAAGTGAAAAAAAGGTAATCGAAGGAATCGTAAGCTTTCTAGCTTTTTATAAAGATGAGTGAAATGATAAACAAAAGATGAAAAGGCGTTGTAGTTTCTTGAAAGGAAAGCCTGCGAAAGAGTGTTATTCTGGACAAAGTAAGAAAACGTTAGGTAAATTGTAATAAATGAAATAAATGAAAAAACTAAAAACCTCACGACACGTGATTAACTGTTCTTTAGTGGTACGCTGTCACTTTCTTATGTGTTACCAAATTTCTCGTCTCTGTCGCTTTCTCATTCTCATTTCGAAATGTTTCCGTTATTCGCAACTCTATCCATTCTTTAAATAGGAGCAAAATTCCATCGGTTTCAAATTAAAGTTAATCTTTGCTTGAATGATTCTTTTCAACAAAAGATTTCACAGGACATGCCAGTATTCGTAATTTGCATGCCCAAGGATAACATTTGCACATTTGCACCTCAACGGTATCAAAAGCGTCTAACACGGAATAACTCTATTAAGTCGCTATGGCAAAGACAATCGTTAATTGAAATTTTGTATAGTGTATTATAAATAGAAAATCGCACGATCTTCTCGTACAATTCAGAATCAATAGCTACTCGTAATGTTTTGAAAACTCTCAAATAGGACTCGCCTAAAGGCTCGTCCTATTTTGAGAACTTTCAAAACATGACTCGTACCTATTAATTCCGAATTGTACTCAAGATCGTGCGATTTCCTATACAAATATCAATTAAAAATTTTCATAAATGCTTTACAAAATCAAATCCGCCACTAAAGTTAGTCGCACAAAATTTTCCTAATAAATATCAATCCTAATTCCTTTATCCGCCACTCCAAAACGAACAGTAAGTTTACAATGCTCTTCCTGTAAAAAAATTATAAAAATAATATGATTTTCAGGTAGGCCGTTATAATATAGCATACCATAGCTAAAATTACAAAAAAATATATATATTTACTAATAATATTTCTCAAATTGACTTCCTTCCCTTAGACATTTAATTCATAACAGCCGTTTTGAAACTTTTCTGAGATTGAATAGCTTTTAGTGATTTGGTAGAGAATTCCCAAGGCTTGCACCATAAAATCTGAATCTCTGTTTTCCGGCCTCTGTGCGGGGAAGTGGGAAAATATAGTTGGTTTGTGAATTTCTAAGGACATAAGTATGCCTTTCTGAACTTAGTTGAAACATTTCAGTCAGGTAACTTGGTGCCAAATTTTGTTTAACTCTATGCATCAGAGTCGCTTCTCTTCAACCAAGGAGCTCTAGTGCCCGAGTAGAAGAGGAGTCAAAACGAACTCCTAGTATAATTTTAGCTGCTTGGTTTTGCAGAATCTGTAGTTTATCTCTTAGTCCCTTATCGCACTTACCCCACACAGAGGAACAATATTCAAAGTAGGGAAGAACAAGCGAATCATAGATCGTTTTCAGAGTACCATTTGGGACAAAAGGCCTGCATCGGCGCAACGCTTTAAGGCCATTGCTGACCTCTTTTATGACATTTTCAATGTGAGGCGCCCATCCTAACTTTTCATCAATAATCAACCCGAAGCATTTCTTTGTAAATACTCTTTTCAGAGGAACCCCATTGAGATGAATACATGTTTGGCTCTTTATCTAAACTATGAATGGCATGCTTGGAGCCAATTATCATATACTCCGTTTTAGTGATTAATACTGAGACGATTTGCAATGAGCCAATAGAGATCTTTCGCATAAGCCCAGTCCATTCCACTATTAGTGGAAACCATCCACTAAATATGATAATGAGGTAAAACAGAACGTAGAGCTATTGTTTTAAACAGAAAACGACTAACACCTTGAAACAATTGTAGTTTATTAGAGTATTTTTAGTATGTTTTAGTATTTTACAGTTTTCCAGGTTAGAGTGCTCGCACTAAATCCGTGCAACATAAATATTACAAAATAGGCGATAAGTTATGCAAATTCCTTTGTTTCCTATTGTCTAATCAACACTATTTAGTAGTAATTATTACTATTTGTTTCACGCATTAAGTGCGAGCACTCTATACTGAAACTTAACTAACATGAAAAACCGTATAAGTAATTAGTCATCCTTATTTTAAAAGAATAACAAAAGAAAACCAGATTTACTTATGTATTAGGCTAGCTTACATTTGCGCTGATCACTCTCGATCCGTCTCAGATTATATTCAAATTTGTATCAAAAAATTTCACTATTACTTTTCCATTGCGCGCTCCGAAAACATTTTTGTGTGAGCGGTTCCTGGGCGTCTTTGTTTGCTTTTCTCATCGGCTTCGTTCCCTTTTCTTTCTGTTCTTTGCTCTAAATGGCTTAGATTCCAGCCTGTTCAGTGTCTTCATTAAACTCTTTATTCAGCTCCGGTTTGTTGTTCTGATCGTCTGAGCTGTAGTCTTCCAAATTCACCAAATCCAATTTTGATCATTGTCGTTCTTCCGGCGTTACTTTCTTGCATTATTTCATCTTTGCTTTCTTGATGGTACTGGCGGCCATGCTTGGTGTATCATTACTTGTAGATGGCGTTTCATTATCTTCCACCATGCGAACTCCCCCCCCCCCCCCCCCGGGCTTTCAACACCCCCCACTTTAAGTTTCACAAATTTGTGTTTTTGCATTGTGGATATAACAATACTTCATAATTCAATCAGCTCCTTTATTTTTTATTATTGTTTAGAAACAAACTTCGTATACAGTACATAATTTTCTATATAGATGGCTTTTATAATGTGTAAATTTGACTTTGTTAGCACATGAATAGACGATAAATGTAATGTCGTCAGCAATCACTCTCCGTCATGGACAGAATGTTGAGACGACTATACTTTTCATTTCCTGTGTACTGTTAAATATGGTGATTTCTATTCTAACTCCAATTGCTGATGCCATCATCAACTTCAATATCTACGATGTATTATTTCTATTCTCGTTTCTGCTTTGGTTACGCCCCCTCATTCTGAACAATAATGCCATTTCATCATGCAACGTCTTGATCCTGCATTCCATGGTTATGCAAGCATTTAGAAGTGTGGGTTTGTTTGCAAGAATACAGAACCAAAGGTAATGGTTTTGGCTAAGCACAGCCGAACTGTCAGAAACATTCGAAGAAATAACCGAACATATATATATCACGGGCTTTGTCGAGGGTAAATAGGCGTGGCTCGGTAAGAAAAAGACGAAGGATGTGCATGCTCAACAATGTCAATCAAGTTTTGTTAACAATGATGTGGCTTAGAAAATATCCGTGCTTAGACACACTGGCTCTCATGCTTTGACGTAAGTCCTTCAACCGTATCTGCAACAGTTCACAGGGGTATCCCAATTTACTGAGATACTTTCAAAACCAGGTTAGATGGCCTACAAATGCTGAATGGAATGCTCTATGGGGTAACTGGAGAGAATTTCCTATTGAAGTAGGTTGTATTGACGAAACACCACACGAGATACAGACTTGTGGCGGTTTTTTTCTGTTAGCAGACGAAGGATATGCAAACACTTCCCCTCTACTAACACCTTTTCGCACTGCACAGATCCGTCGTATGACAAGGCCGATCAGAGACGAGCACGAAGGTTCAATCATAAACTATCAAAAAAACTATAAACTATGAAAACCTATCGGACCATCAGGACTATCTAACGCCACCCTCGGTGGCTCCAGCCCATAGGGGTAGAACTGTGTACATTTCCTGCCCAGCGACATGTTGTACTGATTGAACAGATCTAAAAATGGTAATAAGTTTTGAGATAACGATGATGAACAACTGCCTTTTTCACATTTCTTGTACGCTGTTTGCTTGCTTGAGGCAAAAAATACAATAGGCTCTAATAAACTACAGTAGATTGAAGTTGTTTTTTGTGTTTCAAACAATAGCTACACGTTTTACCTCATTATCATATTTAGTGGATGGTTTCCACTAATAGTGGAATGGACTGGGCTTATGCGAAAGATCTCTAATACGAAGCTTGAGAGCTAAAGCAATCACGACGTAAATGTAAATGCCAGTTCCGTTCTCTGTAGAGCGTGAAGTTTGTGCTTCTTGCAAATAAATGTGCTCTCCTGCAAATAAAGGCTGACTCTTGCTTATTCCTTCGTTCCTCTATCACAATTTTTATATGTTGTGATAAATGCCATTGTCTTATCCGGTCCTCGTTCTCGTTACCATCGTAGTTTGCTTAACCTCTCGGTTGTTGATGTTACTTAGAATATCTATTTTTTTATAGAATCGAACAGTTGTTAAATTCAAGTTGAAGGCGCGCGCGCGACGCCAATTTTCAGCTTTAATAAACCAAACAACGATTATTTTGTAAAGGATAGTACTTGGTATTTGGCGCAGTCATGCAGCAGTGCGTTTCTCAATGCTTGCGATAGTTTAACTGGTGCAAAAAAACAAACAAACAAACAAACAAACAAACAAACAAAGAAGAGGTTTAAGGCGCTGTTACACTTAGTCCAGTCCCAGACTCTCTTTCTTGCCGCTCCAGGACTCGCGGAGAAAGAGAGTCCAGTATAACTTGCATGCGCATGTGCAAAATGCGCCAATCAATTAATTAATTAGTATTTTGCGAGCTTGCAATATGCAAATGTCAGTGTTTGGTAGCAGTGGTAGTGATGCGTATCGAAAAATTCACAAATACGTCTTTCACAACTGTCCATCCGTAAATGGCCTGTAACTGCTCAAACTTTGGTAAAAGATTATAGTTGGTTTTTCCAAGTGCATAGCTCACTGAATCAACAAATGGCTTATTCCGAAATGAGACTGATATCGTGTATACAAAACACTTTCTTCTTCAGCCATCTTGAATCATTAGATGACTTTAGGATTTGTAACCACGCGATCACCACATGAATGTGGTGATCGCGTGGTCACTAAACTGACATGCGCATGCAAGTTATACTGGACTCTCTTTCTCCGCGAGTCCTGGAGCGGCAAGAAAGAGAGTCTGGGACTGGACTATGTTACACTGTGCAATTTTTCCAGCAACTTGTCTCGCAACGGCGTTTCAAAACAAGTTGCAGAGAAAATTATGGCGCTGTTACACTGTTCAATTCTCCCCAGCAACTGGCCAAAAATATTGCAAGTCGCGGGTTAAATGCCTTCACTCTAAACATTTTTGAAGTACGATTTGTTGTATTTAACTGCAAACTGAGTTGTAATAAATTGTTTGTTTGATTTTGGATTTTCTTTGTCTGAGCATTTCTTCAATTTCTGGTTTTTGTTTTGTATTGTATTGTTTGTTTGTTTTGGGGATCAGGAAAAGTTTGCGCGTGTTAACTTAGTGGCGGATTTTGGTGCTCCGAGGCTCTTGGATTTAATTAGGAAAATTTTGCGCGTGTAAAGTTAGTGGCGGATTTTGGTGCTTCAAGGCTCTTGTAATTAATTAGGAAAATTTTGCGCGTGTAAGCTTAGTGGCGGATTTTGGTGCTTCGAGGCTCTTGGGTTTAATTAGGAAAATTTTGCGCGTGTAAGCTTAGTGGCAGATTTTGGTGCTTCTAGGCTCTTGGAATTGATTAGGAAAATTTTGCGCGTGTAAAGTTAGTTGCGGATTTTGGTGCTCCGAGGCTCTTGGGTTTAATTAGGAAAATTTTGCGCGTTTTAGCTTAGTGGCAGATTTTGGTGCTTCTAGGATCTTGGAATTACTTAGGAAAATTTTGCGCGTGTAAGCTTAGTGGCGGATTTTCGTAATTCTAATAAAATATCGAATTATTAGCATTATGAAAATTTTGTAAATTATTTATAATTCTAAATATTATTTCTACAAACTTATTTTTTCGTTTAAATTTTTTCTAATACAGAAATATATAATTGCATAATATGCCGTTGTATATATTTTTGACACATTCATATTATGACATAATCTTTGTCTATATTTTCGAAAATTTTAAGCGACTATACATGTTTGTATTCTTTTACAAAATCAAACCGCCACTAAAGTTAGACGCACAAAATGTTCCTAAAACGAAACAAACAACAAAATTTCCCTATATGCTTTACAAAATCTAATCCGCCATTAAAGTTAGTCGCACAAAAGTTTCCTAATAAATATCAATAAATAAAATTTTCTTAAATGCTTTACAAAATCAAATCCGCCACTAAAGTTAGTCGCACAAAATTTTCCTAATAAATATCAATAAATAAAAATTTTCTTGAGACGAATTCCAGGGTTTACGTTCGGTGAACGTACATATGTACTGATTGTGGCCTGAATTCAGCTTCTAAAGCCGCTTGGCTTGCATCATTAAGCAAGAAAAGACGGCGGAGACAATCTCCTGGAAGAACTCAGGAGTGGGAAGCGACTTTACGAAGAAAGAGTCACAGTAATAACGACGGCAAGGTTCAACTGTGATCTCCGGAGTATGGAAGCTTCTCTGGTCGTTCTGTGATGCATCCCCCAACCTAACAAGGCCATTTCGGCGATTTTTCAACTGTAAAGAGGGCAATCGGTGCAGTTAGCGAGGGGGGCTCGGCACTTTAAGAAATTTCTAAGACTAAGAGTAGGGGACGGTTGCTGTCCAAATTTTTCATCAATGCCAATAATGCATTTCTTCCGCTGTATATGAACCAGCTATGATCACAGGAAGCCCAAGCTATACTTCTGAGTGATATCTAAATAGTGCAGGAAAATGGTGCAGGTTTTATGCTGAATTGTTCAAACTAGGGTAACAAGCATGAAATTTAGCACAATGATAGGCCTCCGTGCCCTGAGGAATTCTGGATATTGGGCCACGCCAAATCACGAATACTTACGGATTTATAGCCTTGGAATTAATTATCTTTCAGACAATAAATAAGAGCAGTTCCTTTTAATGTAAAATGATGATATTAAGTATATAGATAGTATGAGGTACGCGTAAAAGATATTCACCAATAGCCACGCCCTTTTAGGGGTACTTACGGAATCAGAGATACGGAATACATTATGCCTTAAATTGATATTTAGAGTTCGTCCTGCACTGTTGGTAATCTGAAAACTTGCACAACGATAAACGTTTATACTCTGAGTAATTCTGGATATGGGGCCACGCCCAACAACGAGTACTTACAGGATTATAGGAAAGGGACTTATTGTTTTCCGAAAAATAGAAAAGAGCAGTTCCTCTTAATGTAAAATGATGATATCAAGTATATAGATAGAGTAAGGTATGCGTAAAAGATATTCATCAGCAGCCACGCCCTTTTTGGGGTATACTTACGGAATTAGAGCAACGGAATACATTATACCTTGAATGGACACTAAAGGCTCTTCCTACACTGTTGGTAATCTGAACACTTGCACAAAGATAAACATTGATACCCTGAGTAATTCCAGACATTGGACCACGCCCAACAACGAGTACTTACAGAGTTACAGAAAAGGAATTTTTATTGTTTCTTACCCCTATTAAATACCGGCAGAATAAAATAGCTACATTAAATTAATAAACAAATTAATCAGTTTTGTTATGTTCTTCCTTTTATCATTTTAAAATTTTCATTTGTTGCTCTTGCTAGCTTAAATTATCTATCGTTTATTTTCTTAAACTACGAAAGAAGAGAAATAAACAAATGAAAAGAAAGAGAAAATGAAAAAAAGAAAGAAAAGACAGATTAGAGCATAATTTCTACTTGCGGCCAATCAGCCATTAGCAACGTCAGGGAAGAATTTTCAGAAATATCATCATGTAATCATGAAGATCAGGCTGATAGTCGACTCCTGTTGCATTGCATTGCATAAAAATGTATACGTGAATAGGAAGATATTATAAAGCCAGCACGCAAATCGACATCGAGCATATTGTGGTCCAAAAGCAATCCTGATATCTTAATATAATTCCAGTAGAACAAAAAGAAACGCAAATACTAATATTTCAGTCTTACTACTACTGCATATGCACGGTAGATGTAAGGGGACCAAACTTTGTCCCATATGCAATATAATTAAGGGCCGCCTGTCATGTGGGTCAAAATATAGCCCCACGAAAATGGCCAAAGTGGCCCAAAATAGTAGCTAAGTTGCCCCATTAGAAGGGACCGCCTGGGGGTTAAAAATGTGGCTCAATTGTGGGGCCACAATGACTCCATCATATTTACTGTGTGTAAACCAATGTATAGTGATGCTGATATTTCCACAGATTTGAATTGAAAAAATGCTATTGTTTTTAAAGCCGTTTTGCCAGATATTTAAAAAAATATAGGCTGTCCTAATGAACACCAATATGTTTTGTTTTTCGCACTTAGCATCAAGTTTCAAGTTGCGCAGATTTCAAATAGATAGGTATTTATGTCAATAGCAAAAACCTGGCTGCTTGAATGTTATTTAAAGAAGGGTGCGAATCATAATTTTCGACACAAATTATACCTAGCCATGGCTACATAATAATCGTTGTAAATGACATTATCTTACATATACTTTACAAATTGTAAATGCATTCTATCGCTATGTTATTCTGCAAGTATTTAATAGGGGTGGCTGTCAGCAAAACGCTTTACTGACTATTCCACTATGGCACTACGATTTATTACAACGATTTACAATAATACAATTTCCATTTTACATATTAAAAAAGAAACAATAAAAATTCCTTTTCTGTAACTCTGTAAGTACTCGTTGTTGGGCGTGGTCCAATGTCTGGAATTACTCAGGGTATCAATGTTTATCTTTGTGCAAGTGTTCAGATTACCAACAGTGTAGGAAGAGCTTTTAGTGTCCATTCAAGGTATAATGTATTCCGTTGCTCTAATTCCGTAAGTATACCCCAAAAAGGGCGTGGCTGCTGATGAATATCTTTTACGCATACCTTATTCTATCTATATACTTGATATCATCATTTTACATTAAGAGGAACTGCTCTTTTCTATTTTTCGGAAAACAATAAGTCCCTTTCCTATAATCCTGTAAGTACTCGTTGTTGGGCGTGGCCCCATATCCAGAATTACTCAGAGTATAAACGTTTATCGTTGTGCAAGTTTTCAGATTACCAACAGTGCAGGACGAACTCTAAATATCAATTTAAGGCATAATGTATTCCGTATCTCTGATTCCGTAAGTACCCCTAAAAGGGCGTGGTTATTGGTGAATATCTTTTACGCGTACCTCATACTTTCTATATACTTAATATCATCATTTTACATTAAAAGGAACAGCTCTTATTTATTGTCTGAAAGATAACTAGACCCTGTTAGCAGGGTTAACTCGTGCCCTGCTGAGAAATGGTATGACAACCCTGTTGTATATGGTTGACTAAGCAGTCGGTTCAAGTTGATTTGCTCTCGGTTGTAAGTTTTACGTGGACAAGGCTATAGTAAATTTTGCCGATCCGCATTCAAAATTTTTTTGATAGCCAATCAAACCACTCGGTCCAACGTTCCGACTAAGATGTCTTTAAAGACGAAATGAAATGAAGCAGTTTTTAGTATAGTTTGATAACGCTCTACGACAGCTGGAAACATCATCTGACTATTTGATGATTGAATGCCTTAGAAGCCCCGGGGGGGGGGGGGGGGGGTGGTGTTCTTGGCCATAAATCTGATAGGGGTGTCCCGCCCAACACTCAAAACCCTGACCCTATTTAAGACAGCAAAATCTTGGAAAGCCATACCCTATTCAAGACAAATAGACAAATAGGGAAAAACATATACCCTGTCTAAGACAAGGAGCTCCAATACAATACCCTGGAGGGCGGCACATTCCTGTATAGCAAATATATGGGAGTACCCCCCTCCCCTCCCCGATACAGATATGTGCATCTAATTGTAGGCTGTTCAGCAGAAGTAAAGTGAACTGTGGAATTTTGTTCCATGTCTGAACAATTGAGCTTAAAGTTTCTGAATTCCAATACCGGGTAGATTTTATCAGAGAAAAACAAAGAGAATACAAAGATATAGCACAGCAACATTCTAATTAAGGGCACAGGTTCCTTGAGGGTGAAGCATAGCAATTGCATTTCTAGCATGCGAATCAAATAGTTTTTACCATCTGTGGTACAGTCTGACATGGCCACAGTACCAATTGTTGTAACCAATTGTTATTATGAAATGAGATATAATTTTGTGTGATTAAAGACTGCATTTCTAGTGTACAACAGTCATGAATATAATATACCAATATAGCTTGGACTGTAGTGTATTTTATCTAAAGGTAGTATTGAATATGGAAATTATTTCAGGTTCTTCTGTTTATAACATTAAAAATGCCTTGTCGGTACAGTCTAGATGAAACTACCATACAGTTCATTACCAATGTTCATTATTTGAACTATGTTCACTGATGATGAAATACCATTATTTCTGTGGGCAAATATTGGTGATGTAAGGGACTGATAGCTACACACCTGCATTCAACCCAAACAACAACACATTGTCTTGACTACAAGCTGCATGGCCTACTCTATTAGCCACTTGACAGAATAAAATTGGAATGATTCACTCCTCTGTGCATGGTAATTCAATTTTTTTAAACAGATGACTTGTAGTTTTCCTGGATTTATTATTTAGATATTTAATTCTCTTGACTGGTATTCTTTCTCGATCACGCACATGATATTGAATATCACTGTTCAAAAAACAAGACTTTGAAAAAAACAAAAGGCTTTATTTCCATGTATATTTCTTAAATTTATTATTGACAATAAAAGTACTATGTCTAATGAAACTGTGTGTGGTTCTCGATAGATTCTAGTAGAATGCTTTGGTTAGGTTTTGAGAGGACCGATTTGAAGTTTGATTTCCTTCGCCGGGTCTTATTTCAAGTACGATCGATGAAGATTTAAAATCTTCTATGAATCAGCAAAATATTCAACAAGAAATCTCCTCTAGATTTGTAAACGGTAATTCTATCTAACATATGGAAAGAACAACAATAATCACGAAGAAAAAGGCTAAAAACTTACTTCAAAATGTCATCTCAAATGGCGGAGCTTCTATATTGTTGAAGCACCCAGTAATGCATTGCGCGCGTACAGTATTGCGCAAGAATGGCCTTTTCGCGAGACGACAGGAAAAGAAAAAAAAAAAACAAAGGTAATTTAAGACTCGTTGCCCGGCCTATGGCCTGGGCACGAGTAATTAATTCCAAGGCTATAAATCCGTAAGTATTCGTGATTTGGCGTGGCCCAATATCCAGAATTCCTCAGGGCACGGAGGCCTATCATTGTGCTAAATTTCATGCTTGTTACCCTAGTTTGAACAATTTTGCACCATTTTCCTGGACTAAAAGAGGAGAAAATGATTTAAATATGATAAAGTTTAAACCTCTCAAATGTTGTTGTGTATTATTTATTTGATTTAAAAAAACGATTTTTTAAAAATCCCCCTCCATCTCCTCATTCGTGTCGAGTGTAAGTAGGTCCGGCGCAAGAAAAAACGTTTTTTCACCAAAAAGCTAGCTGTTGTTTTGTTTTTCTGATAAAATAGCGCGACCCCACTCTACCCCTTGAAGATTTGCCTTTTGTTAAATAGAATTTACAACAGCAAAAAAAAAAAAAAAAAAAAAAAAACTGATTCAAATAAAACCAGCTGGGCAAATTACTTAGAGGTTAACGCACTCAGCGAGTGAATTATCGGGATTTATCTTCACGAGTTTGCTAACAATGAACGAGAAATTTTAAATACTGCACGAGGCGTTAGCCGAGTGCAGTATGAAAAAATTTCGAGTTCATTGTTAGTAAACGAGTGAAGATAAAATCCCGATAATTCACGAGCAAAGAGTGCGTTAACCTTTTTATTATTCAATTTGAGTACACTGCA
Source organism: Telmatactis stephensoni (assembly GCA_029948255.1). Lineage (NCBI taxonomy): Eukaryota > Metazoa > Cnidaria > Anthozoa > Actiniaria > Isophelliidae > Telmatactis > Telmatactis stephensoni. Next base: position 221,744 of record JALIZF010001364.1, read on the forward strand.
GAAGCAGGCTAAAACTGTCAGTCGACATCTAAGATCACTAGAAATCACTCAAAATAGTAAGACTTAAGACTTATTCAAAATTTATTTAAGTTAATAGCATTTGGTAATTTTAACAATACACAATAAACCTTTCAGAAGAAAACTAGGAGAAAAATACCGTGATACAAGAACTTTAGATTAAAGATAATAAACGAGTTCTCAGAATCCATGTTTACAACTTGCTCGGTAAAATTGAAATCGTCCATAAGTCTTATAAACAAAGAACTCAGACTTTTTTGGATCGTTAAAAGTGATTCAGCACTGAGTCCTAGAACTCGGTAAGTGAAAGGTCTAGAAAATTATCGCTGGAGTTTTGGATATAGGTTTAAACTGGCGACTTACGGTTGAAACGCTGCTAAACCTTGGTGCATGAAGCCGGGAAGAAGTGTAGTTTTCTTTTGTCGACAGCCGAAGGCTGAAGTAGTTTGGCGTTTTCTTCGATTCCTGATAAAATTTCTTTACCCCATCTGAGAGAAGTTGCGGGGAAAGGATTTCCAGACTTTCTGTTGGATATTTTTTGGATAGCCAGTCTAAAAAACAAAAATTATAATGATGAATTTGCAAAGCCGGCGAATAGTGTTTTGACAAAAACAACACGCCAAAAACTGAATACGGTTTGAATGAAAGTTAGAACTTTGTAAGCTTACCGTTAAAAACAGAGACAGACTTGTGGCGACAGACTTTCTAAACTTTCTATGAGATTTTGGATAACCAGTCTAAAAAACAGTAAATATTAAGATGAATTTGGAAAGCCGGCGAACTCTGTTTTTAAGCCGTTGAAATATGTTGATCTCAGTAAGCTCCAAAAACTTCAATGAAATTGAGTTTACCTTCAAAACAGGCACGCTAAGCAGTTTTAAGTATGCTCGTTGATCTTCTCTTTTTCGAAAAATCCTCAAATTTACCACCAGGAACATTTTTTCTTTCCAACTATGCGTTATTGCCAGTGCTTTATTCTATTAATACGTCGGTATTAATACGTCGTGACGTGTTGTCACGTCATAACAACGCGTCACGTGGTACAAACTGACCAATCAGAAAATCAGAATTTGTACAATGTATGAAAATTGAATAATAAAATATCTTAATTAATTCAATATCAATCTATCTACATGTGATTTATCTAAAACAAATAAATAAGTGATAATTAATTGTGAATTGACTTCTTTGTCTGATCAATATTTTCCTTATAATACTATTAATAGGCTCATCCTCTTGATTAGCTTTGCTATTAGGATGACCCAGTCTCTAGCTCAATATAATATATATGCCTATACTTTCTTTTTGTTATATGAAGACTAATTATTTATTGTGATTTATATTTATTGTATTATATTATATTTTAATTTATGAGTCAAATGTATTATTATATTGAGTGAAAAAATGTGTGAACTGTGAACTGTTAAAAAAATAATAATAATATTCCATGCAGGATTCGAATCCGAACCCTTGCATTTGCTTCGCATTGCTTTGTACGCGCTGCTCTAAATGATTGCCTGGGGTGCCTGTGAACAAGAAAGCTTGCAAGAATTTGTTTCTTTATTTTAATTCAATTCACGAATCGAAGCTGGACAACAACATGGCGTCTTTTGCAAAACAATTCTTTGCTAAGTTCAGAGCCTTTAGGAAGAAAATTGAAAAGTTATTCTACGTATTTTTGTGGTAATTTAGACTGTTTGAACAGTGTAACACTAAAATCAAGTCGCGCACTTCTCGTAGATGATAATCTTCTACTTCAGACTGAACGGAATGTACATAGATGCTGGACGATTTGGAAGAAAATTTATGGAAAACCGAAAAGCTCACGGATGAATAATACAAACTGCTCAGGAAGAAATGATGATGCTTATTGTCAATCGTTATTGTAGCCAGTACAAAGATTTAACTATACTGTTATAGTTTTCATTCGCGCACCAAGTGCAATATGCTTACTTCGTCCACAAATACTCAAAATATATTCTTTGTCATGCATTTTCTTACAAGAAATGGCAGTCATTTTGTTGTTTTCATTTTTTTTGGGCGGCCACGTGACCACAGAACAATGAAATTCGATAAATTCTAATGGGCTGATGGTTTTTAACTATATTGATTATCTTTTGTTATCAACTTGTTACTTGTTAGCCATTTAGTAAGATTCTGTCCGGAATAGATGACTTTCTTATTTTACTAACAGAATGATTTGCAAAATAGGTCACGTGACCAAGGTATTCAATAAAACATTTGTAACTATCTTGCTTGCAATCACATAAAGCCAACATTCCGAACCCGGATTCTTGTTAACCTTGATTAACTTCAAAATTCTTCAAAATTTCTATCCAAAATCAAGAGACCATAATACTAAGAGAGCAGAACTCAGTATTGATTTCTGTGCGATGTTCTTTGGCGGCTAAGGCTATGTTTAGTAACTCCGCCATCGCGCACGCAAGGTTCTCAAACAATAAAATTTGATGTTTGACGTGCGCGCGCGGACGAGACCGTTTGCCGCTGTCAGTTTTTGAATTATATAATTATCAATTAGACAACAGAAAGCCTCGCGCCCATGGCGTTATAGACGCACGAGAGAAAATATAAAGAACGATTAACAAACGTAAGAGTGGCACGAGGCGTAGCCGAGTGCGACTCTAGTTTGTTAAGAGTTCTTTATATTTTCTCAGAAATAACAGAACCTAGGACGTTAAAAACGGAGCCGTGCAGCCCATGGGGAAATAGTTCATAGATTTTCAGCTAATCAGAGCGCGCGTTATATGTGTCGCCATCTTAAAAACGAACGATTTGAAAAAGACGATGATGAAGATAGTGCGCGCGCAGTGCGGCCCATGGGCAAATAGTTCATAGCTTTCTGGCCAATCAGAGCGCGCGTAAGATTGTAGCTATGTTATAATTGATTTATAACAGAGCCTAGAACGTTAAAAACGGAGCCGTGCAGCCCATGGGGAAATAGTTCATAGATTTTTCAGCCAATCAGAGCGCGCGTAAGAGTTTAGCTATGTTATAACTATTGTTTAATTAAGAAGCCTTGCGCGCGCGATGGCCAAATTACTAAAAATAGTCTTAGTCGCCGCGAACATCTCGCAATGCACAGACATCAATACTGAGTTTCGCTCTCTTAATATTATGGTCTCTTGCCAAAATATAATCATCACTGCATTCGAACTGGGAAACAATCAAACAAGAAAAAACAATATATTTTCTGAAGTGATAATTTAGCTTTTTTCATGTTTCTTACCTGCAAAACTGAGCTTTTTTTGGTCAAAACTCGTGGTCCCTCGATATGATTTCAAGCAGTGTTTACAACATGGTTCAAACCTTGTTCCATTGTGATAAATTTCACCAAAATCCAATCACCTATACGATCGTTTTATCATCTGTAACATTTATCTTGAAAATAATGAACTATTTCGATATGCGGGAAGACATACAGGTTATTCCGTATAAAACAACTTGTTATACTTAATCAAAGAGTGATGAATAGCTCACTGAACATTTGCATTTTGTCTCGAGCAGAAACGTGTTTGAAAACGTTCATAAAATTGGTCTAGATCACATGTAGGACCACGTGCTTCGACCAAAAAAGCTCAGTTTTGCAGGTAAATAACATGGAAAAAGTCAAATATTAAATAATTTTGCTGGGGGGAGGGGGGGGGGGGGGGGGGGGCGCCGTCTAAGATGTGAAATTGTGAAAACGAATTCGAATTGCAAGAATTTCGCGCGAAAAAGTACGACATTCCAGTAAACATGGCTAATTATTCAACAATCGCTCAATTAAGTCTAAAATTCCATTATCGGTTCCAATTTACACAGCAACGTGTTGGTAATGACTTCTACTGCTAAATGCACCTTATATATAAATTTAGCGCCCACAATATGTATAGGAAATAATATGGTTACGAGTGCAATTTAGAATAAATTTGCACGAGTGAGTTTTCAAAGAGCACAAATTGCACGAGCCCGTAGGGCGAGTGCAATTTGTGCTCTTTGAAAACTCACGAGTCAAATTTATTCTAAATTGCACGAGTAAACCATATTATTTCCTTTTAATAATATACATGCAAAAATTCAAGCAAAATTTTCAAGTTTTCTGTAGACCGACTAGATAACGCTAATTATTATATTCTTAGATCTGTGTTAGGCTATGGTAAAACTGTTCCATATGAGCAGATATTAAGTACCGTCGAACTATCTAATCTCAAGAAACGACGTATCTATCAGTCAATGGTATTACTTTATAAGAGTTTATATGGAGATGGTCCTCAGTATATAAAGAATCTTTTTAGCTTTAGAAAAACACATTATAATCTCAGGGGAGATGGATATAAGCTAGCTATACCTAGGTTTAACTTATTATGGAAGAAAAAATCATTTAGCTATATGGCTGCTAACGTTTGGAATAGTCTTCCCAACAAAGTTCATAATGCAGCGAGTCTAACTGAATTCAAAAGCAACCTTAAGAAAGCCATTCTTTAGATTCTTCAGTTCAATTTATTTTCTATAACTATTGATAATTTCATACCATTTTTTTCTATATTATGTTTCCAAGTTATAATTAATTTATGTTGTTCACACACGTTCGTATTTTGAACGAGTTTCTAGCTCCTGGACGATACGTGTTTAAATAAAATAAATAAATAAATAAAAATAAATAAGCTTTTCAGTTGAAAAATCAGGTTAGCGCGCGCCCAGTGTTCGAAAGTGACCTGACGATGTCGTCACCAAGCGCGCGCTCAAGGGAAAAATTCAAAACTTTTCACCCGAAACTTGGGCACTTTTTGACATTTTTCTTGCATATTTTCGACAATTTTGGAAACAAATCCCGCTAAAAGTGTTTTATAAATTGTTTCTTTGATGAATAAAAAGAAGAATTTGACGTTTAAGGTTGGTGCCTACTATTGTCCGCGCGCACTGCTTTCTGCGCATGCAAAAACACTGAATTTTTGTCGGTAAAGCAATCGTAAAAGCAAGGCCTTTTTACGACTTTTTGAAAAAATAAACTTACAGAATTAAAGGAAAACCATTTAGCCTTTCCTGTGTTTAAATGAAATTCACAGTTGATAAATAGAACCTGAGTTACAACGCCTGTTTTGACTATCATTTCTACCAGAAACGATCTGTTTTCGCCGCCATCTTGAAAATTTCCCACAATGCATTGTAATTCGCTCTACTTTCCGGGGAGGGCTAGGGAATTTTTGATCATTTTCGCAAATTCTGATCAGTTTTCGCGCGTTTATCGGCAAATAACTTTCTAAATCGCACGGATACCCCTATTTTTTATTTCTGTAAATTGTAAAGTGGAGATTAACCTACTTTTTTAAAATACTTTTATGAATTTAAAATTGAAACTTGATTGCAAAAATTGGACTTTTCATTTGGCGGTCATGAACAAAAACAGGTCTAAAACTAGTAAAAAGTCATTGAAAAAAAATGTTATTCTGGTTTTTCATATTTCGTATGGCATTGACAAGTAAGAGAATTGTGTTGTAAACGTTTTAGTAAAAAAAAGTTTGACATTTTTTCAAAATATGGGGTATTTATGATTTTTTCTTTGGGCCTCTAGAATAGGCAGATTTTGCAACATTTGATGGCGTGTAACTCATTAATATGCACGGTGACCCCCAATTTTTTCCTTGGATTCTAGCTCCCTATGATGGGTTCTTTAATACCCATGTGGTTTTTGGCCAAAAAAATTACCTTCCCATTAGTAGGCACCAACCTTAAGTGCATTTTGACTGTTTTCTGCCAAAAGAAATTTGCACTAAATTTCCTTTTTTTGGCACTAAATTTCCTTTTTTCTGCACTAAATTTCCTCGAAACAGCACTGCTCTTAGCCAATCAGCATCGAGAAATTTTTGCATGTATATTATTAAGCTCAAAATAAAAGTGCGGAGTTCGATCTTGTCCTTCTTACCACTTTGTACCGACTTTGACGCGTGATGTTTTTCCATCTGGGGTGCCTTCGATTTAAATCATTATCCACAGCGCACTAGCGGTAGGTAGACTGCTTATATCTCACTGCAATTTAGTAGAAGCAAGAGAGCATAAATAAGAGAGGGAAACTTGTTAATGGGGCGCGCGCCGTGATGATTCCCATCTGTGCTATTTTTAGTAACCGGATGCAGTTTAATTTTCCTCTTACCCTACTCCTGTGCGTCATAATTTGACACTTCCGGACCCAGAGAACCATTTAGTGCAGATTTGAGTTTTCAAAAACAGCATTAAAATCAAAGTTATCTTAGTTCTGCTAATATCTACCATCAAAAGTGTGTACTTTCTGATTACAAAGGAACGATTTTGATGGCGAGAAAAAAGACAAAAACGTCGAGGACTTTGTTGTGTTTTTGAACGAAATTTTAGCGGAAATGCGCGCGCTACTGACACATCACATGCACGTCGATCATCGAGCACGCGCTTAGGTTTATTCAAAAATTTTCGCTCATTTAGATGAGAAAAACTCGTTTGTTCTTATAATTTTTTGATGTATGTTATTAATTGGACATCAGATGGCTTTTTCGTGGAATCTAAAATAAATTTGGTATCGATTGTGTGAGTTATGAAGCTCAAATCGCCAAATTCCACTCGTTCAATTTTTCGACGCACGGGAGTGGGGTAAGACGAAAATTAAACTGCATCCGGTTACTAAAAATGGCACAGATGGGAATCATCGCGGCGCGCGCCCCATTAACAAGTTTCCCTCTCTTATTTATGCTCTCTCTTGGTAGAAGATAACTTTGAAGAAGATCGCCAACGAAATGTCCCATGCCAACAAAAAATTTGTTGCATTCGATCTGAAATGGATTTCACACCATAAACACAGACATGCGCAGACAAATTGTATAACAATCTCGTACCTTGCTCGTACCGAAAGCCTGCGTTCCTCTTGGACAGCGACCGCTGACCAAGAGGAACGCAGGCTCTGGGTACGAGATTGATTGTATACATGCTACACCGTAGAAAGTTTCAAAAGGCACGCGCTGCTGACTGTGCACTGTTCGATATAAGAGACCTTACGCAACCACGACGGCAACGTGGACGGCGACGGCATAAAACAATATCTTTAATTACAAAATACAATAAATGCACGTGCAAATGTGTAGAACTGCAAAGATATCGACCGTACTCTTCAAAACTACGTGAAAAGTCCAGATTTCACGCTCTACCGAGAAAGGCAACTTGTAGAAGTAAATCAGCTTAGTTTTCGTTCGCACAGAAAACTGATCTTTCATTTTCATTTATTTCAAGATTCTAAGTCTGAATGTCACATGAAAATGAACAAGCGAAAGAAATAGCGTTATCGATTGTTCTTTAATCTTTTTTGGCGTCCCGTCTTCATGCACTGACGTCGCCGTCGTCGTTGCGGAGGTCCCTATAGTCTCTAAGGCCTAGTTCAAACGTCGGATCTCACATGTGCTGAATTCAATGCAAATTAATCAAATCTTTTGTTTCTACTCATTATCATCTCATTTGCATTGCATTCGACACATGTGAGATGCAACGTTTGAACTAGGCCTAATACAACGCAGTTTTCAGCCTACCAGAGCTTGCGCACATGTATGGAGAAGGCTATATAACATAATTATATAATTATCCTAAAATACCATAAAGCTAACTACAAAATTACTTTTGAATTTTTCTACCTATCCAAATTAACATGAAATTAAGGATTAATTTGGACAGTTTTCATTTAGGGTTTTCTAAAGAAAAACTGAGCAATCCAAATTAATGAGTAATTTGGATAGTTCGTGTTTGACCAATGAGAATGCAAGAAAAACATACAATAGAAGTAAGAATTCAACCAATAGCGCGGCGCGTAGCATTCATTCACATCTAAAATGGCGGAATGTTTTGGACTGCAAATTGGCTTTTTACACCTACTTACTTAACGTTTTCTGGTTTAAAGTGTTAGCGAGTGAGGTGAGGAAAGTATCTATTATATTTTTGTGTAGTTTTTCTGAAAAAAAATGACCCATTTTGAGAGAGTTTTTGAAGCCAGTTGAAATTCAGTTGGCTTTGGCGAGTATCGGCCTCGCTGCTTGCATGAAAACACTTTCTGAATGAAATTGGTAAATGAAAATGTTCAGAAAAAGTTAATCATCCAATAAAATGTATTTCATGGACCTTAAAGTGTATATTTTTATTTTCAATAATATGTTTTTTGCATTCAAAAACTCATCATGAATAATGTACTTCTTTGTGTACAAGTTGTCTTGCTTGGTTTGCAAAGACGCTAGATGAATCGTACCGAAAATGTTGGCCAGTTAAGCTTATATAATTAATAATTAATAGGACTCCACTCCTGTCCAAATTGAAAATAATTGAACTCAAAAAATTCCTCTGGCTGCCAAATTGGACTCGACCTACGGCCTCGTCCAATTTTGGCAGTCCTCGGAATTATTTTCGTCCAATTATTTTCAAATTTGACAGCGTGGAGTCCTATTACATACACCTATTTAAAAAAACGTTGTCGGGCGAGAGGCTTCAAGCCTACGCGACTAGACCGCAAAGGAGTATGGGTAGTTGAAAAAATTACGCTCTTTTTGGCTTTTGGTCTTTATTTTAAGCATCAATGAATAAAAGACTTCGTTGCATAAGCTCAACACCACTGGTTGAGAATTGTCGTGCTGATATTTATGTGGTTTAGTAGTTCCTACCCATACCCCATTTCGGGTGAGTCGCGTAGACTTGACTCTCTTTGCCGACAACGTTAATTGAAACAGGTATATACAAATATAATAATAAATGGAATCGAAATAGCCGTTTCTCAAGATACAGTCGAGTGAGTCCTGTACCAGCCAAAGCCTCGGATACAGTGCATACGTACTATTGTATACTGATAATGACGACTGCCAATAAAGCCACTTCAGTCGCTATTTAAACCGGCCACACATTTCCACGGGAGATGTTTATATGCAAAACTATATAACAACCAACGTCCAATTAACATAGTTGCCCAAACCGGCGAAACGAAGAACATCAATGGAGGGCGGGGCCCAAGGCTGGGGATCTTAAGGTGGCTGGACCCTATTTCGCCAGTGCGCGGCTAGTCGAATTGAAGCGGCTATTAATTGCGTTACAGAATTAAGTTGACCAAACTTTTTACGCACACCTACTACAAATGGACCAAATTTTATAATGATGCTAGTTTGGTTGAAATCGGAGCTTTTTTAACATCGAAATTGTTATACACTTGATTTGAAATTTTGCCAATTTTCTCAAAATCCAGACCTCGACGAGCAAAACGGTTTATGAGACTTTGTAAATCAAATGTTTGTCTATAATGTGAGAGCGTTTCAAGAAATTCTATTAAGCCGATTTTGAGTAAAAACGGAGCAATTATTTTACTTTGAAGAAATTTAAAACCGCGGGTGCTCTACTAAATTAATTTTATAACAATAATTTCCCAAAGAAAAGTTGCAATATTTTTGGTTCTAAATAATACCAAGGCATGGTTCTTTATTTTGTGAATATGTCATCGTATTTGCTATTTTTGATCGCCGTTGAGACGACTGTACGTAAAGCACTAAATTGCTGCGTTTATCTCGGAATTTCGACATACACGTTAATAATACTGGTTCTTGAAAACTAGTAGATGAATTTTTTTTTATTTCTCGATATTGAATATTCAATCCTTTACCAGTAAGGTGTGTAAATTACAAAGGCATTGAAGTTTTTTAAGACCATTAAATAATTTTTTAAACATTGCCATATGTGCATCTCTATTCTCCGAGTTGTTGCCGGTGTTTGATTATGCATGCCTGCATGCGTGTCGCTTTGGCACCTCGTGCAAAAAATGCAAATATATGGAAGTCTTCCAAGTTACTTGGACTGGTGAACTACTTTCCTTCGCCTTTTTAGCCTTTAATGTGTTTTCCTGCAATATTTCACTTCTCCGTTTTCTTTTTGTACAAGGAAATACCATAGTTCTAGAAACTGTAGTAAGGAACTGCTACGTACAGCGTTACTCTGGATATCACTGGCGTGACTTTCCATGTATATTTGCATTTTTTGCACGAGGCGCCAAAGCGACACGCATGCAGGCATGCATAATCAAACACCGGCAACAACTCGGAGAATAGAGATGCACATATGGCAATGTTTAAAAAATTATTTAATGGTCTTAAAAAACTTCAATGCCTTTGTAATTTACACACCTTACTGGTAAAGGATTGAATATTTAATATCGAGAAATAAAAAAAAATTCATCTACTAGTTTTCAAGAACCAGTATTATTAACGTGTATGTCGAAATTCCGAGTTAAACGTGGCAATTTAGTGCTTTACGTACAGTCGTCTCAACGGCAATCAAAAACTGCAAATACAATGACATATTCACAAAATAAAGAACCATGCCTTGGTATTATTTGGAACCAAAAATATTGCTAGTTTTCTTTGGGAAATTATGGTTATAAAATTACTTTAGTAAAGCACCCACGAATTTAAATTTCTTCAAAGTAAAATAATTGCTCCGTTTTTACTCAAAATCGGCTTAATAGAATTTCTTGAAACGCTCTCACATTATAGACAAACATTTGATTTACAAAGTCTCATAAATCGTTTTGCTCGTCGAGGTCAGGATTTTGAGAAAATTGGCAAAATTTCAAATCAAGTGTATAACAATTTCGATGTTAAAAAAGCTCCGATTTCAACCAAACTAGCATCATTATAAAATTTGGTCCATTTGTAGTAGGTGTGCGTAAAAAGTTTGGTCAACTTAATTCTGTAACGCAATTAATAGCCGCTTCAATTCGACTAGCCGCGCACTGGCGAAATAGGGTCCAGCCACCTTAACGTGCCTCTTTACTTATGATATTGGTAGATGAGAAACAAGGAAGTGCAGCGTGGCATACTTTAATTCAATTTTCCCCTCCCACCCTTCCCCCTTTCACTTTCAGTCTCGTTTTGGCCTTTGTCTTTCCGGATCTATTTCCATTGTTCCATCATAAGAAGAATGGATCTTCGAGGCTTTGGCTACTACAATATTCAATCCACTGTATCATGGGAAACGGCTATTCTGAAGAAAAAGTTTTAAAAATATGATTACTATGGTCTGAAGGTCTAAAGTGATACATATAAAAAAGATGGTCAAAGCAAATACAAGAAGTACATTTTGTAGATGACACTGCATGGCACATAAAGTATGCACTTTTTAACAAATAGAACAGCTTTTTCCGTGCTCCGTTCAGTAATACAGCACAGAGAAGTGACGAGAGCACGAAATGAGTATAAAGAGACAACTCTTGGATGCTTTCGGTACTTCCTAAAGCCGGCCGCACAAGGCGAGGCACTTTTCTCGCCGTGTGCACTTTTACCTGCTCTATTTTTGGCCTCGCGTAGCCAAAAATGCAGCGTCTGCGCCGAGAAATCGTCTAAGCTAAGTGCCTCGCGTGGCAGTTTCCTCACGCAGTTTCTCAACGAGTGCGGCGGGCTTAAGTGCTGTATTAATGAACGGAGTACGGAAAAAAGCTGTTCTATTTGTTTTATTATATTCACTAAACTGCAAAGAAAATATTCAAGGAAAAAAGTTCGATTCCCGCCATATCAATCTTGTACCCAGCAGTGACCGAGAAATGATAGCTAGGCTCTGGATAAGACAGTTATTTAGATCACTCTGATTGGTTGACAGAATAATAGAGGAGCGTTTGAATTGTCTTCATTTATTGCTTCAAGAAATAATTTCAACAAGTAAAACTGTTCAGAGAGGCCTGAACCATTGTCAGAATTTGAAACGATTGTCAGACTTCATGCACAGGCCCCCCTAATCATTCATAAATGTTTTTTGCGCGCGCGCATTTTTGCATTGGGCTTCCTGTGATGCTTCACCATGCGCAGGTTTCGTGGATATCTGTGTAAGTTTCAAGGGATGAAACTCCACGCGATCGTTTCTGAAAACTCGTTTATTTCAAATACAAAAATCACTTGTCATCTGGAAAAACAAAAATCCATGAATTGGTTAATGTTTAAACTAGGCTTTTATGAAGGTTTTTAAGAAGAACATCAATCAATGTCTGAGAGAAAGACAAAAAGCATAAAAATCGCTCGAAACGCAATATGGGCTTACCGGAAATAAAATTTGCGGAAGTAAATTTTATGATTTTAATATAGCAACTGCAAAACCGGAAGTATGCTTGTGAGTCTTCGTCCTTCACACAGCTCATCTGATGCTGAAAATCATTCTAGCATATTTGCAGATGTACAATGAATAAAACCTCTTCAGGGCTGAAGTCGTGAGTTCCGCTACACTTATATATTTTCTTGTTTGGGGAAAGGCATCTTGATATTAAAATTGTTTAAAACCAGAACTCTATCTGATGACCCTTTTTTCTTTTCTTACGAGAGATCTTTGTACATCATCTTGATCAAAAACTTTACATATAACTTCTGAGAGGTGAGTTTTTGAGTCCTTCGTCGTTTTCTACAAAACTTTTGTAAAGTTGCGATATATTTTTAAAATTCACACAATTTCATTTGAAGGTACGAGGTTTTCATAAATCTTATAAAAATATCGTATCGCATTCCTGGTAAATCACACACTTTTTCAAATACCGTGATCGAACTTTTTTACATGCCATTTTATGTCGCGAAAGAGTTTGAAGCTATGAGGTTTGTTTACATTTCGAAATGACTCTTCATTCATCTACTTCCAGTAAGCTCTTCTTGCGCTTCAGAGCAAAAACTCTCAGAGATTCATCCCTTGTCACAGGAAAATGTTGTAAGGCGCCTAATAAGCTAGAGCGTTGATGTGTTTTTGTGCGCCATTTGCCTTGACAACACTAATACTAATTTATAAAAAGCAGAGCACGCGCTCTTTCCACAGGAAGCCCAAGTAGAATATTACACATGCACGCGCAAACAACAAGACTAAACAACGACGATTTAGGTACATTTTTATTACCTTTATTTTTAAAAAAGAATTCTGTTTGATTAGGGGGCCCTGTGCTTCATGTCTAAAAGATATGAGCAGGCGATTAGATTTAGGGCTGTTTGTCGTTGGAGTGTGTGTTCGAAGAGCGCCGTTGGACTAGAGATTCAAATTCACACGAGACTTCAAAACGTAAAATAAACCACACAAATGACTCATGTATATTGTAAATATCATTCTTTACCTCTGAGCATATTTCTAAATAAAAAGCATAAAAACAAGCTCTGGATCAGGGAATTTCTGTTACAAATAGAGCGATTTTGAAGCCACTACAGGTAACCCAAACACTGTCATAAGCACTTAGTTGAGCCCAACGCAGGCTCTGGGGACGAGATTGCCGCAATACATGAAAATTGAAAAGGCGCACGCGCGCTCGAGCCCGTACTGATGACATCGGAACTGTGCTCCGTTATCTTGTGGAACACAACTTTCAGCCAATCAGAGCGCTCGTATCGGGAAGACTTTTAAAGTCTTATAAAAGTATACAATTATATTCTCCTTTAATTTACGCTTGTGTATGAAAGTTCACTGTGTCTATTCACAGTATGTTGGGTAAATTAACAGTTATATACGCACAGGCACCCCAGGCTGTTTTCGAGAGGGCGTTTTACGCGCGATGATGATTGAATCACACTTTTTCACCGGTTCACTTTGGTACTATCGTTTTTTGATTCAAAAACCACTCTAAAACGTGCAAAGATACGCTCAAAAACCTGCCCAAAACTTTCATTAAGATCTAATCTAGAAAAAATAAGAGACATTTTGTTTCAGTTTGTTGAAATTTATTGATTTTTTCGTGAGTTTTGTTTTTCTCCAATGAAAAACAACACAGGTAGCCCAAACAAATAATCATCGCGCGTAAAACGCCCTCTCGAAAATGGAGCCTGGGGTGCCTGTGTTATATATACGTAGATTTTTAATCCAAATGACTGGCCATCACCCTAGCCATCAATCGATCTGTCATTGGCGAGTTTTCTTTCATAGCTTTACGTTCAGCAAGAAGTCTCCTGAAATACAGGAAAGAAAAAGAAATTCGTAGTCAAAAAGTCCTTTCTAGAAATGTAAAAGAAAAACAAGAATTGCGCACAAGGCCGCGTGTTTACTCACCAAATGAATTCTATTTTTACTGACTTTTTACTGGACACAACTTTAGAACAATTTCTATTCCATCCACTTCTATTTCAATTTCTATTCCATTTCATTTCTATCAGTGACATTAAGGGTGTACTGATATACAAAAGTTGCCTGCTGCCAATTTATAGTTTGTCTTCCTTCCTTCCTTGTCTTACTTTCACATTTTATGACGTCATTGCGCGACGTCATAGCTACAGAAAAAAGCTTTAATTTCCTTTAGCAATTATATCTAATAAATCTTGAGATCAAGATGCATAAAACAAAGCATGCATTTTAAGAATGATCTCTATTAAATAAACTTATAATTTTTTGAATGTCGCAAATAAGCAAATAACTTCCGCATTTCTAAATTTTATGTCAATCCCATGCTTGGCTTTAAAGAAAAGACTGCAGATCATATAAGTATTGAAGAAACACTTCATTTGGAAATCCGTCAAAGGTTATAGCTTTTCAAAGCGACCAGAGGTAAATGTTCCACGCATGCGCATAACAAAAATTAGTTCTTTTTATAAGGGGTGCGTCGCTCGACCGGAATTTATATTATTCCCGCCAAAAACGCGCGCGCATGCGCCTATCGCCAACTGCACGACCCTATTTTGCATAGCAACCGCTGGACAGCAACATTAAAGGCTTTAGGTTGGTGGAATCCCACATACAATCATAATATTAAACATCAATACTGAATTTCGCTCTCTCTCAGTATTATGGTCTTTTGATGCAATCCTGCAGCAAATTCTAGTCCCTGGCTGTGACTTCAAGGCTAGTGGAAACCTTGTCGCGTAGAGTATGTTGAACTCCGAAACATTGACTTATACACATCAACCCATGATGTGATTTACAATCTACTCCTCCCCCTCCCCATCCCCCTACAAGTCTGAACCCAGACAAAGAAGAGGGCAAATGAGCAAATTAAGATTGTTACCTTGCGAGTCTTTGATGATCTTTACGTGATGACATCATTGCCGCGTTAACAAAAAACAGATTGAAGACGTCACGCTGAAAAAAAATTAACAAAGTAAGAAACGTAAATACACTGTACAACAAGCGCCCAAATAACTCTCAGTGTAATCCCTGCAAACTCCTTACTATAAGGACACTTTCCTCGTCGGATCACTTTCTCAAGCAATGCATGTAGCTATTGTGTTTATCCTGTGAGCGAGTATTTTTCCTAATCCTCCCGTAGCTCCTTAGGCTCGGTTCTCAAGTCGTTTGGGTTTGGTAGGTCCTTCATATATGGTACATTATAATGGGTCCTATTGTATATAACGAAATACTATTATTATTATTATTATTGTTATATAAAATAGGACCCATTATAATGTACCATATATGAGTGACCTACCTTGGGTTTCGTGCGCCCGCCGTACTCTCCCGCGAGTATCGCGGGCGCACTTGACCCCAACAGCTGGGGAACCGAGCCTACGGGAGGATAAGAAAAGTAACCGCTACTCGCACGGTACCTCTGTGTATCGCCTGCTATGACTTCCTATGTGTGTACACACGTAGGTCAATAATAATTCAAATCATAGCTAATAGTCTTGTTACACGGGGTAATTTGTCTTGTAACTTCCAATACAGTGATGACATAAGCATGGCATTGCAAGTTGTTGGTGAGACTTGATAGAGCAGATTTCGTATGAGTGTGAAACGGACCGCGCCGTGCCGTGACCGTGTCAGTCCTGTGTTGTCTATAAAAACATTCGAAATTCATGCCGTAACCGTGCCGTGACCATGCGGTGCCGTTTCACAGTCTTACAAAATCTACTTTATGTCAGATTGTATAATTCATTGGCGGTATGGAGAAGTGCTCTGTGACTGGCCAGTAACTGCATTCAGGTCGCGCTATAGATGTCACACAATGGAACTTGCTCCGCAAATTTGCAAAAACTTGGAGTTGTTCATTTTTTTATAACTTGAATGCTATTTTTCGTTGTATTGCAAGTTACAGAGAAGGGGGATTACGCGCGATCTCTTCTCAACTACTCTACCTGCTACGCAACAACAATGCATTGCAACTTGCAAGAAAAATTGCCTCGTGTATACACCTATTTGAAAAAAGGTTATCATAGCTAAAGGCGATAGGCGATAGGAAATAGGTCATTCAAACTCCGAAGTAATCAAGAAGTTTTAAAAATAGTTTCGTTATTCCGTTTGTTTTGCTCCGAACATTGGATATGAATGTCTGATTGTTGACCTTCTGAATAAAAACAAATAGAAAATCCAACCGTGAAAATTGGAATGACCTATCTCCTATCGCCTATCGCCTTTAGCTCTGATAACCTTTTTTGAAATAGGTGTATAAGGGCTTTAATTGAAGAGATTCCGATGAAAATGGCTTAAGTGATTTTTGGTTGATGCCGAGATGTTTTACCTCAGGGAAGTCCAGTCTGTGATTCCATTTTGAACCTTTTAAGATATTTCGTGGATTTGCAATCCACGAGTTAAAAACTAAACGATATCATAAAAAATAAAACTTCACTTCAGCCCTTTTCACGGACAACTCTTCAATTGTCCGTCGATCAAGGATGACCACTGTCTGACGTAACCTTGAATCTCAAGGTGAAACTATTTACTACAGCATCATACAATGGGCCTAACAAACCTGGGCGCTGCTTCCACCAAGCCTATGAAGGCTGTACCGAATAGGCTTTAGAAGCTCAACAGCTTGGTCAAAGTGTCCCTGAGAAAAATAGAGGAAAAGCAAACGTCGATTGAGGAAGATAGGAAGTGGGGACGAATAAAACCAGACGTTTGCGAGGGGAAAGCATGGCAACAACACAGCAATATAACGTCTACACAACACTTAATGGAAAATTGTGATACACTGAAGTCTTGATGTTTGTAGTCAGTAATCAAGAGATTGAAATGAAGTAGAGAAAGCGTCTAACAACCTTATCTGCTAAGTCAAATGCCTCACACACAGGCACAGCTATTTCACGAGTAACTTCGCAGTTCGTTCCACTTCCATTCCTGGCACAAAACAGAGAAAACAAAAATACATTTTAGAGTAAACCACGCCCTAATGAATGTATGTGGCCAGTTTTTACAACTAAAAGACATTGCTATAGGTTCCTAGAAAAAAAAAAGGTTTTAGAATTAGACTAATGAACTGTCGGAAATAATTTTACTCTGGGGGCTATTAGACGGAAAAAAAATTGGACATTTTATTTGCAACGGTTGAAAGACGAATAAATTGGAAATATTGTTTAGGTGACATACAGTAGTTGCTCTTCAGTGGTTTTATATTTCCACTAGCTACATGCATAAAACGTATATCTTGTACTGAATGACCGAGTTTTATACAAGTAGCCTCGTCTTGGCTCCTTTGTAAAAATTAGACTCTTTACGGCGTTTTAAACCAGAGGTGTAGTCATTGATTTGCTTACTTGGCATAATCTTTAAGAGACTCTAGAAGTCTTAAGGTTAAATCTTCGCGTTTGTCTCCAAGAGTACACATTATCAGATGGGCATCAACAAATGACTATCAAATATATGAATGGATAAATGGATAAATAAATAAACAAACAAACAAACAAACAAACAAACAAACAAACAAACAAACAAACAAATAAATATATATATATAAACAAACAAATAAATAAACGAACGAACGAACGAATGAAATGAATGGATGGATGAATGAATGAATGAAATGAATGGATGGATGGATGAACAAATGAATAAATAAGCAAACGAATAAAGAGATAAAGAAATCGATGAATGAACGGAAGGACGAAGGAACGAATGAATAAACGTACTTATTATATGGCTAGATAATTTCCTGAATTCTGATTGGCTAACGCATGGTCTGTATTTTGCTATATCGGGACCGCTGTCCCGGATGAAAAGAAAAGTTTGCGTTCAGGACTTCTCAAAGCCATATAATAAATAAGTTATTAACCTCGTTTGCTCGGTCTGTATGGGAAAATATCAGACCTCGGTCTTTTTGTACAGACCTCGCTGCGCTCGGTCCGTACTGTCAAGACCTCGGTCTGATATTTTCCCATACAGACCTCGCGCTCGGTTAATAACCCTTTAGTACGTACGTACGAACAAACGAAGGAATGAATGAATGAAGGAACGAACGGATGAACAAATGGATGGATGGATGAAACCTTGAAGGCAAATGAAAGAACACCACAATAGACATTTACTACCTACCCATAAATGAGTGTCTGTTAACTGGGCATAATGCTGCAGCATTTGATTCCATCTGTCTCCAACATTGACCCCTACGGAACATGCATTGAAGATGTTTCTTTATGTAAACATGCATAGTGTCTAGAATCCTACATCTCTAAGCACTACTTTAAACATTTCTAGTGGTTATCATTGGAATAAATAAGAATTTGACAAATAAATAAGCAGTACTGAAATAAATAACAATAAATAATAAATGGATGGATAAATAGATTGATTAACTGCCCCATAAAGCTACGGTAATACGAGCAACAAAATCACTCAACTTGTCTCGCAACATTAGCAATGCTGTGCGTTTTCCAACCCCAATTCAAACTTATTTCGCGACAAAATTATTTGTTGCAAGCTAGTTGTGGAATTTTGTTGCAGAAAGTGGAAGATCGTTCTACTTCATGCAACAAAATTTTAAAATGTTGCAAGTATTACCACTTCGACTCAACTCGTGTTGCAGCAAATGATTTTCTCGGCCAATGCGAATACAGGATTCACTCAACTTGCAACAAACAATTTTGTTGCGATACCAGTTTGTACTCGCGTAGAAAAACGCGCAGCATTGCTTTTCAACTCGTCTCGCAGCAATGTTGCGAGACAAGTTGAGTGATTTTGTTGCTCATATTACCGTAGCTAAATCACATAGAAAATTAAATAATCACCTTGCAATTCAAGTCTGTAAAGCAAAGAAGCTGCATTTGTCATATGGAATGAACAATTGGCACTTGCACGTCGACCAACTTCATCATCAAATATAGATAAAGCTGCTTCATATTCCCCCTGCAATTATATGTTTTACAGTCATTTATCTATTTCTGCAAGTTGTTGTGGATTTGTTATTATTGAGAAGGAAGCCTTTATAGTCACAAGGAGGGCTGCATGTACGTATAGGTATTGATCGCTGGTCTACTTTAGCAATGTATTCTGGGACTGTTAACTTAGTCAAACACCACCACACAAAATAAAGAATAACAATGATATTTTGTATTTCATGGTATCCAGGGTTCTCATCAAGTGCTAACAACCAGCTAAAAAATAGACCTCTATGAGGCCATGTGGTTACTGGCCTTAAATCCAAATATAGATATAGACCAAGGGCACTAGGACAAAGTCGTTGTGTATATATGTTAATAAACCGAGATAAAAATTGTACTTATTTGCTGTCAGTCCTAGTCACATTGATTCCTCTGCTTTTGATCTTTCTGGCCTCTGTTATAGCTGTTATAAAGCGCTATCTTCGGTCAAACGAACGTTTCAACGGTTTGTATTCGTTTCATATAGGGTTCCAATCTCTGCTCCGCCAAACGTTAGTTAGCGATTTCGTTAATCGACTTAAGATCACTCTTCGTATAATTGGATTATCTTGACAGGTACGGGCGCCAGTGATGACAGTTTAGCTACCAAGGCAAACCGTGAGCGGATTCAGTTTCAGTAATCTGACTCGGGTAAAACAGAAAGCGTGACCGTTGGTAGCAGTACAGGATTGAAGGAAACCTGAGTATTTTGTAGCTAAATTGGTGGGACGACAGTTTAGAAATACTTTACACAGCCGTTGCAAAACATGTCACAAAAAAACGGCGAATATAAAAATAGAAGCTGCTCTGATGTCAACTGGAAATATAATACTTCATTCCTTATTGTCATGATAGTTATTGTTATCATTTAATAGTATTATGCTGTAATGTCTTTTTCTGCCGTTCTTTCCTAACTCTTTCAGAAATAGCTTATAGTTATGGTAATATAAATGTGACGGTTCAGATACGGAACGTTTTTATGGAAGTTTCCTATTTCATTCCGAACAGCTTCGTCAATACTACGTTATCGAGAATTGATCAAACGTTTCCCCTACAGATATGTTTATGAACTAAACTGGACAGTTTGGTCTCAAGACATATATTTTATAACCACAAACTCTCAATAATCGACTTAAACACCCTCGG
The DNA here is from genome assembly GCA_029948255.1 of Telmatactis stephensoni. Lineage (NCBI taxonomy): Eukaryota > Metazoa > Cnidaria > Anthozoa > Actiniaria > Isophelliidae > Telmatactis > Telmatactis stephensoni. The sequence goes on from JALIZF010001364.1 coordinate 241,957, forward strand.
GACCGGCGCACGAAGTTCGCATATCTTTCGGCTTGACCCTTGACACTTCGGCTCTACTTCGGAGATTTCCGAATTACACACCCTCACGCATACCCGATGACATTATGTGTTACTGGCTTTAAAAAAGCCAGTAACCACAAAAATGGCCAATTTTGAGTCATCTACTTTTTTTGTAGAAGGCTTAATATGTGTTAAACAAACCTGTGCGAAGAGTGCTGTCACATACTTTTACATGCCTTAATTGGTTATTACTCGTGCCAGTCCCGAAGCCAGGGACGGGGCACGAGGTTTAAACTGCAGTTTCGTCAGTCATCGTTGTCACAAAATGGAAAATACACAGGAAGCCCAACACACAGGTCGTGGAGTCGAGGCGTTCACGTGGACAGCAGCACGTACGTCTTGCCATCTTGAAAAGATAGCGAAGCGAAGAAGAAAGCTACCAAGTTGCTTTTTGCCTTCTAAGATGGTTTAACTGCTAAATTACTCCAGCTGTTCTGTTGCCGAATTATTGAACTGATTTATGGACTCATAACATTGTCATAAC
>JALIZF010001364.1:247500-253646 GCA_029948255.1 Telmatactis stephensoni
AGGCCTCTTAATTGAGAGATGACGTCACATCCAAGATGGCGGCCTCCTAACAATGGAATCTGATGACGTCATCTTGTATGGCGCTAGGGGGTGTCCAGTGCACCTATGATGGACACCCCTCCCTGGATCCACCCCTGACATTTAAACAATCATTAATATACAGTCATACAAATGCAACAATACAAAACAATTTTGGATGGAACTTTACGTCCTGATATATGTGAAGTAAACAATATTTTGTGCAAAATATTGTGAACATAAAGATCTAACTCTCTGAAGCTACAGGTGTTTACCTAAATGTTTGATGATAGTTAACTATTAACAATAAATGAAGGTCTGCCAATGAAAATGACCAAAGTGCCATTTTTCCAAAATGACCCGACATTGATATTTGGCTTAGAAAGAAAGGCTTTTAATACCAATTTTGACCAAGTTTAAGTAAGCTCATCAGAAAAGTCACTTAATAGGACATTTCCAACAGAAACTCTTTGATTAGTATTATTAATGGCATTTGAGTGTCTGAAAACAGCTTAGTATAGTATCAGCATTTGTAGGTAATAATTAATCCTTGAAATAATTAAGCCCATGGTCAGCCCATGGGCTAATATACTGGTCATATGGTTTATAATCAGAAACGTTTTTTAACTGCATGTAGTTTTGGAATTTTATGATATAATTTGACATGTAATGCATGTACAATGACATACCCATGAAAACACTCTCTATAAGCCAAGGCATGTTTCTTTTCATGTTCTGTCACTTTGCCTTTGTCAACAAGGTTCATAATTGCATCATAATCTTTTTTTAATTCAGGGTACTTGTCGAGATCAGCATCAATTATTGGCAAACCAGCCTTTAATACATGGCCCATAACTAGAAAACAAAGTATTCAATTTTAACTAGCTACTTATAATTAGCCATTCCATCTTTGGATACATGTACTTAGGAACTGCAGCATTAAAGTTTGTTAAAATGTACTGTACATAAATAATAATAATATATATATATATATATATATATATATATATATATATATATATATATATATATATATATATATATATATATATATATATATATATATATATATATATATATATATATATATATATTTTATATATATATATATATATATATATATATATATATATATATATAAAATGAAATATATTAGTCAAAGACTAGGATAAATGATTCATTGTTTTATTGCTACAAGCTGGTTTCGTATGATCGTCAGAGACGATCACACTCAATCATTACAATGTCACTCAATCACTACAATGTCGAGCACTCTTTGGAAAACATTTTCAATGATCTTTATTATATATATATATATATATATATATATATATATATACACCAAATCCCTAAAACTTTGATATTGTTCTGATATATATACATATATATATCCGCCATTTTCTATTGTCTTTCCTTTTGTTCTCAAGTTTTCCCTTGAGAACAACCTTCAGAACAAAAGGAAAGACAATGGAAAATGGCGGATATATATATGTATATATATCAGAACAATATCAAAGTTTTAGGGATTTGGTGTATATATATATATATATATATATATATATATATATATTTATATATATATAAACTAAATATAAACTACACAAATATATATATATATATATATATATATATATATATATATATATATATATATATATATATATACACTCGATTGCAGAAAGGTTGTAGTCTGCAAATACACAAATATACAAATATCTAATGAGATGCAAAACCCAAAATACTGCTTAAATCGGCATTGCTTGCATGCAATGATTGTCAAAAAATATTTTTAGTCTTTCTAAACTCTAGCAGATATTCAAGAACTATATTTTGGGTGTTGTGATCGCGTATTTACAAATTGCATCTCATTAGTATACTGAATAAATTAGATATTTGTGTAAAATGTAGACTACAACCTTTCTGCAATCGAGTGTATATATATATATATATATATATATATATATATATATATATATATATATATATATATATATATATATATATATATATATATATATATATAAGCTGGTACAATTTTAACAAACATGATTCTTTAATTATGAACTCTATAAATTATCTGTTCAAATGAATGACAATTATTATAAACTTAAGGGTACCTTTTTCTTGACAGAGTCTGGGAATTTAAAAGCCTATTTTTGTAAAAACTGACTGCATGCAGCCCCAAACAAGCTGTAATTTGCACCACCAAGTGAAGGGCCACATAGATGTCTTTTAAAGGATAAATTGTTTATTCACATGTCTAGTACTAATCTCTTATTACAAGAAGATCTACCAAGTATGCTGTACAATTTCTAGATATATTATCAACATTACCAAAGTTAGGATCAGCTTCAATCACTCTTGCTATGGTCTTTTCAAGTCCACCAAGACTATCATTTTCATAGTACTGAACAATCTACATATCAAAATATATATATCAAACAATTGTTTTCATAACATAGATTCAATACAACACTGCTCTAATTGGCCAGAAAACTGTGAACTACGTGCCCATGGGTTGCACTGCATGTGCACTGTCTAATGAATTCATCATTGTCAGTAAGCTTTTCAAATCATTCATTTTCAAGATGGCGATAAATATTAATAATAAACTATTTCCCGATGGGCTGCACATCTCTGTTTTTCATTTTTTCATGGGCATGCAGCTTTCTGTTGTCTAATTGATAAATATTTGAGTATAATTACCCTTGTTAAAATCATTAATAATAATTCGTTGACTTGGGCATTTTATAGGATGTAGTAATTTATTAGTCAGTAGGAGAAATGATCACGATAATAGTGAATAAGGGTTCCCTGTGAAAAAGACCTATTAAGTGACTTTTTGATGGATGTCCAGACATTGAGTTTTTGGCACAGGAAAGTTAATTGATATGATCATTTTATACCATTGAAAAAAAAATCATCAAAAAAGTCACTTAGGCCATTTTTATAGGGAGCCCTTTCATTTATGAAATATGTTTTGATATTATTAATTATGCATTACTACATGTGTATATAGTGTTTTGAAATAACTTTTTTGAACATTTTCAAATTGGTTTGAATTCATAATCCTATTGTTTCAAATTAGGTAGCAAATTAACCTGAATTTGAAAATTTTCAAACCAAATTACAATAATTTCAAAGCACAACATATTGCATACAGCACACAGTCATGTACAGTGCAAAAAACTGTTAGAGTCACAATTATAAGACATCTACCTGGGATACTGCGGCATCATACAGTTTAACAGCTTGGTTACTTGGAGTTGAGAACACAAAACCTTCTTTCTTCCATGCCTATATAAATAAATTATAAAACCAGTCACTGTACTAACATTATAATCATGATTTTATTTGGATGTATATCTTTAAAAAAAATCAGGTTAGCATAAATTATAATTGTTAATAATTTGGAAATTTATGGGCCACTTTGAAAATAGCACTGTGTACTACCAAAGGATTATATACATGTAATATCAAGTGATGTGCTAATTAGGCACTGTGACACATGGTGTCTCAAAAGGTCATGCCCCTGGTGTTTGCTGGGAGCCATCAGGCTAGCAGCAACACTAATCTTGGTGTGGGATTCCTCTGGGATTCACGACATTACCTCAAAATGGATCTACGAACTCAAATTTTTTATATGTATGTTGGCATGCTCATGGCAAGCCTTGACATCGCAGACCTTGGTTTGGGCTTCCTGTGCAACCATTATTATTCACAACTATCATCAAGTGGTTTATGTTTCTCAAAGTATACATCAAGGTCACGAAATGCTAAGTGACATTTTTCTGAGAAGGCAATGCTCTTTTACGATCGAGTTATTGTTCTAATCAAAGTGTGTCTATGGGCCGAATTAATATGGAAATATGGCCAATGTCTGGGAATTATATGGTCCAAGGAACAAGGATGGCACTGTTGATTAGTGCACAGCTTTCAGTGCATGAGAGCTAGAGGTCCCAAGTTCGATCCACATTGACATATGCTGCCGCTATGACCTTGCACCTTTGTTTCAACTAGTTTCTGTCTTTCCATTCTGTGTAGCTTTAATGGGACCGCTTTAATTACCTTTAAATACCCTTAAAACAGAGCACCAATGGATAGAGGGGAGGTAGAATGAGTGCACCATCAATTTCCTGGGAGACCAGCTTCTAGCTTTGCTTTTAGCTGAAGGGACTTCCAACGTTAAATATAGTGCTTTTACCATTTTTGCAATGTATGGGCCAAACCTGGCCCCAAATTTTCAAGCTAACTAATTATTTAAGTTATCAATACTGTAGGCAATGAATTATTACAACTAGGCATATTATTGTACACAGGTTTAGTACTGGAAAAAGCAAGTGCACCACATTTGCGAGTCAGATTATTTTGCTCCAAACCTTGATTTGGAAGATTTAATGGGATTTTTGACATTGTTGGTGGTACATGTATCTGTGGTTTCTGTCGATTTTTACAAATGCCAACACATTTAGCTACAATTTTTGTATGAAATGCGATAAATAATAGGTGCGGTATAAATAAAAGCATGTCTTAACATGTCTTATAAAGTAACGAAATCTGGAGAAAAAAGTGTAACTGCTCGCAGTATACATAAATAATTTATACACATACGATAAACCCTTCAAGCTTCTGAGCAGTTTTCGTCTTAAACTTAAACTTAACTTATCAAAAACATTTATATCAAACTTCTGCTGCTCCTTCTTCTTCGCTTCTTCTTCTTTTTCACAGATACACGAATTTTTTCATAAATTAGCTAAATATACATTTATTGTGTTATGAAGAATGTTTTGGAATTGTGCAGAAGTGATAAACTTAAAAGCTTACTTCGAACTATCACTAACATCTGCAGCAATTAATTAGGCAAAAGATATGTTAGAAACCTTACAAACTAATTCTATCATCAAGTTCCTAACAAGCTGGATAAATAATGTTACTTACGTCTATGTCTCTCCAATTATTCCGGTAATAAGACATATTTTTCTACAAGGAACACTTGGTGCGTACTCAGTACTCCGACAAAAGACGTCGTCCAGAAGCAGTCAAACGGAACATCGCACGTGACAGCACAGGGACCCCGAACATACCGGGAACTGCAATCAACAAAATTTGATTGATTGATTTGCCAAATTAGTAAGTGGATTGTTATACATTTTTTTTCATATTACATACAAATATGGCAAGGGAGTTTGATTGGAAGCCCTAAGGCTTATCAGTGCCTATCATGATAGATACAATCATAAAAAAGAAGGAAGCAAGATCAATCAATTTATCCATCCATCAAGTAATCCATCAGGCAATTAAGTCAGCAACCGCAGCAAGCAGTCAGTCAGTCAATCAGTCTGTCAGTTGCAGTCGTTCGTGTCAGTCAAAGACCGTTTGTTTGTTTGTTTGTTTAGATCTAATGTTCATGTCAGCCAGCCATGAAATTTTGGGTGTTTTCCATTTAGTGGAACCAACCAGCCTGAGAAATGCCAGTTAACTGGTACATTTCAATTCTTAGTTCTGGCTGGAACCAGCCCTACAAAATCAGGCCATTCTGGTCTGTTGGTTCCACTAAATGGAAAACACCCTATGTATGCATTATTTCATATTTATTTCCAAACAGTGCTTAGATAAGTTCCTTCATATTTTCGAATGAACTGCCCTGGCACCCCCCACCCCACCCCCACCCTTGCTCCCTGGGCAAGGAAGGGGATGGAACTCCCTCATTCATTGGCAGGAAACTGTGTAACTTATATAAGTGCAGGAGAGGCCAAGGGATGTCCCCTTTAGCCCTCCCCTTTCCTTGGTCCTATTTTTTTTTGTGGGGGGGGGGGGGGGGGGGGGGGGGGGGGGGGGAGGGGAGGGGGTGACTGAATAACGATCCGACTTAGGATTACCTTCTGATCAGAGTCTCACACAGATAAATTTGATTTGATTGATATCTGGCACAGAAGGAAGGGAAAGAGACCAAGAGATTTTAGATAATTTTTGCTTGCTGTCATCGTTAGCCGGTTGTCGTTGTTGTTGCCTATTTTGTTAATGTTGTTGTTCTTGTTTATTTTCGTTTGAATTTTGTTTAAGTTTCCCTTTAGTAAGTTACAGATTTTGCCATCCTGAAAAGATTCTTGAAATTTCTACTCTGATAC
>JALIZF010000788.1:0-82850 GCA_029948255.1 Telmatactis stephensoni
GACTTACATATGCAAATTGTTAGATGTTGCACTCACGGTCAAAAGATTGACCCCCATAAGAGTCCTAGTTAAAAAATTTGTGATCGGACACATACAGGGGTCAGACGAAGGGTAATTCATGCTCAGTCGAGTGTTTTGATGGACAATTGCCTAAGTATCATTTCCTTTGATGATCGCGACGGTTAACCATGGCCACGGTTAACCATGACGCCCATAAAGAGATACAGTAAATTAGTGTATTTAAGCATCGTTAACCTGGTTAACCGTGTGACGTCACGAGCGGATTTTTTAAGCTGAAAGCGCAAAAGAAAACTCGATATTACAGCCGCTTGATACTGCAAACAAGTTTTATACTACAAGACAGGCCTAATCTTCAGTGTTATCTCTTCTAATGTTATACGTTGTACAGTAATTCTTTAAAATATCGGCGTCATTTATCAACACAATGACGTGACGCTGGAAATTGGTTTAACAGCTAGATATTGGTTTAACAGCTGACAGGATATATAATTATGAAACCTGTCATACTCTAAAATGCATCTTCTAGTTTTGAAACTTTTCACATTTATTATTGGTGTTTTTGTTGTTGTTGTGTGTGTTGTGTGTTATTTGAAACTAATTTATCGTTCTTGGCCTTGCGTCTATTTCCATTCCTAAAAATGTATTCACAACCAAATTAGCGCGCGCTTGTGTGTTGGTTCTATCAAGCGCGCGGTTTTTCAACGTCTATATTTGAATAGGTAGATAGGTAGACTCACTCCTATGTCTTTTATATCGTTTTCCGCACGCTTTTCTATCAGATAAATAAGTACTATGTCCTATATGCTTCTCATTTGTTGTCCACGGACTGATATGTAGCTCAGACTGTCTGAGACCTATAATATTAAATAACTAGAAAAAATAATGCAATCATTTGGTGGTTTTACACTAAACTTGTAGTAGTCAAGAGGTAGGCCTCTGTATGCTACAATTTCGGGTGACATTGATTTGACCTAACAAAATACTAGCGATAAAAGCCATTTGGGAATTTATTCAAATCGTATCAATTAAGGCCAGTATGGGGACTGGTTGGGACCGCGTGCTTTTCAAATCCTGTAGAAATTAAGCACAAAGGCTGTTGTCAATGGCAACATGCCATCACATAAGACTCTGTTAATATTTACTTTTTAAAGGTCAAATATCTTATTATGCATCAAAATTCGTTTTGTGCGATATTAAAATGCCACGTAAATAAATGTGAAACTTCGAAATACTCCCATATTTTGATACCCATGTACCCGTGACTGCGATAGCAGAATAGTATTTTACCACACGGCTCACAGCAAAGCTCATTTCTGCCTAAATTACAACACTATAGCACAGTTTGTACGAATCGAGATGCCGACTTACATGTGCAAATTGTTAGATGTTGAACTCACGGTCAAAAGATTGACCCCCATAAGAGTCCTAGTTAAAGAAATTTGTGATCGGACACATACAGGGGTCAGACGAAGGGTAATTCATGCTCAGTCGAGTGTTTTGATGGACAATTGCCTAAGTATCATTTCCTTTGATGATCGCGACGGTTAACCATGGCCACGGTTAACCATGACGCCCATAAAGAGATACAGTAAATTAGTGTATTTAAACATCGGTTAACCTGGTTAACCGTGTGACGTCACGAGCGGGTTTTTTAAGCTGAAAGCGCAAAAGAAAACTCGATATACAGCCACTTGATACTGCAAACAAGTTTTATACTACAAGACAGGCCTAATCTTCAGTGTTGCTCTTCTAATGTTATACGTTTTACAGTAATTCTTTAAAATATCGGCGTCATTTATCAACACAATGACGTGACGCTGGAAATTGGTTTAACAGCTAGAAATTGGTTTTACAGCTGACAGGATATATAATTATGAAACCTGTCATACTCTAAAATACATCTTCTAGTTTTGAAACTTTTCACATTTATTATTGGTGTTTTTGTTGTTGTTGTTGTGTTGTTGTGTTTTTTTGAAACTAATTTATCGTTCTTGGCCTTGCGTCTATTTCCACTCCTAAAAATGTATTCACAACCAAATTAGCGCGCGCTTGTGTGATGGTTCTATCAAGCGCGCGGTTTTTCAACGTCTATATTTGAATAGGTAGATAGGTAGACTCACTCCTATGTCTTTTATATCGTTTTCCGCACGCTTTTCTATCAGATAAATAAGTACTATGTCCTATATGCTTCTCATTTGTTGTCCACGGACTGATATGTAGCTCAGACAACGGCGTGCAGAACCTGTTGAGACACTGTCCCAATTTTGGCCTTAATTAGCCAACCCTGTTTTATGGTCCCCCTTCCCCCCTCTCTCAATGTTGAGTAGGCCGGGGAGATTCCTGATAGGTCCAACACTTGACCCAACCAACATTGTGTCGGGGGGAGGGGGATTCAGAATATATAGCGGTTCCACGACTTACATGGTGGGTATAATATCAAAAAAACGTCAATTTTAGGGCACAATGTCTCAACCATTCTGCACGCCGTTGTCTGAGACCTATAATATTAAATAACTAGAAAAAATAATGCAATCATTTGGTGGTTTTACACTAAACTTGTAGTAGTCAAAGGTAGGCTCTGTATGCTACAATTTCAGGTGACATTGATTTGACCTAACAAAATACTAGCGATAAAAGCCAATTTGGGAATTTATTCAAATCGTATCAATTAAGGCCAGTATGGGGACTGGTTGGATCGCGTGCTTTTCAACTCCTGTAGAAATTAAGCACAAAGGCTGTTGTCAATGGCAACATGCCATCACATAAGACTCTGTTAATATTTACTTTTTAAAAGGTCAAATATCTTATTATGCATCAAAATTCGTTTTGTGCGATATTAAAATGCCACGTAAATAAATGTGAAACTTCGAAATACTCCCATATTTTGATACCCATGTACCCGTGACTGCGATAGCAGAATAGTATTTTACCACACGGCTCACAGCAAAGCTCATTTCTGCCTAAATTACAACACTATAGCACAGTTTGTACGAATCGAGATGCCGACTTACATGTGCAAATTGTTAGATGTTGAACTCACGGTCAAAAGATTGACCCCCATAAGAGTCCTAGTTAAAGAAATTTGTGATCGGACACATACAGGGGTCAGACGAAGGGTAATTCATGCTCAGTCGAGTGTTTTGATGGACAATTGCCTAAGTATCATTTCCTTTGATGATCGCGACGGTTAACCATGGCCACGGTTAACCATGACGCCCATAAAGAGATACAGTAAATTAGTGTATTTAAACATCGGTTAACCTGGTTAACCGTGTGACGTCACGAGCGGGTTTTTAAGCTGAAAGCGCAAAAGAAAACTCGATATACAGCCACTTGATACTGCAAACAAGTTTTATACTACAAGACAGGCCTAATCTTCAGTGTTGCTCTTCTAATGTTATACGTTTTACAGTAATTCTTTAAAATATCGGCGTCATTTATCAACACAATGACGTGACGCTGGAAATTGGTTTAACAGCTAGAAATTGGTTTTACAGCTGACAGGATATATAATTATGAAACCTGTCATACTCTAAAATACATCTTCTAGTTTTGAAACTTTTCACATTTATTATTGGTGTTTTTGTTGTTGTTGTTGTGTTGTTGTGTTTTTTTGAAACTAATTTATCGTTCTTGGCCTTGCGTCTATTTCCACTCCTAAAAATGTATTCACAACCAAATTAGCGCGCGCTTGTGTGATGGTTCTATCAAGCGCGCGGTTTTTCAACGTCTATATTTGAATAGGTAGATAGGTAGACTCACTCCTATGTCTTTTATATCGTTTTCCGCACGCTTTTCTATCAGATAAATAAGTACTATGTCCTATATGCTTCTCATTTGTTGTCCACGGACTGATATGTAGCTCAGACATGTCTGAGACCTATAATATTAAATAACTAGAAAAAATAATGCAATCATTTGGTGGTTTTACACTAAACTTGTAGTAGTCAAAGGTAGGCTCTGTATGCTACAATTTCAGGTGACATTGATTTGACCTAACAAAATACTAGCGATAAAAGCCAATTTGGGAATTTATTCAAATCGTATCAATTAAGGCCAGTATGGGGACTGGTTGGATCGCGTGCTTTTCAACTCCTGTAGAAATTAAGCACAAAGGCTGTTGTCAATGGCAACATGCCATCACATAAGACTCTGTTAATATTTACTTTTTAAAAGGTCAAATATCTTATTATGCATCAAAATTCGTTTTGTGCGATATTAAAATGCCACGTAAATAAATGTGAAACTTCGAAATACTCCCATATTTTGATACCCATGTACCCGTGACTGCGATAGCAGAATAGTATTTTACCACACGGCTCACAGCAAAGCTCATTTCTGCCTAAATTACAACACTATAGCACAGTTTGTACGAATCGAGATGCCGACTTACATGTGCAAATTGTTAGATGTTGAACTCACGGTCAAAAGATTGACCCCCATAAGAGTCCTAGTTAAAGAAATTTGTGATCGGACACATACAGGGGTCAGACGAAGGGTAATTCATGCTCAGTCGAGTGTTTTGATGGACAATTGCCTAAGTATCATTTCCTTTGATGATCGCGACGGTTAACCATGGCCACGGTTAACCATGACGCCCATAAAGAGATACAGTAAATTAGTGTATTTAAACATCGGTTAACCTGGTTAACCGTGTGACGTCACGAGCGGGTTTTTTAAGCTGAAAGCGCAAAAGAAAACTCGATATACAGCCACTTGATACTGCAAACAAGTTTTATACTACAAGACAGGCCTAATCTTCAGTGTTGCTCTTCTAATGTTATACGTTTTACAGTAATTCTTTAAAATATCGGCGTCATTTATCAACACAATGACGTGACGCTGGAAATTGGTTTAACAGCTAGAAATTGGTTTTACAGCTGACAGGATATATAATTATGAAACCTGTCATACTCTAAAATACATCTTCTAGTTTTGAAACTTTTCACATTTATTATTGGTGTTTTTGTTGTTGTTGTTGTGTTGTTGTGTTTTTTTGAAACTAATTTATCGTTCTTGGCCTTGCGTCTATTTCCACTCCTAAAAATGTATTCACAACCAAATTAGCGCGCGCTTGTGTGATGGTTCTATCAAGCGCGCGGTTTTTCAACGTCTATATTTGAATAGGTAGATAGGTAGACTCACTCCTATGTCTTTTATATCGTTTTCCGCACGCTTTTCTATCAGATAAATAAGTACTATGTCCTATATGCTTCTCATTTGTTGTCCACGGACTGATATGTAGCTCAGACAACGGCGTGCAGAACCTGTTGAGACACTGTCCCAATTTTGGCCTTAATTAGCCAACCCTGTTTTATGGTCCCCCTTCCCCCCTCTCTCAATGTTGAGTAGGCCGGGGAGATTCCTGATAGGTCCAACACTTGACCCAACCAACATTGTGTCGGGGGGAGGGGGATTCAGAATATATAGCGGTTCCACGACTTACATGGTGGGTATAATATCAAAAAACGTCAATTTTAGGGCACAATGTCTCAACCATTCTGCACGCCGTTGTAGCTGTTATTGCGAGGATCAAGATCTTAAGGTAACTTACATAATTATATAATAACACTTTTACATATACAGTGAATGGCTCAAGTTATTTTGAGTCTTTTTCTTCTTGTTTCTCGTCTTCTGTTCGCTTACTGGGATGGATATTCATTTCACTGCCATGGCCATATCACTGATTGCGTTGTTTGGCGTGACGTTCTGGAGTCGTCCTCCTGCTTGGCGTCTATTTGGGATGTTATTGGTTGTGGATTGTCTTTCAAACCACGATGAAATGTACCTGCGACATTCTGGTGTACGAATAGTGTAGATATAAGGATTTATGGCGCTGTGCAGGGATGAAAATACGCGGGCGTAGTCCGACAGAGGCCAGATCCAGAATTCCTTGACTCCATAATAGTGAGCCACGTGGGCTATTTGTAACGGGATCAAGAGGATAACGAACAGGATAACAATAACACCAACTGTTTTGGTCATGGCGATGCTTTGTCTTCGAGTTTCTCTTCCCCTACTAGCGATACACTCTGGTGGAATTCTATTCTTCTTCATAAAAATGCCAATATTGATGTAGGCAATCATGATCACGAGCAGAGGTAGTGGGTACTGAATCACGAACCTGAAAATAGAGTACCCTTTTTTATCTAGCTTGGACAATCCTTTTTTGAGACATCCCACACCATAGTTGACTGCTGTGATGTTATAAGGAAGATAGATGATAACAGGGATAACCCACGTACTTAGGACAATCAGAGTGATCCATACTCGTCTTATCTTTGGCTTGAAAGGATTGACGATATCCCAACATCTGTGTATGGACATGGCAGTGATGGTGTAAACCCCTGCACAAAACGGCACTGACCACATCGGCCAGAATATCTTGCACCACATAAGGGTTTTTTTGGGCAGATAGCCGTCATCATCCCGAAGATAGCTGAGGTGAACTACAAATCTACCAGTGTCAAAAGCGATGTTTATAAAATCAGCGCAAGCCAGATTTAAGAGAAAAATGTCATCGTTCGTTCTGCGTATTTTCTTCGTCCGAATAATAAAGACGACCAGTGCGTTTCCTACCACACCTGCTACCACTAACACGACCATAAGAGTCAGCCTAATCTTCTCGTTGATATAAAATTCAGTGAAATGAAATGATGATTGTGTCGTGTTATTCATGACTTCAGTGTTGCTTGTTTTATCTCATAGTTATTTTCTCGTGAATAAGATATTCATCGACCATGGTCCGTCTTTCTTGTTATTCTATAATTTTCTGAAAACAATGAAAAAGATAAGATAACTGGCACACAATGGTAGCCGGCGTTGTTGGCGGTCTGCGGTCTTTCATTTCTTCTCCGCCCCAAATACCGCAGACCGCCAGCAACGCAGGCTACACAATGGCGGTGACGGTCCTTATGGCGCTGTGTAGGGATAAAAGTACGCGGGCATAGTCCAAAAGAATCCAGATCCAGATTTCCTGGACTCCATAATAGTGAGACACGGCAACAAGAGGATAACGAACAGGATAACAATATCACCAACTGTTTTGGTCATGGCGATGCTTTGTATTCGAGTTTCTCTTCCCCTACTAGCGATACACTCTGGCGGAACCCTGTTCTTCTTCATAAAAATGCCAATATTGACGTAGGCAATCATGATCACGAGCAGAAGTAGAGGGTACTGAATCGTGAACGTCATCATTATAACAGTTAAAACGAAGAAGAAGAACATTAAACATTGTTAAATTAAAAATGGACATTAAGCGTTGAACATTAATCAGAAATCTGAGACAATTAACGTTTACGTTTTATAGATCAAATATAGCTCTTTACCGTAACGTTAATTTTAAGTAGATCAGATCGAGCAATTTCTTTTTCTAGGAACTTCGCGAATAAAGTACGGTCGAAAATCATAAATATTGCTATAAGAAAAAAATCGAAAAAGATACAAAAAATTCAACAACAGTAAAATTTACATTTATTAAGCTTCAAGGAAATATATACTTTAGCGAACATCGGTCGCTAAGGTTCCATGGCAACAGCTTGAGGTACTCGAAAATAGATCCGTTGTTCCCTTGCTCTGGTATAATAATAATAATAAACAGATATATAAGGTACTCAGACCAAAAATGATTTACCTTGAAATATTTCGCCGGACTGTGTCTCACTTAAGGTAGTTCGGGACTCATAGATTTTACGATAAACGTGTCTTCAAAATTCTTCCAAAGAAAGAGATACATAGGTGGAAATAAAACGTGAAATAAAAAGGGGCCGGGGTCACCGAGGTCACTCTTGAGAACACGAGGGAGGAGGTGTGGGGCGTTTTAGACACTTTTTATAAAAATGGCCTTGCGACATCTGGTCAAAATATAATGATTTTTGAACAACCAAAAATATTAAAAAGCAAACAAGACGATAGCATATGATGCAGAAAAACACCTGTCGAATAATTTGCGAAGAAACGCAAGACCAACAATAATACGCAAACAATAGCCTTCCAGAATACACGTTTTTGAAGGATCAGACACTGAGAAAAAAAAAAGATTTATTCAAAATCCTAACGATAGAAGTGTACTTCTTTTCTTTATATGAAAAGTTTATAAAATTATGAGTTTAAATCATCCACAAAAGTCAGGGGGTCTCCGTATTATTTCAAGAGTTAGAGAAGAACAAAGCATAAAACTCTTCGAAAACGAATACCAAAAATTAATTAGCGTTGTTCTTGCCGGTTTTTTCGACAGATAACATCCGCTAAATTTAACAGTTTGTGCTTTTGCTCCAATTTCACACAGTTTACAATATATAAAAAAATTGCAGAATTTGGTTGATAAAATGTAATTTTTCTTCGCTAAAAGTAAAATATCTTCGCTATTCAATCGCTGACTCGCTAGTACCCGGACTTCCAACGGACAAGCGAATGTTCTTTAATAAAAGTGCCTGAAATAAAGTTTTCTAAAATATCTCTGGAACTCGAGCAGCTCTAGACAAGAGACTATATGGGCATAAACTACATACCGAAACAAAGAAATTAAGGCTAAATTCAAAAAAAAAATTACCAAATTAAGCCTTGGTAAAAAAATTACCAAGCCTTTTCTGAATAAATCGCAAAAACATAAACAATACAAATTTGCCAATTTCCGGTCGTTTATTCCAAATCACTTAACTTTAATCAAAGAGTTTTAATCCCATGTTATCTCCTTTACCTTGGCATGTACTTTGTTTCTTAGTATATTTGGGTGCCCGGAATTCCTTGAAATCAAGAGATATTTCAAACTGAAACTGTTTTCGAGTTCAGCCTTGTTTTAATATCATTGCCATGGTAACACCAATTACACTAAAACTTATAAAAACAAAAACTTGAAAATCAGGAAAACCAGGAAAATCATCGTGTTAAATTAGGGAAAGCTTATCCCTTGATAAGCTAATCAATGAATTCCATTTTTTAACTGTTTATAATTTATTTAAAAAATAACGGCTTGGTAAAAAATTTTAAATTGTGCCATTATTTCTTTGCCTTAGTATGTAGTTCATTGCCAATGTAGCCCCTAGTCTAGAGCTGCTCGAGTTCGAGAGATATTTTAGAAAAATTTATTTCAGCCATCTTTGTTTACCAGTTGCTATGTCAACACAAATCGAAGTCAAATGGACAAAAATCAAAACTTTTATTCAATTAAGTCCAATAACTGGTGTAAAAACCATTTTAGTTGCTCAAAAGTAAGTTGCTATAGCTCAATTCGTGGAGTGAAAAACGGAAGCATGGCTGAAAACCTTACTTTTAGGACTCAGAAAAAGCTTTCTTTGAGCTCATATTGTCGACACATATTCAATAACTGTTAGTTTGGAAAAGTAGAACAAAATTGCGTCGCACAATTAGTTTGAGAAATGTGAATTTAGGTCAAGTTGATAGAGCTGCGCCTTTTCATATTTTGTTTATCATTTCACTTATCTTTATAAAAAGCTAGAAAACTTAAGATTCCCTCGATAAATTTTTCTTGTTACTTCGGTATCAGCGTTTTCAGTTGTTTCTTAGTCCTACACATTTCATGGCCATTGAAGCATTGAAAGATATCCAAAATAAATGATAATTTAAAAACGTAAATTTTTAAGCCGCTTTCTTCAGGTTGACGTTGTTTTAGTCGTCAAGCATCTCCATTGTCCAGTTTGTTTGTTTTTTCTGAACTTGTGAATTCCGATTCCGAGTGCAGAACTTGATCTAGATTTTATGAAACAACTAGACGCACACGTGCGTTCACTCGTGCCTATGCCTGGAGCCCTTTTTAACTCGTGGATATGCGAAGCATAGAAAGGAGTTATTGTGGGGACTCGATGTCACTCGCTCACTCAGACGTTAGCAGATACCCGTTAGAGTCTGGGTACGAGACTGTTTCTGCTCGACTCCGCTCGCCGCTCTGAGCCGAAGTTCAGGAAATGTTGTAAGGCAATTTTCTGATCATATTATTCGATCTTTTCCAATCATTTATGTATTCCGGGACTCCCTAACTATTCACAGATCAACGATATTTGCTTTTCACGATTTATGTTGAAATCAGACTATAGACAAAATTTATATTACATTTAGCTTGAAATAGCATTGACTAGAAGCACTCCCAGACATGTCCAATACACACGAAAAATATATACAGACGTTGTTTAAAGAAGAAGCTTTTTAGATCATTAAATTCCTAGTATTAGTACAAGCTATTTCAGGAGTAAAACCATCGAAGTACCGAAGCAAGTGTAGACATGACTTAATTACGCAATAGAATATCGCACTGCAGTCGATAGCCAGACTTTGTACATCGCTATCAAGCGACAAAAATCTCTTCAAGTGCAACATCAAAGTAATCCAAGCTTTTAGTGTTCGTACTCTATTATCACAAGAGTCAAAGTAGATAAGTTAAACAAACGAAAACATTTTGAAAGCCGCCGTCGGTCCGGGCCGCCGTGTGCCTCGAGTCCGCTAGCCGAAAACAGCAACAAAAAGGCGTATTGAGTTAGTTTATTGGCTTAGTGTTTTGTAAAGTAATTTCTTTTATCTTTATAGCGACATTTTGCTACAGAGCACAGAGAGAAGCATTTTTGCATTTGTTTTATAACCACACTCTGACAATAAATGTACAAAATTCACCAGACGAAATCATACAACTTCTGGATGGTCCAGTGGATATGCCCTTGGCTTTACAAACGTAAGGTACGGGTTCAAATCCCGGCCCGGCGGGGAATTTTTTTTTTTTTCACTTTTTTTGACACATTTTTTTTCTTCTTTTATAGCTAAAGACTCTTTTTCGCTAAAGAAATTATTGTTTTATTGAGATTTTTGTCTTCAAATGAAAACTCGTTATTTTACTAAAATGTATTGCTTGGGCTTCCTGTGGCCATTTCGGTCAATGAAGCAGTATACGCAGTGGGACATTACTTTTATTAGGTACATATCTATTCACGATATATCCACGAGTTAGCCATAGGGCCCTTTGATTAAGAGAGGCTCCAATGACCGGCTCCGTTCGTACTCTTCCCCTAGCCGTTTCACGCATTCTTCACCATTCCGGGAAATAGCTAACCGTAACAAATGACCTTTTTTGAATCGGCTAACTTAAACTAAAAAATATCTTGATTAGTTAGTTTGTCTGTCAACAGCTATTAGTGCCTTTGTCTTTCTATTATCATGCATAGGTATTAGATATCTCCAACATGCAAAAATATACCAGTTTTATATTCAACTTCTTATTTCACTATATATCTCAATTGTTTGCTGTAAAGACTTCTACAACGGCATATTTGACACAATAACAAATCGTGTATTTTTTCGTTCATGTTTCGGATGTTATATATATGAATAAAAGACGTTACGTGACCAAACGCGAAATACAAGGTCAATGGAATCTAGTTTCATGCCATTCCGATATTAAATTAAAATTCACTACAAAAACCTCTCAAGATCTCTTGAATGCTTGAATGAGGAATATAATTGACTTGCTTCTATGTATGTTCGTTTAGCAACATGTAGGATGAGAAATTCGTAGTTTTCCAGCTCATAGGAAATAGTCGTTATCGCGAGGGCCTCGGCTTTCAAGTACTCCATTTAGAGTTCGATATTTGGTCAAAGTATTGGAGATGAAGCTCAAAATAACAGCCCATCCTGAAGCTCTTATAAGTATATAGGTATTTCTCGAGTTAAAAGCTCCAAATTACATTGTTCTACTGCAGGAAAAGCCCGTCTCTGAAAGCTATTTTCTTTGAAGGCGGCCATCTTGCATTCCTAAAGTTCCTGGCTTGCGTTCGCTGTCGCTTAAAGGTGATGAATGAAGGGCATTGTTTTTACGCTCTTAACCAATCAGAGGTCCCTCAGGACGAACACAGGAAAAAAAAAAAAAAAAAAAAAAAAAAACATTTGCAGTTTATAACTCGTTCCCGGCCTAAAGGCCTGGGCACGAGTAATAAATGCGGTTTTGTAAAAAACTCTAGTTTTTCCAAAATTTCAGGTTTATGAAAAAATCGCCATGCCGCCACTATAAATTATTGAAAACTCCGATCAAAATGATTTAAACGTCAAAAGAAACTTTGATCTATCCCTAGACTTGCTGTGAATTTTTTTTGAAATTAGTTTTTTTTTTTTGCGATCAAACAGCTGAGGTGCGCCTCAAACAAAACCCAGTCGAGCCACCTTAAACATGCTGAAAAATACACAAATACAAAATCACACGTATTTTGGAATAATATCAAGTAACTGCAGACTGTACCACCTTCATATCCATATGTTGTCTTTTGTTACTTCATAAAACCAATTTTGGAATATATCCAGCCAGTTTGGCTATCCTTGCCTTACTCGCTCTAGCAGATTAATTCTGAGAGATTGAGTTGAACAAATTCAACGAAGAGCAAACAAGATAATAATCGAGCGTCCGGAAGTACCTGGCCTTGTTTATCTAGACGAACAAACACAAAATCTTTAAGATTTTTATTGTCAAATTGAGTTTTTCAATTCTTATTGCTATTCAAGTTATTAATAAAGCATTGTTGTTAAAGTATTATTATTGGATTTTTTTGCGACAAACTACAAATCAACCGTCTCTTGCAACCGAAACAGCACTGATGCATGACAACGGCGCACGTGACATTTTCCAATATATGAATAATATCTTTACCTCATCGATATCTATATAATAAAATGCTTATAGAGCGATAATACTTAAACCGTGAAATAACTTAGTAACTAAATAGAGACAAATAGTAGCAAAACCCTTTGTTTTCTATTGTTTCATTAGTACTATTTGTACTTTTTAGTTAGTATTTGTTTCACGGTTTTAGTGCTATCGCTCTAGTATGCACTTAAACTGCTAAATAAATGAAAAATTGTCGCCATACAACAACTAAAATGCCACAACAATGTGATAGCAATCGAAATTGTCTCGGTAATCTAAAAGGACCATTTTGGAGAATTGCCATCACATATACATTATCATGATCAAATAAAAGCTCCCAACTAAATCAAACCTGTCTAATACTTTATTGTCACAAGACAGGTTGTACCGTCATTCTCAAAAAGATTGTCCAGATGAAAAGACGTGTAGTCGTAAACATATATAACATTTTCAATTTTCTGGCAAGAATTTTAACTTTTGCTGCAAAACTACAATCCATTATACGCAATATATAATATGCAATATACTTTGGTATTTTGAATTGAAATTCCTGCGAGAAAAATTGAAAATCTGATATATGCAAGTAAGTTTATTAACGACTAAACGTCTTTTCATCTGGACAACTTTTTTGAGAATGACCGGTATAAGAAAACTGAAAATATCCAACTGTCTAAACAAATATGCGGTAAATTGCCGTCACAGAAGATCGAGCTGAAAGCTGATTAACACTGAAACTGAAAGTCAAACCTGTCAGATATTTTTAAGAATGCCACAAAAATAAAAGCAATTTTAATTTAACAAGAAAAAATATGTTCAAGGTATTTTAAGAAATGAGACAATGCGCGCAACCACACACACAGAGAAAAAAGCCACCATGTCTGGTCCTGTTTAGACAGCGTCACAAGACAATTATAGGTTGCTATCAATAGACATCATATCCCGTCTCGTGCGAAATTTTTACCAGCTGATCAATTGTAAGTCTTTATGGTTGAAAGCTTTTGACCCCCAGTCAAACCGGTTTTTGTCCTCCAGTCAAACGCAGATAATGAGATTCAACAGCTGATTGATAGCAACCTATACAAAGGTTCAAACGCTAGGACGACTGAGGGTTTGCCTTGAAATTGAAGACCTTGGGCCGCGGGTTTGTCAGAGAAAATCCAGGTTAAATTTTAGGTGCAAATCGATAGGTCTCTATTTGAATACCAAGACTCCCGTCATGGTTATGACTTTCGTGGTTTACAATTAAACCTTTTTATTAATTCATGATACTGAGTGAGTCACTCAGTATCATGAATTAATAAGAAGGTTTGTAAATTTAAATGCGATATACAAGGTTTGAACAGCTGTATGTACTTTGAGAAATGAAAAATCGGCATCACTGAAGAGTGATAGAGAAACGTTTGTGTTCTTGCGTCGTTTTCAAAGAGTTCCGCTCTAGCTAGAATATATTGGTGTATGGACGGGTATTCTATAGTCGTTCCCCAAATTAATTATGATGAGGTATATGGAGATTCCTTTTCTTGCCTAATTTAATTTCTCTTTTCATTGAAAATATATCCGATGGTTTTCACCCGTTATGTCAAATTTGCCATCACTTGTTTCAGCTGATTTCTATTTACAGTGAAATTGTGAAACGAACAGTGAAGTTGGACACCATTCATGTTTTCAATGAAGAAGAAAATTAACTTTATCGTTTTGTTGGTGGAAGCCCAGTAATGATAAAAAACTACCGGTATTTTACTGATGAGGAAGGCGAATATAGCTATTTCAATTAACGTTGTCGCTGAAAAAAGCCTAAAGGCTAAAACCTTTCAACTATCTGAGACTGAAATGAAATGAAATGAAAATGAAATTTTAGCATTTATATAGCGCAAATATCTATGTGTATATAATCCAATGCGCTTAGAGTTTGTTAGTAGTAAGGACAGACTGTTGTACCGGGCGACAATCCCCTACTCTTATGCGAATAGTTCAACAGGTTCTTTAATGTCCCCCATATACAGGTTAAGGAAGGGATGGGAGACAGGGCCTACGGTTTAACGTCCTTATCCGAGAAGACGTGAAGGTCTAACCGTTTGCAGATGTAATTACAAAGGCAGCACCTTCTCCTCAATTAAGGAAATATGTGTCCAAGTTGTAGAATTTGTAAACGGCATCATACAGTGAGTTTCTTATTGTAACGATTCCAGGTGATAAAAATTTTTCATGATTCCGCTTCAGTCAATTAATTGAATTAGCTATATATAAATGAATTTGAAGAGAACTTACCGGGATTGACGCTTCGGGGTAGCCTTAATTCTTCGTCCGGCGAGCATGTAAAGGCAACGAGGCACTTTGAGCTGAGCAATATGCTCCCGGTTGTTGACTTTTTGATGACGTTTGATATACGAACTTCCTAATCACAACACCATTGGCCGAACTCGTTACGGAAGCCATTTTGATAGATCGATAGCGTAGGTGCCTTCGATACGCTAAAAAAGGCAACGGAGAATTAACCACGTAACCACGTAAGAATTTAAACAACCAGCTAACAAATCTTGACTCGCGTATTTACTTCCTTGCTCTTCTTCAGTTGATGACCTTCCTAATTAATCCGCGGTTTCTTTATTCATGACGTCACCGGAACTCCTAAGAGCTGGCAAGCGGAACTCCTAAGAGCTGGCAAGAGGAACTCCTAAGAGGGACGCATTGGCACCAAAGGCCTACCAACAACTCCGCTTTTGGTAATTGGCGCTGGCCGAACCAATCTTAAAGGTACGGTAATACGAGCAGCAAAATCGTGCAACTTGTCGGGCAACATTGTTGCGTTGCAAGTTGTAGAGTGATGTTGCTGGTATTACCACCCCGCGCGCAACTTGTCATGCAACAAAAATCGATGTTGCAGGTTGTGAAAATTGCTGCGAAGCGAGTTGAAGAGTGATGTTGCCCGTTTTACCACCCGAAAACAAACTTGTCTCGCAACAAAATAGTTTGTTGAGAAATTTTGTTGCAGAAAGTAGAAGGTCGTTCTACTTCTTGCAACAAAATTTTAAAATGTTGCTCGTATTACTACCTCGGCTCAACTTGTGTTGCAGCAAATGATTTTAGGGGCCAATGAGAATACAGGATTCTCTCAACCTGCAACAATAATTTTGTTGCGAGACAAGTTGAGTGATTTTGTTGCTCGGATTACCGTACCTTAAAGGACCTAAATCATGGAATGTTCATAGACGACTTTCAAAAATAGTGGGCTCATTGTTCACGAGAACGAGGCCAGAAAGGACTCCACAATCATCATGGCATCAAATGAGTCTAAGTACATCCTGTAAAATGCACAGAAAATAGTTATTTCAAAATGAAGAGGACTAAATACAACGAGTTTGATAGCAACAGAAGTGTCGTCACGCTTAGGCCTTTGTGGCCTCCAGTGTTCTCATGTGCTAGGCCGCCATTTTTGAAAGTTGTCTATATTATTGTTGTATTGAAAGTCGCATATGCAACTCTAAAACCACAGGTCAAACAGTCTCACACCAACATTGTTTTTTGATTTGGTCCTATTCAGTTTCAAACCTCAATTTTTTAAAACAAGCCTACTGCGGTTTAGTATTCTGCAAACTGGCTTCAAACAGTCCGCTAGAATTTGGTTATTCGCTTCCGCTTATCAAAACAAAGAAAAGAAAATTTCACTGTGTAAAAAGGCAAATCTTCGAAAAGAATATGCTTGAATATAGACATGCATACTTTAAGTATTCAAGGAGTTCGATTGTTATTCAAGTCCGAGTGATGCAACGTCATGCTAGAATCACTCGGACAGAATTTCCGGTCCATTTTCGTCCCGTATACTCTTATACTCTTGACTGACTTCATGTTTTAAAATACGCATACTCTTGTATATATACTATTATTGTATTCGTTTAGTTGATGCTTCGAATATTCTTGAATATTGGACATTGTCAAATTCTTCCTTCTTTATAACAAACGTTTACCTCAAATCCTACCAAATACGACCTCTTAGACGATATATAATAGCTATACTATAATTGTTATGCTACACTTTTCCAATTTCAATTAGTTCTTTGTTTACCGCGTTACTGGTTTTAATAATTTGGTGGTTTATAGTCATCGGTTAGCTGTCAGTTTCAACTTAACCAGCTAGAATATCAAAGTAGGCCGAAATCCCCTTGGCTTGAAGAACAATGGATAGTATTTAACAAGATGTTTAGCTTAGATCGCATATATATAAATGGAAATATTGTCGTTCTGGAGAAATTTGTTATTGTAATACGTAGAACAACCTTCTTCAATAACGATAAGAATAACACAAATGCAAGGAATAGAACAATTCAAATACTTTTTTTCTTAATTCACAAATTTTTACACATACATATTTTATATAGCTATATATGACATTAAATACATTTTTAAATAATTTTTTGTAAAGAATTTGTAAAGAAAAAAAAGACTACAATCTTTGACTACTTAGATCTATATAGTAAAGAAGTGTGCCACGTGACTAATTAGAAATAGGCTTAACCTTGACGTCTCTGGAATAATGTGCTAGTAAACATCTTTCATTTTGCCTCGGTTTCCCATAATTGGCAATATTTTCACGTCACGTGCAACCAATCACATTGGAAAAGGCGCCGTCCAATATTAATCTGATTGTGTTTACCAAAACACCCGTCCTTGCGGCTGGCATGAGGCCTGTCTCGCTCACAGGACATTGTAAAAGAAAGTTACTCAATGCAAATCGGATAGTTACTCTTTTAGACCTAGAACGAGACGCGTGTGTACAAGTTCTTAAACATAATAAAACAAAAACTACAGCAAAGGAACTGTCTCGTCTTTGAGATAAAGGTTCATCGTCAGCTCTCGCAAGGAACCTAAGCTAATCTACACGTTTGTACCTAGTAGTCCCCCATAACACTATCATTTTTGTCAGAGTTCGCAGAATATCGAAAACCGCAGTAAGAGTAAAATTTGGAAATTTTGGAAAAGAAGTGTATATATCTTTTAGAGTGATGGCACTTATTAATTCGTGAAACAAAACTAATAGCCAGTGTCTAATATTCTAATCAAAACAAAAGAAAACAATAGAAATAGTGTCTACTAATGTCTGTTAGACTAATATAATATCTATTTCACGGGTTAACTGTGCCATCACTCTAGCGTATCATTGTCTAATTGTTAGAGTGATTTTCATCGGACTGTGAAACAATTACTAATAGTCAGTGTTTAATAGTGTCTATTATAACATAGCTACAATAAAGCGCGCGCTCTGATTTGCTAATTTACCGTGAATTTACACGCTCACGTCAGATTTTCTCTTTTTTCGGAAAAATGTTTTAGTTTTTTCATTGCTTTAGTCGGTAAAAACTCACAAAAACTCAAAAACAAACCTTGAAAAACCTACATTCAAGTAACCAATGCCATGACAGTAAGTTGTTTTGATGTAAGAATTTAACAGGTGATTTTTCGAGCAGCTGGAATTAAAAGTGTTTTGTGCATCAAGCCACTTTCGATAGACTCTGAGTCAGAAATTTTGAATAAATGCTTTCGGGAAAACACCTTGGAACTGATATAAAAAAGCTAGTGTTTGGTCGGTGTAAACGTCTAAAAGCAGCCAGAATAAATTTATGTACTTCTAGAGAAATATAAATAGATAAAAACAAACAAACAAACTCAATAGTGATCACTACACATTGAACTTTAGCAAGACTTTTCATCAAGCTCTGAAGTTGTAAGCTTCACAAAAACTATTCAAGATCTTATGGCGTGAGCTTAAATATGAAACAAAAAATACAGTTTTTTTCTTTTTTCATTGATTGCCTTTTATTGACAAATAGTTTGGTATGCTGAATGAGAAGATACAGAAAAGCATAACAAAATCTCACAAGTTCGATCAAAATTTGAATGAGAGCTAGAAGCTACATCAAAAATAAGCTTACAGAAAATTGAGTTACTAACAGTAAATCTACCTTAAAGGATTCCTCCATTCCACTCAACAGTGCTTGAATATTTGACCACTGAACAAAATTCTTCCACAAGCTAATGATATCGATCCAATATTTGTATAAAGCTTCGACGAAATACTTGTCGCTCTACTCGATTTTCTTCCACCCGTGGAATTTCAGAAACGAAAGTGACAGGAAGCACAATACAATACAATACACTTTATTTAAAGAGGGTACGTATTTACATTCAAAATGTACTCTCCCATACGTCCCTAAAAAAAATAACGCTATATAAAATAAAGAAAATAACACAAAGCACAACAAACCATCGAAAGTTGAAGACAAAAAATCTCCAAAAGCCTATGTAGGTTTTCTCTAGCTAGATGTTGTCTTTCCATTCTTCTAACCTCTGGTTTAACAAAATAGTTTTTCTTGTAGTTCAGGACCAGCTTCTAGTTTTGAACAAATGACCAAATGACAACACGGCTCACAACACTGATCCGAGTATTCAGTTTCCAAACGGGTCTTTCCAAACTACTGATTCGATGTAATTACGTCTTTTTCATCGATATTGTCAAGCCTTGAGTAATCGAGTCCAAGTACAAACCTTTGTAATACTAGTACCATGAGGTTTAAATGATATTTTCTGGTTATATTTTAGAGTAGAAACTCGCTAGTGAACGAACTCAAGGCAGTTGTTGTCGCCGCCAGCATTCACAAAGCCGGCACTTTGTTTTCGCGCGCTTTGTCAATCGTGCAGTGTGGTGAGAATTTTGTATGGATTTGATCAACAAATTCGCGTTTTAATATTGTGGCTATGTTATAAAAGAAATGGTTCACGCTTAGCGTGCGTCCATCGCGCGTGAAATGGATGCACTTGGGAAGTTGCCAAGATGGACGATGGACGATGGACGCACGCTAAGCGTGAACCATTTCTTTAATAGTTGTATTGCAACAAAAGAAAACAATGGGTGCAGAGTCTATTAGTGTCTATTAGCTTAGTAACTATTTCACAGTCCGGTGAAAGTCACTCTAACTTATTCTAATGAATAGAAAAATTACATCGTCGGGCAGCCAGAGTCATTGAGGGGATTAAATCTACTGATCCGTCTTTGCAGTCTAGGAGATCTTACCAAATAATATATGCCTACAGGTTTTCAAATCTCTGAATATCTCAGCACCAGAATATTTGCTACACGAATTTAGATTTTCCTCTGACGTACATAATTATAATACTAGGAATAAAGATTTGCTTAGACCTCCACCTGCTCGCACCACGAAATATCAAAATTCATTCAGAATAAATGGAGCTAATACATGGAATTTGTTACCGCTTAAATATCGAAAAGAATCAAGTATTGTAAAATTTAAAAAGGCTCTCAAGAACTTTAGAAACTAAATTATGAAGTTATTAGTTTTTTGTTATTTTTCTTTGTCTTGTTATGCGTGTAAATGTATTGTAATTTTGTTTTTCCTTTATATATCAGGATTCCATTTAAACCAGCCTTAGGCTGAACTGGACAACCTGTATAAATATTGTTTAAAATAAATAAAAAATAAAACAAATTGTGAAAAGAACGTCTTCAAAGTAGGCTAGTGCAAATGAAGCAAAATGTTAACATTTCGCCGGAAAAAATCCTCCTATATGATCAAGTCGCGAGCGCGCGAAAACCCAAATCTCGAACCCAGAGCCTGCGTTCCTTTTGTTCAGCACCAATCAACGAAAGGCTCTTACCAGTTATTTGGAGCATTCTGATTGGTTGACAGAACAAAGGAGAAGTAGTTTGTATTCAGCATTCTTTGAATATTTCGACAATCGATATCTAGTTATGCAAGCTGAGCAATGCATTGTGGTTACTGCATGTTAGAGAATATTTTGGTTAAGGTTGTTCCGGAGCCGTACATTTCATAAATATTTTTTTACTGTCATTTAATGATTATTGTTAGGCAAGTCAAACACCGAGAGAAAAGTGAGGTTATCGAGCTATAATTAAGATGTCGTAAATGTAGTATTTGCAATGATTTGCAGTAAATTTCGCTAGAAAGTATGTAACCCATATTATATGGTCTTGAAGAACATCGAAAAATATTTTTCCGCGAAAAAGGCATAGACTGTTTTAAAACAGAGAATCAATAAGACCAAATGAGCTCGCAAGTTTTCACAAATATTACTTGCAGATAAATTCGATTACAATATTTCTAGTAAATTTATATATCTAGTACTAACTGATTTATGTTGTCGATCTGTGATTTATCTTGCGAGTTGATTCATATAGAGCTCGTTCCAGTCTCTCGCTGTTTTCTCCAAGGACCAATCATGATCAGAAGATCCAAAATATTGCACCAAGTTATTTCGTTGAACATGCGTTAGTTAAGCTGATGTTACACGGGACGATTTTTAGCCAACAGTCTACAAAGTTGTAATTTTATAATCTTTATGATTAATTATTTTGTATTTTATTTTCATTTATTATCAGGGCTCCCATTGATAACAGTGTTTCACTCAACACTGAAGGGACTACCCTGTTTAAATAAAGATACTTATTACTCGGGCTACCTGTAGCTCGAGTCTAGGTTTTAGTTTGTAAGTTTTGTTTCCATAAATCAAAGTAGAAAGTACAGAATAGAAATTTTGTCTGAGCTATAATGTATTATCTATAGATCATATTGGATCATTTGGTAAGCATTTAGCAAAATAAAGCAGACTGTATATGTCTGGCATAATAAAAAGACTAGCAGTATATTTATAACCACCAATCAGGTGTTACAATTATCTACAAAAAATACTTTCTCCCTGGCCAATATAATTTGTGTTCTACTCTGGGAGTACATGTCATGCATTTTTGCAATCAAAAGACACACTGACAAGTCAAACTGGTTTCCATCAACTTCTGTTCTCCCATTTCTCCCCAAGTATTACACACAGGTAGCCCGAGTGAACGCCTATTAGGCGTCTAGTTATTATTATTGCAACGACGATTTTTCGCGCAACGCCAAGTCGTGTAAGATACCACATCAGCGTGATTTTTGCTTCGGCAAACGTTGCGATGTATTGATTTGAAGTCAAAACCTCGAAACGCACAATGACGAATTTGACCTAAGCACGTGGTGCGCCCGGCAAATCGTCGTTGCAAATTGATTCATGTAATATCAACTTTAAAGAAAACAGCTCTCGGAACTGAAATCGACAACACCCTTGCTTGCTTCGATTCTGTCATATGTTATTCTTTAATTCAGTTACTGTTCTAAATCAGCTAATAGTTCTTCTTCGACGCTCTTGTAACATATTTTTGAGAGACGGACAATACGACTGTTTGCGTACTTCAAGATACCAGGGAACTGATCATTGCTAGCTAATGTTTTCGCTTTTGTAGCAAATTCTACGGCTTTTTTGTGATAATGTTCACTGTGCTCTACGTTTTTCTGTAATCTGCGATAGTTTAAGTCTGATTTCACGAGGCTCAAATAGCATTCGTTAACTTCCGTCAGCGATTCGCCCTTTAGAATACTTTTCTCTACAACAAGTATGTTTTCTATGGCGTCATTCAAGTCGTCGTCCGAGACATCACGAAAAGCGTCATCATCTTCGGCCAAAGGAGCGCAGCCAAGAAGCAGCATTGCTAACCTAAGGTGACATCGATGAAGAAGATTTGACTTGGCAATTGAAACTTTACCGCTTTCATTCGAATCTACTCCAAATTTGACCGTGTGTTGGATTGCCTGCGTGTAGAGCTTTACTGCTTGTTGTCTGAGAGATTGACGAACTTCTTTATTTCGTTCTCCTCCTGCCAAAATGCTAAACAAATATCCAGCGTCGCTAAGCATCCACGCTGAATGCCAACCAGGAGAAATGCTTTCAATTCCCTGTAGCCCGCCACAAGTTATTTCGTAGCTCACATTATAATGGCCCTCACCTCGACGAATACAAGCAAGAAGATGAAGCCTTTGTAACTCAAATTCCATTGAGTTTTCAGTCGAACTAATAAGATCGCTTGCTTTACCTAGTTCCTGATAAGCTTCTTTGAAGTTTCTCCTGCGATAAGCTCCGAGAGCAAGCATAAAGCGAACAGCAACTTCGATATCTGGTTCTTGAAAGCCTTTACTTTTGAGACGGGTATTTGAGGCAAATTGTTGAACTCTCTCAAAGTCACCATCTTGTATGAGCTTTTCCATGACATCTGTAATCCTCAGACACAAAATTCTGGATTTGCTGTTTCGTGGGGCAATTCGTGACATGGTTTTGGGGATATTTTCGCTTTCAGGCAAGTCACTGCATTGGGAATATTCCTCAGTTCTTCCTAAGTCCCGCGTCAGTGTGGCAATCGATTTTCTTCTATAATTGCCAACTATCTGTGAAGATGATTGATATTCCCTCCAAGAATTTTCTCGACAAAATTTCACGATATCACGCATGTGTGCATCATGCAAGACCCTCTTTTTCCACTTCTTGAACTCCATTTTCACGACTTTTGTGTTTTCTAAGACATAAGTTTCCGGATGATTCAAAAAGACTCCTCCAGGACAGCGTGCTATAGAAATGACTATGACAAACAAACCAGGAATCTCTTCTTTCTTCGAATCAAGCACAGGAACAAACGAAATATCCCAGTGTTTCCCAAGCTCAGGTTTGCCATGCTCTTCTGGCCACACCATGTTGTCCTTTTTCTCGTCGCTATCAACGTTTTGTCCGCAAACGATATATGTTTCATCATCAATACCAATATATACATGACCGCCTTTGTGATTTGCAAAGGCGGATACATAATTTGTTATTTTATTAGCAATAATACGATCTGCTAATGTTTTGTTCTTATTTCGATCCGATTTGATCTTTTTGAACTGCACTGTATCACTCTCTCTTAGATTATCAGGCGCTGTTGTGTCCTTTTGAAACTCTTTTGCGTGGTCTTGTAAATGGGCCGCCTTTAAGTAGCCGCGCAATGTTTACCAGCGGTTCGGTCTTAAGGACTTGTCTGACCAAAAAATCTGTTGGCAGGAAAAAATTGTACTCCACTGTAAAAATGCGATCGCTTGGTTGCACTGTAAAGATAATTTCTTTGCCACAACCTGTGATTTCTATACGGCAAAATTCACGGAAGCTCGTCAAACCAAGAAACTCGATCAAACTTTGTTCAATTCCACGAACCAGCTCGTCCAGGAGATTTGGAGTCAAAGTTTGTGTGGATGAAAGTTTGAGATTTCCGCCGTGATAACTGTTTAGCAGAGCACAAACTGCAGAACATGTTTGCTTGATTATGGTAGCCTTCTTGTTTCTGTTTTGTACCGTATCGGGAGAAATCTCGATGATAATAGTACTTATCTGTGGGGTTTCGAATTTTACGTCGTCTTCCATTACCTATAGTCATATAAAAAAGAAAATAAAAATTTTACTGCGTTTTAAACATTTTCAGTTAGAGATGAACTTTTAAGAAAATCCGCTTTTTTCGGCGGTAAAGAATGAAAGAAAGAATTATAAGAACTTAATATGTGAAATTTTTACGTCTAATTTAAAATCAATTCCGTCAGAAATGATTAAGCATGCAATAATGTTAAAAGAACACTCACTTTCGCAACTGTGGATTTCCAAGACAATCGCGACCTCTAAACCAAGAAAAATGTCCTTTTGTCTATCTATTTCCATTTCAAAGTGGTTTCCATAGCGTCAAAATAGTCAAAATGCAAATTACAACATGGGGAATCCCCTGGACTAGTAGTACTTTCAGTTTTAATTCTTAATCTGAATTTTAGTAAAACACAACTGACGTTAACCCCATTATCCATCAGTTACAAAACAAGTCCTCGTGATGCGTTGCTATTTGATTGAACAAGTTATTCAAAGACTCGAATGATTTGACCTTTGGTATTCAAATATTCAAAACCCTTTTTGTTTTCGTGGAAATCAGGAAGTGATAGCTCAGTTTTCTGCATAATTGAATGTGTCATGAAATGGTGCGTCTGACGCGACTCAAAAAGGAATTTTCTTCGGAATATCAAGCTTTACTTAGAAACAAGAGCATTGGCAAATAATTCGTTTCTTCATTAGTTCACACTCTTCAGTTCAATTCAAATCATTTTGACAAAGAAAACAAAATAGAATAAATAATTAAATTGTGTGATTAATGTGACGTTCGACCCAGTTTCAATGTATTTGAGCGTTTCACTGAACAAATTGTCATCAATGTACCAGAATTTAATCATTTATGAAAATATATATTCTGCGAGCAGTTTTCTAAATGATAGCTGTAGATTTGTTATTATAATACTGTTTGGAATAAAATTCTCAAATTTAGGATTTTTACATATCAATATACGTACGTCTCAAAGGAAATCAAGTGAAATAAAAGTAAATTTGATTTCTAAGAAATACTGATAATGTACAGTCTATATTAAGTCTATAAGCGTTTTATTTGCTCGTTTTTAAGTAAAATGTATTCAATTCGCTTTAACTCGAAAACAATCTCATCGGCCCGGATTTCCTTTAGCTTTCTTTTACCGTTAAGAATACTTCATCTATTTTAATCGAACTGGGCTTACAATTTTAAAAGAAGACATTATTTTCTTGGAAAAATTCAAATGAACAATTTATGCCGCTAGTTGCATTATCATGTTTAGGTCGTTATATAGAGGCGATTTTGATCAACGAACCTAACGTTTTGGAAGTATTATTATCCTATAGCCGTTAAAACTCAGGCCACGTAAAGGAGTATACAGAAATTTCTCTGAAATCAATAGTTTAAAATTTCTTTCTTCCTACCTTAAAATATATGTGTCCAAAAGTGTTCTTCTTTTTGCCACGAGGTGCTTCTTTCACTATTAATAAAAGTGCTGAATAAGCAAGTCTGGAGCTGCAAACCTTAAACAATGCCCATAGATCAATGTTTTGTCTGCACATGCGTTGATTTTGAACTTTGATCGCATTTCGTTTTATTTTCTATAGACCCAATCGGCTAACGCGATGCTATGTACGTTTCCACCCAATTCAAAACCTCTGGGAATATAATTCTTTGTCTTTTATCTCGTGGAAATTTTTGGAACAAAAGTTCTTATTCCCAGAGGTTTTGAATTGGGTGGAAACGTACATAGCAACGCGTTAGCCGATTAGGTCTATTCGAATTTTTGCATGGGAAATTTAGTTAGCGACCTTTCTCTCAAGAATGATGTTGCATAATTAAATAAACCTACCGTTATCATTCTATGGACACTGATTGTTTGAAAGATAGAAAACTTAACTGAAGGGGGCTCGACTGGGTTTCGCAAATATTCATATATCTAAATTTAATTCACAGCGCTCTGTTGGAGGGTCGCTAATTATGTTTGGTTCAGTTACACTAGTCATTGAGAATACTTGGTCTATCAGTGACAAAGACGTTATCATGCTAGGGGCTTATTTGGCTACGCCTCCTCCGCGATAGCTCTTGGGCTCCCTGTGTTAATAGGGTTGCCATAGGTTGCTTGCTTTTCTTGTGCTCTACATCCCGCAGCGCGTAATAGAGTACATTTCGTATGACTGTAATAAACGGCACCGCACGATCACGGCACGGTTACGGCAGGAATTTCGAATGTTTTTATAGACATCACGGCACCGACACGGTCACGGCACGGCGCGGTCCGTTTCACACTCTTACGAAATCTACTCTATAATCACAGTACAGAGAATGATGCGCGCGCGCGTTTTATGTTGCTTAAAAAGAGCCCCTCTCCCTCGCTCCTCTCCGCGTGTTTATTTATATCACAGTACAGATTCACATACTACCGTTTTATACCCTTCAAAGGCCTTTCCGCACGACCTGCTTTTCCATGACAAATTCTCTGAGAAATAAATGGATTTTCCTCGTTTACTTGAGCAAATTTCATATAACTGTTGGGAAGTGCTTATTTCAAAACAGCCATTTATAGTATTACTAATATAAAAATTAGGTACTACCTAATGGCGGAGCTCCCATTTCAATTCGAATATTTTTAATGTTCTGCATGATTCAAATGAATTGAGCTTCCTGTGGTAATTGCCCAATTGTAAAGGGCTTGAAAAAGTTGAAATGAATATTATTAAAGCATTTGCTTTGGTTTGTATATACTCTAACCCTTTGGTCTCCTGTGCATTTTATGGGCTTGTAAGCTCAGTGACCTTTATTACAGTATATTTTAATATTCAGATTCACTGTCACTGGGAAGTGCTTATTTCAAAATAGTCATTTATATATAGTATAAGCAAGAGACCATAATACTAAGAGAGCGAAGCTCAGTATTGATGTCTGTGCCATGTTCGTGGCGGCTAAGGCTATTTTTAGTAACTTCGCCATCGCGCGCGCAAGTCGCTCAACCAATAGAATTTGATTTTTGACGTGCGCGCGGACGGGACCGTTTGAATTCTATTGTTTAAGAGCCTTGCGCGCGCGATGGCGAAGTTACTAAAAATAGCCTTAGCCGCCACGAACATGGCACAGACATCAATACTGAGCTTCGCTCTCTTAGTATTATGGTCTCTTGGTATAAGTAAAAATTATAGATGTATCGTGTCGATCTAGTCTAACAGGAACATCTAATGCCACACCCTGTATACACTTAGGTGTGCGACCGGACAACACTTGAGTGTTAGGAATTTTCCCACAGGGAATACACTTAAATAGGGTGACGTGTGGATGGATGCATGAATGAATGGATTTATCAGTATAAATACTTATAAATATAAATGGTTTATTGGTGGACGAGGGCCTCAAAGGGGTGGTGGCTATTACGGTTAACGTTTAGTATTTTGACTTTTTTACGATTACAGTTAAAGTGGGTTAATAACTAATTTCCATTGTTCTTGATGGTAAACAATTAATTTTTATTTTTGAGAACGCTGGATTAGGACTAACTTTTCATTACGGCTAACGGTTAGTTTTTTCCTATTTTTGCGGTTCACGGTTAAATTTTTGGGCCTTTTACGGCTAACGGTTAACCCCATTGAGACCCCCTTGGACGCGAAGTTAGTCACTTGGTATTGTATTGGTATTCAATAAAAATCTAGTAGTCATTAACTGGTGGATTGTGGTGACTGTTCCGATCCCTGAAACCCAATCCTTAACATAACAAATGCACTTAACTTGTCACATCAAATTTGGTCAAATTTTCTCATCCATACAAGCAAAGTTATAAAGAAATTTTCTCGATCGTGTAGAGGCTAGGGGCTTTAGCTAGAGAAACAGTTATCGTTTCTTTTGTTAACTTCAAATACTGTCTCTTTCCCCCGGCCCGGGCTCTTTCCCTTCCCAATCCTGTCGGAGCTAGGCCACAAAGCAGGCTCAAATAGGGACTGAAAAATCGATACATGTGATGAAAATTACAAATTAGAGTTCCATTTTCGTTTGCGCAGTTGTCTACGGTGTACATGGTGTATGTAGTGTCACGTTGCAACAACATTTGTGTAGTGCTATGTTCCACCAATTTTTAAGCGGATATCACAATAATAGCAGCTATGACAACCTATTATGGCTTGTAATTTTGAGCCCTTTATCCCACAAGAACCAATATACGGGCAAATATGACTTGCTACAAATATCGGAAACAGAATCGAAACTGACCTTAAAATACAAAATTATCACATATTTTACCGCCGTTTTCGATGAAACGCGACTACCTAGACATCAACATTAATCGTTCTCGAAAGACTCAAAACCCACTGAAATAAACCTTTCCTAACTTCCAAAATTCAAAAAAGCATCTTTTAATTTTTTGCAATTGATAGCACTCGATGTATCTCGTAAAATGTGCATTTATTGAGAGGTAAAGAATATTGACGTACGTCTAATGCAAAGTGCAATCTACAACGTTGATGTCTAGGTAGCCGCGTTTCATCGAAATGGCGGTAACCAAACAGTTTTGTCGTAATTTGTTGCAAAGTTTTATGCATTTCTGAATAACACAAGGTTTTGCATATACGTTCCCGCGCTCCGAATAAGCTCTCCTTAATTTGTATATGTTTTTGCGATTTCGCAAAATTTTGCGTATACGTTCCGGCGCCCCGAATAACTCTCTCTTGTATATGTTTATGCGATTCGCTACATCACCTGACAGTAGAACTTATGATGTAGTACACGTTCTGAGAAATTATATTTTTATGATACGCTACTTTATTTTCCCGGTGTTACATATATTCCTTGTTTTAGCTCTCTGCTTGAATATCATGTGAATATTAAGGTTCCCGCGTCCTGTAAACAGTGTTAATCGGTCATTTGCGGTTTCTTTTGCGACCACCCCCGAGGAGTTGATAAGTGACAGCTTAATAGAGATATTGAGGCTCGTGGCCGGTTGTCAAAGGGCGATTAGTGTTAATCAAACCTGGGCCGTAAAAATCAAGGTTTTCTTTAGATCTGACCTTGCTTTATTAGCGCTAATCGTCTTTCGAACGACCAGGCCCAGCTGTAATTTCGAGCCGCTTTTCCACCCGAAGTGAAACTGTGGTTTAATAATAATTGTTGTTTATATTTCGCAAAAACATTAAAGGCAAAACAAACTGACGATACTGCAAGTGTAAAGATTAATGAGAATAGTGTGTGATATGATTTATATCTGTAGCATTAGGAAGTTTATTACGAAATGTAAAGTTTGAGGCTAGATTTGTGAATACTTTTGGCTATCTCATTCGTTGCTCTTTCTTTCTTTCTTTCTTTCTTTCTTTCTTTCTTTCTTTCTTTCTTTCTTCCTTTCTTTCTTTCTTCCTTTCTTTCTTTCTTTCTTTCTTTTTTCTTTCCTTCGTTCCTTCGTTCCTTTATTCTTTCTTTCTTCCTTTCTTTCTTTCCTTTCTTCCTTCTTTCTGTCCTTCCTTCCTTGCTTCTTTCTTTCTTTCTTTTCTTGTTTCTTTCTCTCTTTGTTTTTTTCCTTCCTTTATTGCTTCCTTCTTTCTTTCTTTCTTTCTCTCTATTTTTTCTTTCTTTCTTCCTTTCTTGCCATATTTCCTTTCTTCTTACGCCCCTTTTCCCGTTATCTCCAATGTATTCCTTTACTCTACGTCTTTTCTTCCTTTATTATGCCTCCAGCTATCCAATTCCATCCGCCTTTAAATTTCGCCTCTTTATACTACATAACGAAGGCTCCCATTACGTGCTTGATTAAAAAAACATGCTTTTAACAAAAAATCAAAATAGAAAATCATATACTGTTAAAAGTGCTTAATACTTGAAGTTCACAATTTCAATTAAAGAGAAAGTCACAGTGTGACTGAAAGGAAGTTATATTAATTGATAAAAACTTTAGGAACCCCATCGTGAAAGCGTCACATTTCTATAAACAGGATTCCTTTTTGACTGTTTTATTTGATTCAATGCGTAAAAAAGTACAATTAATCAAGACATCATAATTAAAAAACTTGGCGCGTAATCCACACTAATCCGCACTGTCAAAAAGCTCTGTAATGGCAGTAAAAATGGGGAGAATTATAATTGCTGTTTTATCCCGGACGACGAAATTAAAGTTCCGTCCATGTTGCGATTTTCGTCTTAATAAATTTGGTCAGAATAAATGCATGATTTCATCCAGGACAAAGATTTAGACTGTTTTATGGCGTCCAAACGACGCAAAATTCTCACAATTTCGTGTGGCGAAAATTTCAACTACTTTCTGCATTTAGCTTGTTGAATATTTCGTCTCGGACAAAACTTTTGTCGCCAGTATAATAGAGCGAAAAGATAGAGCGAAAAGCATGCATGCTGGTGATTTCTATTTTCCGCATGGAAACAAAACCTTTGATATGCGTAAATTTCCAAAAACACTTTCAGTTGCTCAGTATAATACAAATGCCAGAAAATAATGAAGGAACCAGTTTGGGCTGTGACGGTGTATAAAGATGCAATAACCGGAATGAATAGAAATCTGTAATACCGTGTAAAGGGAGAGAGAGTAGGAAACTCGTTAGGATTGTGTCGGTGTATAAAGATGCAATAACGAATCAAATGGAAAGTGTAACTGACGTCGTATGAGAGAGTAATGTTGTATTCCCTTTTTATATGTCACAGATTTCCATTTCCTATCAGGTTTCCATTAAATTATAAATTCTTCTCATTTTCATTTACTACTTTTCTTTTTGATATACTCAATCAGTCCCGCGCCTTTTGAAGAGCAGAATTAGGTATGCGAGGTCAATGTCACACGTGATAGCTATATTTAGCGTCCTCGTTCAAGTCACCTGGTTGCTCGTACCATATTTGAGCACTCTCGAAAGCCCTGTTTCAACAAACACTTAACCATATCATCGTAGAAGGTTCTAAAACATCTATAAGTAAAAAAACGCTACAAACACAAGCTTTGGCAAGGCGCAATGGACTTGAATCAGACAAATTCATCAACGACTCAAAGCTACTCCTTCCGCCAAGTGATTCAAAGACCAAAAGTTGCGGCCATTTTTTCTTTTCTGACTATTTTAACTCTTCTTACGTTGATTGGAAATGCAATTGTCTTTTGGACAGTCTTGAAGACGAGGAGATTAAGATTTTCAGCTTTCTACTTTGTGGCGAGCTTGGCCGTGGCGGATTTTTTGGTTGGGCTTTTCGTGCTACCAATCTCACTTGGCTACCATGTAACATTTGAAATGAAAGGTTAGTTGTTGTACTTAACTGCATGGTTTAATGAAAAATCTATATTGCTTTTAGTTAAAATAACATCGTTTTGAATAGTCATTATGTGATAATTATTTTCTTTTGTGGCCATTCATGCGCAAATTCTAAACTTATACAATTTCTATTTTTACTTTCCAAACACAGGGTCAGTTTCTTGATTTAGATCTATTCCTGTTTCATTTGAACACTACGAAATCCTTTCCAAACTTTTCTAGCTAACAGGGACGAGAAGCTCAAATTATAATCTTTATACTTCTGTTGAAACTATGTCAAAATGACAGTAAAAAAACGATGAATGCAAAGCATTATCGTATTGAACTCAGGTGTCAAAATAACAACACAATATATATTTGCCCATATTTGTCTATAATCATTAAATAATTAATCAATATTTTTGTTACTGAAAAAAAACAGTTTGGAAACCAGTTTAAGCCCACTAATAGTTTCAAATCGGCAAAAACTGAGCTCAAATCAAAGGATGATAAATCGACGGTTTTCATTGGACAGTTTTCCCGCCAACTGGAAGGCTCGTCAAAATACTATGTAAATCGTACTAAACTTTCTAGCCATAGAAACCTGTAAACTTTTATTCTAGACTAGTCAAGTTTAATGTCAGCTAGGGCTCAATGAGGTCTTAACGACTGTAAAGATTCTAGTTTGGTGTTTAGATAGGGGAGATGGCGGCCGGGCACCGAGTCCCTTAATTTTTGGTATTTATAAACAAATGTAGTCAAATTAACATTTACGTACTATTACCTTACTAACTTAAGTTATATACTTCATAAGAACATATGCTTCATAAGAAAGAAAGAAAGAAAGAAAGAAAGAAAGAAAGAAAGAAAGAAAGAAAGAAAGAAAGAAAGAAAGAAAGAAAGAAAGAAAGAAAGAAAGAAAGAAAGAAAGAAAGAAAGAAAGAAAGAAAGAAAGAAAGAAAGAAAGAAAGAAAGAAAGAAAGAAAGAAAGAAAGAAAGAAAGAAAGAAATAATAGCTTTCTTATTTTTGAGAAAGTCTTACAGTTCTATTTTCGAGTTACAGCTAGTCTATCAACGATATTTCCGGTTAAAATGCGTGGACACCACTCTTAAAGCACTCAAATTTCAGTCGGAAATGATAAGAGTTGTTGATGAGAACAATAACTTGAGAACACTCGTGTTCTCTTCCTATCATAAGGAATAAGGAAATTCCAAACGTTTTGAAAAAGAAGTTTTTCCTTGTTATAATTTTAGATTTTTTATATCAAAGGTAAAGGTCATCGAATCTGAAAGGGTTTTTTTCTTTTTTTCCGATATATGCAGAGAGGCTATTTTCGCGCTGGAATAAGAATACAAAAACTGACTATATGAAAGCTTACATGCGATTAAAAAAACTATATTCTATTTAATTTGATTCATGAACAAATTGCAGGAGCTTGTGTAAGCCGGATAAATATTAATATAAATTCCTTCTCGTACTAATCCAGAACTAATTCGTACCGTTGCCAAATACAACATAAAGTAAATCCTAAAAAGTCAATGTTAATCACAAATTTTACCGAATTTATTTTCTTTGTCAAAATTGTTTATAAAAACAAGAGAGATCAATGATTACTTTGCGGGTGAACTTCACAGAGAAAACATTAAAAATAAGTAAGAAGATTAAACAGGAAATTATCGTGAGATTCCGGCGACAAAGTGGCGATTCAATCGGGATTTCAATTCATGTTTTTGGCCAAAACCAGTGAGGTATATAGATCCTATATAAAAGATAAACCATTATACCATGCCTTGAGGGCGCGGTGTTGTGTCGTGTAGGTTAGCACGTAGGGAGGTGAAGCGAAGGAAGCAATGCCAATATTTCTATAATATTACGGTTACCACCGCTAGTCAGATACACCTATTTCAGTAAACGTTGTTGGGACAAAGACTTCAAGCACACGCGACTCACCCGAAAGGGAGTATGGGTAGAAAGTATTAAAACACCAAAACCACACGAATATCAACACGACATCCACATCTAGCTTCCTTTACCATTATACAACACAGAACTTCATTTCTTGGTGTCTAAAATCAAGACCAAGCCCGAAAAGTGAGTTAAGTTTACATCTACCCATGATGCCTTTCGTTCTAGTGGGGCCTTCTTTAGGTCTCCCGTCCGACAACCTTTTGTGAAATAGTGTATGTTAAATATTAGCTATTGCAATTTATATAATTATTGGTATGTTACGCGCGCTCTGATTGGTCGAGAACCGTGTGTGGGGATTACAGTACACACGCATAGATGACATCATTGAATCTTACGCGCGCTCTGATTGGTTGATATGAAATGTTTCGATGAATATTATGTAAAACAAATAGATTCCATTTTTTAGATTCCATCGACTTCATCTCGTGGCGTACTTTTTGTTTTCACCGCATTTTGACGTCGTCTGTGCATCTATTAGATTACAGACGCACGGACAAGTTATATAAACTGTGTTTATGTGTTGCTTAGTATATTCATAACTTTCAGCAAAAAGCACATGTGCATGCATTTCTTACCTTTCCGCAATGATTTTTATGTTGTTACTAAAGATCTAAGGAATATCGAAATAGGATTATTATTTACAACTTCGATTACTGGCTTTGAACAAAAGTTCCACGTCAATCTAAGGCGCTCGGTCAAGTTTCTGTACATTTCGTGTGCTTTGGACCTGAATGCCTCGACGTCTTAAACCGGCCTTGCTTTGACATTGGCTTTATTTTGTACCGTTGAGGGTGTACTGACATATAAAAATTGCCCGTCAAATTGAAAATGCTCTAAAATGCTTCTAAATTCTCAAATCGCTTTTACATTTTATAGTTGTCTTCCTTGAGGGAACTTTGACATCATATGACGTCATCACATGACGTCATAGTTACAGAAAAAAAGCTATAATTTATTTTATCAACGCATATTAGAGAATTTGAAATAGATTAAATATATCTTGAGATCAAGGTGCATAAAAACTAAGCAAGCGTTTTAAGAATGGTCTCCAAATAAACTTATGACTTTTTGAATGTCGCAAATGAGCGAATAAGGCAAATAACTTCGGTATTTCTTAATTTTATGCAAATTAATCCAATGCTTGGCTTTGAAGAAAAGGCTGTAAAGAATAGAGATATTGAAGAAACACTTCGTTTTGATGAAATCCCCCAAAGATTATAGCTTTTTAAAGAAATTTAAACCGGAAGTACAATGTCCCGCGCATACGAAATAACAACAAAAATAATCATTTTCGTCAGGGGTGCGTCGCTCCACCGAAAGTAAAAAGATTCCCGCCAAAACCGCTCGCGATGCGCCTATCGTCAAAGCAAGACCTTATTTTGCATAGCAACCATTGCATAGCAACTTTATATGTCAGTACACTTTATTTAATATTTAGTATCAATTATATTAATTTAACACAAAATAAACATATTTACTGGTACAAGCTATATATAACCCGATTTACACGACAATGGCTCCACACTCCTAAACTGGTTTGGCATGCAGTCCGATGATTTTGAGTACAGTACCCCTATCAGGACAAATTTTCTGTTCACACGATGACAATTACGGGTCAGTGCCAAAAATGATGGGCCCGTGTGCCCAGAAATAGTGTCGTACCATGAAAAGGTTCTCGAGTAAATCAGGCTTATAATAAATATTGGCCAGCGGTAGTTTGTATCAAACTATGGAGTTCAACAACAGTTTAGACATTTTTTTCATTCAATTATTATTTCAGGTCACTGGGTGTTTGGCTCATGGACATGTAAACTTTGGTTGCTAGCAAACTTCTGGTTCTGCTCGGCTTCAGTCCTTAATCTTTGCCTCATTAGCTGGGATCGTTACGTAGCTGTGACGTCACCGCTTCGTTACAAAACCCGGATGAGCAACGTTACAGTAAAACGACTGATAGCGATCAATTGGACATTTAGTTTTTCAGTGGCAATCATTCTAGTAACAAAAGCTCGACTTATAACAGGAAACAAAGCAAGCTGCACAATTCATAGACTCCGGGACCCTATATTCACAACAGTGGGATTCGGAATACTCTTTCTTATACCCGTAATTTTCCTTATCTTTGTCAACACTCGTGTCTGGTTTGTTGCTCGTAGACACAAGAAAAGAATTCAGGCATTCTGGGATGATTCTGTTCGATTTGGCAGCGCAAGCCTCAATGACGTCACACTCTCAAGCCGCGCAGGAACTGGAACTAGCCAGACCACCTTAGATCGAAAACGTTGGTCTCTTACGAGGACTATTAGGCAGGAACTTAGAACATTTAGAATCTTCGTCATTGTTATTGGAGTTCTAGTGGTTTGTTGGTCTCCATTTTTTATCTTCATGGTAATAGACAATTTCAAAGATTTGAATCCATTTGTATTTTATTTGACAATTATCTTGGCATATAGCAATAGTGCTATGAACGTGTTTATCTATGGAGTTTTCAGCTGCGAGTTTAGACGCGCCATGAAAGAGGCAGTTTGCTGCTGCCTGAGGTAACACCACTACTTCGTTTTCGCCATGAATAAAAAGAAGAGAGGACTAAACAATTAAACGCTTGTACTTTTTATGGAATTCTGAGGCTACGTTTATTATTTTAAGAAATAATACTCGAGAAATTCACAAAATTCACACAACAGTTGAATTGACGGTACTTTTATTTATAAACACGAACGCGTCCACGAATTCCCGCCGAATTTTCGGGCATGCGCAATGCGCTTTTCACCCGTGTTGGACAACAGAGAAACGCCGCAACCGACGCAGGCTCAGTTCCGCAAGTTAGCCAAGAAGTGATACACAATGTCTGCGTTGTTTGGACTGCTAGGAATAATTATTGTAAGGCGCAAAAACGTGTGCGGCTATCTCTAAGTAAAAGTTCAAAGAAGAGAGAAGAAGAGAGAGAGAAGAAACTAAGCAACTTAAGCTTCTTATCCTAAAAAATTAACTAAAGAGTCTGAGGCAAAATTATATATATGAATGAAACAAAAGTAGCAAACAACATTTTAAGGTGTGAAACTTGCATTGGAATTTTATTTTTGAAATATTTTATGGCTATACATATATACATATAAATATCTACTATACAAATCTATGAATAAACTAATATTAATAAATATTTCTTCTTTGGTGATTTTTATGCATGGTCTATACTTTAAGCTGATGAATCCATTATCTGCTTCAAATGGTGGTCAATGATTGACCACCATGTGCTCTCAACCAGAGAACAGTAATTCTATTGAAAACTCGTCTTTCAGGTGATAAAAATTCTAACGAGATTTAATTGACGTCATATGAAATCTAGGAATTGACCATTTATGAAACTCTATATTATTAGACTATTATTGTAAAGTCTTGTTGCTATACCAAAGACTGTCAATTGGTCCCAAAACTGCCTCTACAGGTGGAGATTTTGAGCGATGTGAGCCCGGCGATTTAAGGTATCAGGGTACCCCCAAAGTTTCTCAAAAAGGGTCGATGCTTACTATTTTACATTTTCTGATAGAATACACAATAAGTTACGATTTAGTGAAAAAATTATTTCACTAGCAGTCTACTGTGACTATAAGTAGGCCTATCAAATTTTGTTACGAACTCAGCATCTTACAAAACAGCGGTATTTACATATGCGCGTGCGCAATTGATACATACTTCAACTGCTGATCTTTGCAACGCTGGTTTTTTCGACTGAGTCTCTTTGAAACTCATTACTGACTCTCTTATCGTCAGAGGTGGATTCACTGGTTAGGTTGGAATGATCGCAAGCGTTATCCGGCTTTTCCTCGAGTTCTTCTAGGTTGCATTCACTAGTAGAGGGATTATAAATGTCCGTCACTACCTCCAGCTCTGTTCCATGTCTATGAGATACTGATCCAGTCCCAATGTCACCAGAAAA
Source organism: Telmatactis stephensoni (assembly GCA_029948255.1). Lineage (NCBI taxonomy): Eukaryota > Metazoa > Cnidaria > Anthozoa > Actiniaria > Isophelliidae > Telmatactis > Telmatactis stephensoni. The sequence continues at coordinate 37,063 of JALIZF010000788.1, forward strand.
ATCACTAGATGAAGTGGAAGATTTGTAAGCATTATTCACTGTCCCTAGTTCTTTGATGTTCCACTCACCAGTGGAGGGGTCACAAATGTCCTTGACTATTTCCAACTCTGTTCCACGTCTATGAGAGACTGCAGACCCCATACCACTGTCACCAGAAATATCACTAGGTAAAATGGAAGAGCTATAAGCGTTGTTGTTATTTCCCTGTGCTATATTATTCCATTCACTAGAAGAATAGCGATAAATGTCATTTTCTGTCCCCACTTCTCTCTCCAATGTTCCAGGTCCTGGAGATACGACGGATAATGATGAGGCCCTGGGTCTGAATCGTGATTTGGTCGAAGAAATAATTGCTCTTCTAAAGTCTTTGTTTAGGAATCCATAAATGAAGACATTACATGCGCTGTTTATGTAAGTCAGTGATATAAATACTAATTTAACGTTATCGGGTGTATAGAAAACCTTGATTGATGATATGAGCGTGTGGAGAAAAAATGGCAGCCAGCAAATCACGAAGACTCCGATGACGATCAAAAAGAGTTTGAACGTCCTGATTTCAAACATCATTCTTAGTGATTCAAGTTTTCTTTGTAAAGTTGTTCGAGTATCATGAGAGTCAATTTGCAACACTCCATCTTCTAAATTCCCACTCAGATTCAAGTTTGACTGCGCTCTGATCTTCCTTATCTGCATCTGAGCTGCTATGATTATCTTTCCATTTGCAAACACAAGGAATATCACAGGAAATCCAAACAGCAATAAGAATATAGGAACAGCATATTCAACATCCATCCCTTCTGTTGAACACTGATGGATTCGGTTGCCTGACAACTGGACCCCGGTCCATGACAGGATTGACAAACAAAACGAGACAATCCACACGAAGACCAAAAGTTGTCGAACGCTTCTGGTGTTCATTCGCGCGCCGTATCTCAAAGGTGAGATAATGGCGACATAACGATCCCAGCTGATTGCACAGAGATTCAGTATCGACGCACAGCTGAACCAAGTATTGGCGAATATCCAAGCATCACATAGCTGGTTGCTGAAGATTGACAGTTCTAATAGAATAGACAGAACAAACGTAATTTAGTAAAGAATTAAGACCTTGATATGGCAGCCATGTTTGATGACGTCATCAAAAGGTTTAAAATTGATAATGAAGGAATTAACGTTGTCGTAAATTTGATTTAATTTTAGTTTTGTGTGTGTGTGTGTGTTTGTTTGTTTGTTTGTTTTGTGTTTTTTGTTTCCCATCTATAAAGCTTGAGGCGGAATGTAGGTTTCAAGTGAATACATGCGAAATCATCGTACGGACAGACAATTTTAACATATTGCTTAAAGTGTAAGGTCCCGTATGTTTACAATTTGTGAGTGAGTGAGTGAGTGAGTGACACATTTGCATATTCTGCCCCCTCACAATAACTGGTGAATTTGTAATCCACGAGTTACAAATAAACACTTCCTTGGGGAAAATCAACTATAGTTATGACGTCATTAATTAACAAGTCTGAAATAACTTCCGCGTTATAAAGGCCGTCTTTGAAAGACTGTTGTTTTCGAAATTACGAAACCCTAACTGGGCCACGTTAGATGACGTGAAATTTGCAAATCGATCTTTTCCTCTACAAGGCTTCTTCTACAAGGGAGAACAAGGAAAGAGAGATACAGACGAAATTATAAGATAAATTGTTTAAATCTCTTTCGTACGAAAATCAAATCAAATCATAGATATGAAAAATAATAGAATAATAGATAAAGAAACCGTGACGTTTGAATTACTTTTTTTCTTTTATGTTAGAAAGGAAAACCCAGGCCAAGTCACGTGCTCTAAGATACAATGCAAAGAGGAAATTAAAAGACAAAGTGCTTTCATATTTCAGTTTTCACGGTGAAAAAAAATCAATGGCATTATCAAGATTTTGTAAAATTACTTCCGTCATCAAAGACTTCATGATTCAATTAAAGTAAATTGGATTATAACTGCAAATTATGGTGTGTAGTGCACCGGAACAAACAATACTATATTTCACGAAGTAGGTCCTGCTTTTTAAGGCTGGATGTTTTGAAAAGCGGCCGTTGTTAGTCCGTCCAATCAAATTTGGCTTGCATTTTGTGTTGAATACACGTATACTATGTATTAATGTATATATTTCTTGCACCTATCGAAACCAGTTTGATTTACGACCTCTCCAAAGCTTTTTCCCGAAAGCTGTCACCGTTCTCATATTAGCAAAGTTCACTGAAAGCTGTTTGCGTGTTTAATCAGCTGAAACTCTATAAACACAAGCACGTTAAACAAAGTAAAGACTCGAGACATTGAACTGTTCAGAACCTCAACAAGTCCTTTTAATCTGAGCGACTAGATATTTTAAATCACTTCATTTACAGAAAGCAAATAAGAGTGGAAACCATACATAACCCTATTTCAAAATTAGTACTTTTTCAGAAAAAACACAGTTCAATATGTAGAAATGCAAGAATGACCATGATTAGTAATAATAGCAGTAAAGATATACATAATGTTGTTGGATTGCTTAATGCAGTAGTTATAGATTTGGCTTTTTCAGAGTCCATACTAGTCCAGTTTTTCACGATACTGTCAACGCTCGCATTGATCACGTTGTGCGGAGACTCGTGCATTATTTCGATTCAACAACGCTGTTCCTACAAAAACAAATGAAAGACTAAAGGTACGGTAATACGAGCAACAAAATCACTCAACTTGTCTCGCAACATTGCTGCGAAGCGAGTTGAATAGCGATGCTGCCCGTTTTACCACCCGAGAACAAACTTGTCTCGCAACAAAATTATTGTTGCAGGTTGAGAGAATCCTGTATTCTCATTGGCCCCTAAAATCATTTGCTGCAACACAAGTTGAGCCGAGGTGGTAATACGAGCAACATTTTAGAATTTTGTTGCAAGAAGTAGAACGACCTTCTACTTTCTGCAACAAAATTTCTCAACCTGCAACAAACTATTTTGTTGCGAGACAAGTTTGTTCTCGGGTGGAAAAACGCGCAGCATCGCTCTTCAACTCGTTTCGCAGCAATGTTGCGAGACAAGTTGAGTGATTTTGTTGCTCGTATCACAGGGAGCCCGGCTTTTAAGAGTCGTAAATGAACGAATAAATCAATTAGTATTTTGGGTTTCCTGTGTTGAGATTTGAAACGAGACGCTAATAATGGAGAGTTTCCGGTAATCGTAGTTGCCAGTAGCCTGATAGGAGATTACATGGGGTAACTTGAGAGCAGTTTGAAATTCAAATCTAACGTATCAGTGTAACGCACTCTCTTTAGTAACAGTCAATAAGAGAGATCTCTCTTATTGACTGTTACTAAAGAGAGTGCGTTACACTGATACGTTAGATTTGAATTTCAAACTGCTCTCAAGTTACCCCATGTAATCTCCTATCAGGCTACTGGCAGCTACGATTACCGGAAACTCTCCATTATTAGCGTCTCGTTTCAAATCTCAACACAGGAAACCCAAAATACTAATTGATTTATTCGTTCATTTACGACTCTTAAAAGCCGGGCTCCCTGTGCTCGTATTACCGTACTTTAAATTACTTCTAATTGCACAGGGAGCCCGGCTTTTAAGAGTCGTAAATGAACGAATAAATCAATTAGTATTTTGGGTTTCCTGTGTTGAGATTTGAAACGAGACGCTAATAATGGAGAGTTTCCGGTAATCGTAGCTGCCAGTAGCCTGATAGGAGATTACATGGGGTAACTTGAGAGCAGTTTGAAATTCAAATCTAACGTATCAGTGTAACGCACTCTCTTTAGTAACATGTTACTAAAGAGAGTGCGTTACACTGATACGTTAGATTTGAATTTCAAACTGCTCTCAAGTTACCCCATGTAATCTCCTATCAGGCTACTGGCAACTACGATTACCGGAAACTCTCCATTATTAGCGTCTCGTTTCAAATCTCAACACAGGAAACCCAAAATACTAATTGATTTATTCGTTCATTTACGACTCTTAAAAGCCGGGCTCCCTGTGGTTAGAAGAGAAAAATTCTTGTTGGAAAATTAGGCGATACCTCTAAGTTGCACTTACAGTGCGTTTCACCATACTAACTTTTGACAGGATGAGCTCCGATAGTTCGTTCGGAAGTTCGGAAGTTCTAGTTGTACTTGGGAAGTTCACAACGAACTTCGTTGGGAACTTCCGAACTTACTTCCCGCGCAAGTTCGTTCGGTAATTCGCTAAATCAACTTCATGGTTTTAGTCAACATCGATTTAGTTATGAGTTTCTTAGCTTTATCAAACAGGGAAGTGCTGTGCCTAATTAAAGAGGTTCGCAACTTATTTACTGAAAGATCGCTTGAAGGAGAAAAACAAGCTCAAGTTACCGTTTGTCGCGGCGAATAGATATATTTTTGAGAAGTGGTTCTGCCGAGGCAAAACAGGGAGAAAATAGAAAAATTATTTCAAGTACATAAAAAAGGAATCAAGATACAAAGAGTCAGTTTTGGTGGCTCTCTTTTTTCGCTATAAATGCACCTTTGTTTTGGTATGTATGCAAATAAAAGTGTAGACATGTCATCTTTGAAATCTTATCTTTACCCTAAATTCGATTCCTGACAAAGAAATAAACTCATACATGTTTGGCAAATTAAATCTGGAGCATTTACATGTAAGATTTATAGATAAACTGCTTCAAAGCCAATCTTAAAACGGCTAGAGGTTTTTTGCCAAGTTTGTTTTTGTCGTTCAATAGTTTCAAGGATAGTCGGCTTTGTAAGATATTATCCATGTCATTCTTTCATATTGTGTTTTAAAAAGATGACAACCATGCCTTAAACTCCTTGTCAGAATCTTCCATTGCTCAGTTCCACTGAATTACCGAATTTACGTGGGAAGTAAGTTCGAAGTTCGCCAACGAAGTTCGTTGTGAACTTCCCAAGTACAATACGAACTTCGGAACTTCCGAACGAACTTCGGAAAAAATTGGCAAAAGTTATGTGAAACGCACTGTAACAGAGAAAAATTAAGGAAATTATTTCCTTGGAGCTAACAAGATTTGTTCAAATCAAACCTGATTAATTTTCGACTCGTTACTTCTCAGTTTCCTCCTTGAATTTCTCGTTTGATAAAATTTCAGTTTTTGAGTTAAAATGACTTACATTTTGAATAATAAGACTGAGAAATGGGAAGAATTAAGTCAATATTCGCTCGACCTAGACGACACGGAGAGCTAGAGCTAGATGATCATCACGGAAAAACGCATGTTAACTCGATTTGAGCGGTTGTGAGGTCAAACCAGCGGCAGCAGGATGAATAAGTTTATCATAATGAAAGTTTCGATTCTAACATAATTGACATTGAACATCATTGACATATAAGCTGAACGTCTAAAATTCTTTGCTATTCGTGTATGACAAGCATTAATAAAAATGATCTCAGTTTTTCTCTACGACTAAACGCTAACAAAAAAAAGGTCGTCATTAGTGATTAGTTTTACCGATAACAAAAAAAGGTCGTCATTAGTTTTTAGTACCGATAACAAAAAAAGGTCGTCGTTAGCTTTACCTCTTACAGGTTGTTTGAGAAGCCGATATAAGTCTCGAGCCAAACGCAAGCTCATACCCAGACTTTAATTTGTGCAGTACGAAACTCTTTTGAACTTTAAATGAACACCTAAACGTGTATTTTTGGGTCTTTTGTTTATACGACGTCCGTCATGCAAACGCCTACAAAGTGCGGAAAAATCAAGCTTCTTTTGTGATTGATTATGTACTCCAAATTGCATGTTTAAGTAGATAGAGTGCATTTCATATGTCTGTGAAATAAGATCAAAGTTATTTGTGCTTATTTAGTTGCTATTTAGTCACTAGCATTGAACCAGAACTTTCTTATAATAGCAATACACTGGAGACATCAAATACACAAGAGAATTGAGACAAATGACTTTGCATAATAGCTTTTAATTACTTTATTACTTCAAATGAACCTTCATTGTTTCTTTCATTGAAACAGACTTTCTACACATCCAGTGTATTGCTATTATAAGAAAGTTCTGGTTCAATGGTAGCAACTAAATAACAACTAAATAGCAACTAAATAGGCACAAATAACTTGATCTTATTTCACAGACATATGAAATGCACTCTATGTCGACGCATCAAAGAATACAAAAATAAATGAACAACGTAACAAGCTAAGGTTTTTGAACCAGCTAAGTGATCACATTGGGACGTGCGTCAACGTAGCGGTGTCGTACGTTTACGTAAAATAATCAAGCTGAAAGCAACCTATTTGCAGTAGAACTATATTCCGAGTTTTTTGTCTAGTAAACTCAAAATAGCGAGGGTTTTGGACCTGTTCGTATAGATTACATGTCTTATTTGCTGATTATTATGTGAGCGAGCGAGAAATTGGTTTTAGTTTGTTCAGTTTTTCCGAGGAGCGGAACTCATTTCTTTGATTAGTCGGTGAAATGAACTCAAACAGGATGCAAGATAACAAATGAATTGTTTTCATATTCATCACGGGAACGATAAATGTAACAACAAAAAATTAGCAAATTAAAAACAGCCTGTTCTACTTCAAAGATAAAATATATTTAACAATCTTCCCGTGTGATAAACTGGAGAGTTTGAAATGAGATAACGGGCTCCCTGCGGCTATGAGGACGAACTTCAAATGGTAATCAAGAGAAATGATCAAGAATAAAAATCTCATTATTTGTAATGTCTATTGCTAAAAATATTTTGAGTATAGAGAAATATAATAAGTGAGTATTTTAGACCTAGTTCAAATGACAAACCAATGATGTGCCAATTGTAACTAAGTTACGGGCATCCTGTTAATACGGACACTCGGTTAATATACGAACATGCAATTCTGTCCCGGCCGAAACTCATACAAATATAGTTGTAAAATATACCCGGTTAAAACGGACACTTTTTCGATATTTTTTCGATACATGCTCAAGACAACGACAATGTGTAAATCAGTGATCACTTTTGATCACTTGCCATGGTTTCTCACGTTCAAAATTCAAAAAGTCTCGATCTAAGAATAAATCTACTTGATTCTTATAACTCTTAACCCTCTCAAAATAATTTTCTGAATCTTCATCTGGCATGAGACTTAATTAATCTGTTTATTTGTAATTTACCTGTTTATTTTTCTTCTTCTTCTTCTTCGTGTTCACCTATTTACGTATTTGTATTTGTACAGTAGCTTTTTTCTTCTTTTTTCCCTCTCTTCCAAATAATTCTTTTCCTTCTGTACGTACTTGAAATTACATTAATTTTACCCATAAAACAACAATCGCCTTAATTCATTAAGCTCTCCTAGTTGCTGCTTGGCTCGATTAACACAACAGTTATTCCAAGCAGCAATTACCTCTCTTTTATGTTTAATCTTTTATTGTAGAGTACAGATACTAAAAGTGTGCAATATTTTTAATGCTTGTACTCTAATTTATTGATGTAACTCCGAAAGGTAAAAGTAAAGTTTTCTTGTCTTGTCTTGTAAATTCTTAGCTAATTACAGGCCATTCAGAGTTTCCCCACTAAAAATAAAGAGAGTGACATACATTCAGTGTTTCCGCAAAAAACTATAGCTACAGCCACTTGTCGTAAATTAGCCAACCCGGTTCAATGAGCTTTTATCAGGTATTTTTAAATTCGTAAAACAGAAAAAGAATTACCATAGCTGGAAAGAGCATGTTAATTAAAATTAGCAAGACAGTGAAGTTTGAAGGAATTAAATCCAAAACTCGCGAGAATATATGAATTTTTGAAAAGTGTGAATCGAATTTGTAAGAAAACCTTTGCTGGTAGGCATCTCTTGCCTACCAGCGAATGTTTTCATACAAAATTTCGATTTCGGAAAATTCATATCTTCGTGAGTTTGAAAGTTACTTCATTCAAACTTCACAGTTTTACTAATTTTGACGTGCTCTTTCCAGCTATGGCAATTATATTTCTGTACTGTGACTTTTGGAATTACATGATAAAAGCTCATTCGTCTCGTCCACATGGTGTTCGTGTTAACCGGGTTTCACTGTACATGGAAATCAACTGATTTGGTTCGGCGCCCGCGGTTTTTGCATGATTTGCAGCAGCTTAGGCCTAGTTCAGACGCCCTTCTAATCATGTGCCGTACCAAATTATTTCAGTGAAATAGAAGGAAATTTTTGCGTCTAAATATATTTAAAACGTGTGGCATACGAGAGCCAATGGAATAATATAATGGCTTTAACTATACATTTTAAATTGAGAACGGTAAACGGGCCATACATGCAGGACCCACAGTAATTGGCGAAAGCTGTTGTGGTGTCCCTGCCTTCTTTGGAAGGAAAAGCTAATAAACTAAACCAAGAGAGCATAAATAAGAGAGGGAAACTTGTTAATGGGGCGTGCGCCGTGATGATTCCCATCTGTGCTATTTTTAGTAATCGGATGCAGTTTAATTTTCGTCTTACCCTACTCCCGTGCGTCATAATTTGACACTTCCGGACCCAGAGTGCCTTTTAGTGCGGATTTGAGTTTTCAAAAACAGCATTAAAATCAAAGTTATCATAGTTCTGCTCTTGTTCATATTATCTATCATCAAGAGTGTGTACTTTCTGAGGGAACGATTTTGATGAGGAAAAGGCAAAAACGTCGAGGATTTTGTTGTGTTTTTGAAAGAAATCTTAGCGGAAATGCGTGCGCTACTGACGCTTCACACGTCATCGAGTGCGCGCTTAGGTTTATTCAAAAAAAAATTCGCTCATTCGCGCGCCCCATTAACAAGTTTCCCTCTCTTATTTATGCTCTCTTGACTAAATTAAACTAAACATGGAACAGATGGAAGGTATATGCTATGAACGAGGCGTACCGTATGCCATAGAGTAGATTTCGTATGGCTGTGAAAACGGCGCCACGGCCACGGCCACGGCACTGCACGGTTACGGCACGGTTACGGCACGGTTACGGCACGGTTACGGTACGGTTACGGCACGGTTACGGCACGGTTACGGCAGGTACGGTTACGGTACGGTTATGGCACGGTTACGGCACGGTTACGGCAGGAATTTCAAATGTTTTTATAGACATCACGGCACTGACACGGCCACGGCACGGCGCGGTACGTTTCACAACTCATACGAAATCTGCTCTACCGTCTACAGGCCACACCAAATGTATACATGATCAAATTTCTTATTGAATTTGGGTCGAACAAAATGTGAAGGGCACATGGCTTGTAGTTCCTGTATATATAATACCGAACGAGAAGTCGTTTTTGCCAGAGGCCACTAATATATGAATATAATTACACAATCACTCCTATAACATTCAATATTTTGAAAACACAGAGATCTTAGCTGACATGTTGATTTTTTCATCTTCACAGTAAAACAAAAATAAAAAGGAATTATGATAAGCAGGATTATTGCAGGACATCAGTACGGAGCTGAGATGACCGTCATTTCATGGCATTTTGACAGAGTTTCCAGCGGTAATCAGTGTTTGCTAGTCCTGGTCACTCTATGTTATACAATCTCAATCAGTGTCGGTGCAATGCTACAACACCCGAGGAAGGGGACAATGTTATGTATCTTCAACTTTACTTCCAATCCTCGGGCATACAGGACATTTATTAAAGTAAATATGAATGAGATCACGAGTTGAAAAAGCTAGGGATATTGCCTGAAAGTTTCAGGATTTTTCCTGCAAAAACGTATGCTGAAATGACACTTTGAATAGGTTGTTCAGAAATGTTGAAGCCTATGACTTATCTAGATAGATTGAAGCAGTTAGTGTCTATTTTTCTATCATTTGATACTGAAGAATGTATGTAAAAGTTTAATAATATACATGAAAAAAATTCTCGATGCTGATTAGCTGAGAGCAGTGCAGTTCAAATGTAATACCAGTGCAAAAATCTGTAATATCAGTGCAAAAATCTGTAACACCAGTGCAAATTACATTTGAATTTACAGGTCCAAAAATGTGCTTAAAATTATTTTTTTCTTATTCTGCTATTGTAAACATTAACAAGCATGACATGTACGAAGTTTTTCACTCATTAAAGAACACGTATGTCTAAAAAAGTGGCAAAAACTTTGAGGATCTGGTTGTCAGTTAAATATAATTTTTAATGACTTGCGCGCGCTACTGATGCCATCACATCTCATCGAGCGCGCGCTCAAAGTTTTCTTCTTGAGATTTTATCAGTTTTTCTAAAAAAATCACCGTTTATTTTCTCGAATTTTTTCATGTATATTATTAAAAGGTAATCATACGTTTTCTCGTTCTACGGGCGAGTGCAATTTGAGCTCTTTGAAAAACACACGAGTGCAAATTAATTCCAAATTGAACTTGAAACCGTATGATTACCTATACATATCCAACTCACCTTTTCGCACGTCAGTTGAAACGTGTCTATGTTAACTCGGTGCGTTCACATTAGGCCGTTTTCGATCGACTTAGGCCGGTTTTTGTGTTTATTTATCACTTGCTGTCTGTCATCGATTTCCAGTAAAAAGCCGCTTAACAAAAATTTGCGTTCAGACTACGAACTTTCAAGCTAGTAGCCGGCCAGTTTCACTGTTTGCTGTCTGTCATCAACACACAAAAAAATCTGGTCAAACAGCTCTTAAGTTAGTTTGAACTTCCATTTTAGACTCTATTATTCATAGTTGTCGACTACTGTCGATTTCAAGGTAACTGTGAGGGTATCACCAGAGTAAATCTGCGATGGTAGCAGTGAAATGAAATCCAACAAGTAAATTTTGACCTAAGGTCATCGATTGATTGACATCAAGAGACCATAATACTAAGAGAACGAAGCTCAGTATTGATGTCTGTGCCATGCATGTTCGTGGCGGCTAAGGTTATTTTTAGTAACTTCGCCATCGCGCGCGCAAGTCCCTCCACCAATAGAATTTGATTTTTGACGTGCGCGCGGACGGGACCGTTTGAATTCTATTGTCTAAGAGCCTTGCGCGCGCGATGGCGAAGTTACTAAAAATAGCCTTAGCCGCCACGAACATGGCACAGACATCAATACTGAGCTTCGCTCTCTTAGTATTATGGTCTCTTGTTGACATATGCAAAGAAAAACTGTCAAGAATAACACCATTAGCCACCACGACCGGTTTCAAACCTAGTTTTCAGTGGATTGAGTTTTATCACATTTCCGGCCTATTTTCCCACAAACTGGTCATTGAAAAGCGGCTTAGCGAAAATGTCCAAATAGCGTTCACACTGGAAAAGCCACTTAGCAAAGTACTTTTATGAGCAAAGCGGCTTAGAAGTCCCAATGTGAACGCACTGAGTTTCTTCAAAAAATTAATGATCTTGAAATTATGAACTCTGTTCCTTAATGTCCTATAGAACTAGATCGACTCGGAAAGACGAAAAAACTCAGTGACTCCTCAATATAGCCGTCATATGTTTTGAATGGAACACTTAATATCGATAAAATTAACGAAAGGGAAGAAATAACAGATGACGTTCAGTTTAAGCCGAGAAATAAATGAACCATTATTCCCGAAATATCTATTTATAAATTAGTTCTATTTCTGTTCAACAGCAGATGATATTAAACCGGAAAAATTGAAGTAGTATTTCAACAAATACTTATTTATATACCGGTTCTATTCAACTTTAATTAAAACTCGATCAAACCAAGGATTTGAAAGACTTTCAGTCAACATGTTGGTTTTGGACTCCAAAATCAGAGAAACTCAGAACGGTGAAATTATAGCAGATGATTTTAAACAGGAACACTGAAATGGAGCAGTATTTAACAAATACTTATTTATAAAACGATTTGATTTCTGTTCAAATTCAAAACTAGTTCAACCATTTTGATTGATTAAAACTTTCGGTAACCGGTTTTTTTTATAATTGTTTTGTCTTAGAAAAGCTCAGACTCAAAAACACCAGACCGAAAAAAACCATAGAAACATCAGATTGACTCGATTTTCTGAAATCTATTTCCACTTATAAAATATTTTACGTACCTGCCGACAACGTCTTGGAGCTGGCAAATGAACAGTCTCAAAACGAGTAATTCTGGGATGACATTGCAAGGATGGGAAATGAGTGCTTTTGAGATGTGAACAGTTTTTAACAAATAACGTTGAGTCACTTGGGTCAACTGAGACAGCTGCATAAAACAAACGAGCAATAATCACTAATAAAATTCACTGCAGATGGTATATACTTCGTTATTAAGTGCTAGTAATTATGCCGATGACGTCATCAACCTTTAAATGACTGACTCGTACAATAATAATAATGCTAAAGATGGTATTACTAAGTATTGAAACTAGTGAGGAAAAACGTAAATTTTAGTAGCAAAAATATTCTAAATATCCTTATTAAAGGCCCACTTGGATGAAAATACTTGACAATTTCTATTCGTGTCGTTTGAATGTAAAGAAAATGTCGCTTTTGACAATTATTGGAAGTCGTACGGATAGGTTACGTTTTACTAAGTTTCAAGACATTTCCAATTTTGGTTTATTTTCATCCAAGTACCCCTTTAATAATCAAAGCTATGGATGAGCCGTTTCCAGAGTATCAAACAACAAAATATTTACAGCGCTTTAATATCACTAGCCTTACGTATATAATCATGGATTTAGTTTCAAGTGTACTTGCGTTAACGCTCATCGAATTCGATACGTTTTGCAAATATTTCTATTACATCGACAACTCTTTGTAGCCCTTTTATATTACTAACCTTACGTAATCGTGGATATAGCGTTACGTGTATTTGCGATAACGTTCGAATCTTATACGTTTTTCAGACAGAGTATCAGCGTGTTCTACCGCAAAAAGTACCGTAAGTTCGGCTCCCTCTGCTGCGCACTTGTATCTAGTTCGTTCTATCTATCGTTTCTATTCTTTTTAGCTTTGGTTGACCGTTTCAACTACATCATTTATCAGAACTTACATCATTAAATAACGACTAAAGTCTGAATACGTACTACTTCATCAATGCTGCACTTATTCGGCTTCTTCAGATATTGATTGAAGATTCGATTAGAGTCGTTTGGTCTGCTGTGAAGATGGCAGCTTTTCAAGTGATGATGAAAAAGCCATAGAATCGAATCATGGCTATCAGTTATTATTTGAGAGGGAAGTGTTCCTACTGACGAATAGCGCCCTGCGGCTGTTGGGGCTGCAGAGATATTTTTGGCTCGTTCAGCAGCATTGGTTTTGTCCATGGACCAGTGGCAGCATGCACAGCGTGAAATGATTACTTGCTACTCAAAGACCTCTTCTATATAGCGTAGTACCTACTTTAGTGCGTACATTTATCTGTATTTTGTCAGTGCAACTTTGTTTTCCGGTAATTATTTTCATGCAATTAATTTTTTTTGGCACGATTTTTTTTTTTTTTTTTTTTTGGACGCGAACTAACATTCGAAACTAAAACAGTAGAGCAAGAAAACAATTCTAATCTATCTACTGTTTTCATTTTTTGTCTCTTAAGTTCGATTTTTTCATACTAATTAGCGTTTTTTTCAGTGTGCATTATCCTATTTTATAGGCCTTTCATAATGTTTAGTAGTTTGAGTGATTTCTTATTCAGGCGTTCAATAGTTTTGAGATTAAAGTATAAATAAAATATAATACTCAAAAGGAAAGGAAAATTCTTAAATTCTGCTATTTGCGGTTTAGTGAGGATTCTTTTTTCCCCAGCCATGAAGTTTCCCAGTAAGTGTTGACTTGCTTTAATATCATAATCCATAACTTAATTGTAGGATTTTATGGACTGGATCTCAAGCCATAAACGTACTGCTTTAATTTCAACTCACACTGGTAAATTTGGACCATTCCCATGAGTTGAAAATTTGTCGGAAATAAGATATGGAAATAGGTCAGTGGAGAGCCAAGATTCCATGCTTTTGCTCAAATCCAACCTACGGAAATTTTTCCCAAAGAATGGAAATTGGAAATGCGAAGAAAAAAGGCGTTGGAAATCTGCTTTCCAACCCATGGAAATGGTCTAAATTTTTCGGTGTCACTATATAGGCTTAAAGCTTTATGATAATTTTTTCGAATTATACATTTGAAACATATATATTCAGGAATGTAGAGAGATCCACGAGGACATACAAAACACTGCAGCTATGCTATCTTTATGCCATAAGTTGAGCGAATTCAAATACTAAATCTAAAGAAAATTTGATGAGTGCGAAGATCAATCCCTGAGGCACTCCACACTGAATTTACTTCATCAGAAGCTTAACCGTAAAACACCTGTCGGCCAGATAGCTGTTCAGATAGCTTTTAATTAAACAATGGGAGCGAAAACAGCTTATAGGGGATTTAAGGAGAGGAGATAAACCTAGCACTAGATAATAGATAAAGAATAACATATGGGTGCGTGGAGATATGAAATTTATCCTTGAGTGTTCAACACACGATTTGTCTCACGAATGAGCTCCAAGCACTCATGTATTATTTTGTTAATCATATAAACTACAGTGTGTTATAAGGATTATTTTAAAAAACGAGACTTTTAACTAAGGAAACGTGTACTGTCAAATTCGTACATGATTCATGACTGCACCGAGTTTGAGAGAGTTCGTGCTTGAATCTGAAAACCGTACTGGATTAAAAGGACAGAAAAATCATCTCTAAAAGTTCAATGAAATACACTTTATTCGCTAATATTGAGACTTTGTAACATGCAGTTTTTTAAATCATTCAATTCACGAAGCTGTTTTTAGCCGCGATCTTACTTCCTTCAACGGTTCGCAAAACCAAAACTTCAAGGTTTAAAAATCACTTAAAATATACTAGGTTCTCATAAATTCTACCGACCAGAAATTCACAATGTGTAAAATAAATGCTAAAAGTTTAAGTTAATTACCTGAAAAAAGCATTTTGGACGGTCCAAAAACTGCTTGCCATTTTGTCTTCAAAACACGGCGAGTTTACTTGGTACATTTGATTACGTAACGTACTCTTGGCGCTTCGTGATTGGCTAAAAATCGATATTAGAACACATGTATTTTGCCCCGATATCACAACACATGTGTTCTATAAATTAATTGCGATTTTGCGACGGAAATATCACAAAATATTGAGATATTGAAATATCGGCTAGCTGTGAGAAAATATTTTCTGTGTTGGGCGGAGTCGCGCAGCGGCGGAGCCCAATACGTGAATTTATTATACGACCGCACGCTTTTCAGTGCAAATAAAGACTAAACCGAGTGCAAATATGCAAGCGTAT
Organism: Telmatactis stephensoni; assembly: GCA_029948255.1. Lineage (NCBI taxonomy): Eukaryota > Metazoa > Cnidaria > Anthozoa > Actiniaria > Isophelliidae > Telmatactis > Telmatactis stephensoni. Next base: position 52,276 of record JALIZF010000788.1, read on the forward strand.
TACACAACTTTATGTGTTATAACCTCTATATTTTCTCCTAAGGCTATCAATATTTTGTGGTGTTTCCGTTTCAGCAATTAGTTTTGTATATATCGCGAATCGAAAGATTTTTTTTCTTTTCTTTTCTTTTCTTTTTTTCTAAAACAAAAACAAAAACAAAAACAAAAACAAAAACAAAAACAAAAACAAAAACAAAAACAAAAACAAAAACAAAAACAAAAACAAAAACAAAAACAAAAACAAAAACAAACCCCGGGAACTCATCTGTTTTCGTTGATTGAATTAAAACAAAATTTTCCCTAGGAAAGCGCGCGCTCAAAAGTTTTATTACTTTCGCAATAAATATTGCTCAGAAAGTTATAGCTAAATGTTTTCTTTTTCAGTGAAGAATTGAATTAATGATAATTTTGTCCGCCTCCCCCCCCCCCCCCCCCCCCCCCATTACCACCACCAAAAAAAACCAGAAAAAAACACAATTTCGCACGGTCATTTTGAGCCGTTAATGATACCACAAAGTACAGAGAGAAGGCATTATTTTCCGATAAAGTCGTCTCAAAATCAGCGCTCGTGAACCGCATCGAAGTGGCTTTCTTGAAAATCACAAAAACCTACTGACAATCAATTCAAAATTGAGCAGCAAATATAAAATAACTTTTTAGATAATATCCGTGAATAAAATGACCGAAAAAAGTGACATACTTTGATACGATATTTCTCAGTGGCCAAATTAAAATCCCTTATAACACACTGTAGGTTACATAATAAAGCAGTTTTCGCTTGACAGTGAAAATGGTACAGACATCGCACGGCAAGGTTACGGCAAAAATTTCGAATGTGTTCATAAGGTAGGTCCTTCATATATGGTACATTATAATGGGTCCTATTGTGTATAACATAATAATAATAATAATAATAATAATATTTCGTTATATACAATAGGACCCATTATAATGTACCATATATGAAGGACCTACCGTTCATAAACAAGGCGGCCCTGACCGGCGCAGTAAGGCCCAATACGTCAATCCTTCGGTACGAAAACTGCTCAATATAAAAAGTTGTTTCAACTATATATGAAATCATTACATCATATGGAAAAGTTGGGTTATGAAAAAAGCACTATGCCGTAACCTTGCCGTGCGATGTCTGTACCATCAAATATGGCTTTTTGGCCAATCAGAGCACGCATTATATAATAGCTATTTTATAATTTCATTTCTTTTCTATATAGAAAAGAAATGAAATTATAAAATAGCTATTATATAATGCGTGCTCTGATTGGCCAAAAAGCCATATTTGATGAGAGTATCAAACACGCTTATGTGATTTTTTTTCGAATTTTTCATAAATATGTGCGCTTGTTATTTTATAAAAGAAGTAAAACACCGTTTTTCTGTGTGATAGCCTGATCGCCTACGGCTCGTGCTTCCACTACGCTCTCTCGTGTTCTCTGTTTTGATTAGGCTATCAAACACGGAAAACAGTTTTTTATTGTTTTCATAAAAGTTTTAAAATTTTCGACCTGGCGGTCATCATGCATCTCATTTAATGATGTATGACCACCAGATCGAAAACGTTTAAAACTTTTATAAAAACTTTTAGCCTTTTATTTGTAAATATCAATTTTATCATTTAATTATGTCAGTTTTTTATTGCTTAAGCCAATACTCAGGCTTATACCAGGGACCTCGAACATTTAAACAGTATAAATGATATTAATAATAATACGTAATATAAATGCAGCTTCTTATTATGTTTTCTTGTTGTTGTGTTGTTGTTTTTTTCTCGGTTCTTTGTCGTGTTTGTTTTTTCTTTCGTCCACATTTAGATTGTTAGAACAACTAAACTGTAAAATATGTAAAGTAGATGGAAATTTGAAATAAAAAAAACATTGAAAAAAGTTGTACTCACTAATGCTCAGTTCAAACGTCAAACATTTGTCGCGTCGAGTGAAAACAATGGATAACTAGACGGCCTTTTTTGATGTTAGCGAACTTCAGATGTGACTACGAGTATGAGATTGAGTACGAATTTTAAAATTGGCCTTGCGTGAGTTGTTGATACTGAACCGTAGTCCTGTACATAGATTAAACATTAATTTAAGAAATGGAAAATTGGCTATGATTCGGTATCAACATCCCACACAAGACGAATTTAAAAACTCGTACTCGTACTGAATCTCGTACTCGGTGTCAAATCTGAAGTTCACTATTATTAGATTCGACGCGGCAAAAGTTCGGCGTCTGAACTGCTGGGCCTGAGTGTCCATCAGTCAAAACCCCTGAAAAATATACTTACGCGCGTTGGTGATCTTCAGTTGATTGCGTGAAATGTCCGTTTCTTTTAGAATAGTCTTTTTTTTGCACAATAGGAAAAGCCTTTTGGTAGTCAGGTTTTTGCAGGCACGTTGTACAGTATATTAGGGGAGACAATTCTTCATGGTTACCTTAGAGCCGTAAGTTAGTTATACTCGCGACCGCATTGTATTTTTGAACATTTTATGGATTATGACGTCATCAGGTCATGTGACATCACAGAAGCACTTTCAGAAAACTAGGTTTATCGAGTTTAATATCCTAATGAAATAAAATTGGTGTACTTGTTTTCTGCGCACGCGCAATAGAATTTTTTCTGAATACTCCATTTTCGAGTTCCTCTTTGCTCAGGCCAAGCCTCGATTACGCGAAATTTATTCCATAGAATTGTAGCAACAGTCCGATGGAATGCAATGAGCAAACAAAGATAATACTTTAGAATTCCAAGGGTTTTTGCTAAAATGCATGAATATTTTACTTGGATTCGAGGCTTAGCCTGAGCAAAGAGGAACTCGAAACTGGTCTATTTGAGAAGTCAACGGTTTAACTAAGCCTTAACATACTAAAGCAGTTTTTGGGTTAGATTTCTGTTTCGTTTAAAGACTGAAAGAGATGATTCATAAACACCTATAAACCCCGAATGCAAATTCCTCACACCCAAAAATGCAAACTGGAAAAAGTTGTTATGAAGGTATAGACCTTTTTAACATCAAGTTGTCTCCAAGAAATTGACCTCGCATCCCGAGGTTCTCTAGAATGACGAACTTAGGTAGCAATTTAGGTAGCCATAGGGGCCAACAGAGGGTAGGGTCCCCGGGAAAGAAAACAAGGCGGTATGCCCTGTAAACGATAGACAGTTGTATAAACGATGCTTAACATAAGAGGCTCAATTTACCTTGTGATGCACGAAAGGGAACCCCACCCTCTGTTGACCCTAGGCTCTGAACTAGGTCCAGAATTAGAGCTTTAGCTAGCCCCCCCCGAGGTCAACAGAGAGGAAGGATGGGAGGTTAAATTGGACCGAATGTGGTGATGGTACGTAATTCATTTTGCCTTGGCTCTACGGGTCACGATAGATAGCTGGATCTCTCTGGAAATGCAATGCCAGAAAATGCGTAAACCCGTGGCCCTCCAGGGCGCCTTCACTACCGGTACTCCTCTATCAATGCAATCCTTTAAATCCGTCACCCCGTGGCTCTCGCTTACGCCAACAAAACTCTAGAAATCCAACCGCTCTGCAGTCCTCGTAGACTGCCATTTCGTTGATGAATAGCTCCACCTCGCAGTCAATCCCGGACCGCCCTTTTTCCCCACGTGGAAATTCACTTGGCAGTCTCCGACTGCCATTTCTCTCACCTAACTTCACTAATTCGCAGTCCCGGACTGCCATTTCGTCCACATATCTTTCAGACCGCCTTTTTACTCGCATGTAAATTCACCATGTAAACCCCCTCCCATGTAAATGCCGGACTGCCATTTCTTTCGCGTGTAAATAACTTCGCAGTCCCGGACTGCCATTTTTTTCACATAAATTCACTTCGCAGTCCCGGACTGACATCTTTTCCACGCGTTAAGTCACTTCGCAGTCCCGGACTGCCATTTCTTCCACATGAATTCACTTCGCAGTCCCGGACTGCCATTCCTTCCACATAAATTCACTTCGCAGTCCCGGACTGCCATGTTTCACGCGAATATATTCACTTCGCAGTCCCGGACTGCCATTTCTTCCACAAAAATTCACTTCGCAGTCCCAGACTGCCATTTCCTCCACATAAATTCGCTTCGCAGTCCCGGACTGCCATTTCTTCCACGTTAATTCACTTCGCAGTCCCGGACTGCCATTTCTTCTACATAAATTCGCTTCGCAGTCCTGGACTGCCATTTCTTTCACATAAATTCACTTCGCAGTCCCGGACTGCCATTTCTTCCACATAAATTCGCTTCGCAGTCCCGGACTGCCATTTCTTCCACATAAATTCACTTCGCAGTCCCGGACTGCCATTTTAGTCTACGTGTAAATTCACTTTGCATTCCCGGACTGCCATTTCTCCAGCGACGCGCAAATCGACTTCGCAGTCCCGGACTGCCTTGAGAAGTGCTCTCGGTCTCATTAAAGCATAAACTTAACATGGAACACACTTAACAGTCCCCAGCCACCCTGGCTGCCACTGCAAACTCCTAAAACTAACAACGCAGTGGGACATAAAATAGACGAGCAAAAGGCGAAAGGAACCAAATGTAGCCCCGACCTAGCCCGTCCCAAGGGTAAACAAATGGGTGATTAAGACTTTGAGCAACAATTCCCGTCATGAGTGTATTAAGCAAAATTACCGGGCGCAACGATCCAACTCATACCTATGCAAATTCGTGAGAAACCAAAGTTTGAAGTTACGCCCCAATAAAATCAAAACTAAAATGCAAGAAGAACGACTGAACAAAACTGTACTGTACTGTACTGTACTAAATAAACAAAGGATGAAACAAATCAATGCATGACTAATGAACTAACTGGAAACAAAGATCGAAGTCATGAGGCGTAACACAAAGCATGCAAGACGAATGCAAATTGCTAAAACAGGACGCTAATGGCAGGACTGACCAAAGTAACACAAAATATACGATAAACGCGGTTTGAGTTAATGATAAAGCTAAAAATGGGCAGCCAACGAAAGTAGTGTGGAAAGCATAGAATAAACCACGAAGAAACAATTATGAAAAAAGGAACAGAAACAATTGAAAGCCTACCCAAACCGGCGAGCCGACTGATAAAACGCAAATTACAAACTTATTGCAAACTTGGACAAGAAAAAACCTAGACTAGCGGCTACAAATACAAAATGACTACTTGCCAAATTGGGAATAAACCCCGGGAAAACCAAGAGAAAACGTCCGAGTCACAAACACTGAAATTTCCTCCATACGTTTACCAAAGAGAGCTGGAGCCGTTGAGCTCGATAACTCTGCTAACTAGCCATGTTCAGTTTAGCCAAGATTAGTAGGAAAGCCAGAACGTTGAGGGTGCTGAAACTACTCAGAGAGAAAATCTTGAATTAGAGCTGGTGGCGGTTGACGATGATGGTGAAGAACGAAAGTTCCCGATGTTCCGGCGTATCTTGAAGTGACCACTCCTAGATCGAGCAGGCTTATTTATATTCTGAGTTAATTAATTATGCAGTGAGAATAGAACATTAACTGGTGTTTTTTGGACATAACAAGAAAAGCCTTAGGCCATTTGCAGGTTCGACAATATCAACTGGTGTTTTTTTGACACTTCGTCCAAGTACGGATTATACGTGAGACAAAATTTAAATATTGTGAATTAAATTAAAAGTTAAACTTTAAAGTGATATCACTGACATAATCCTTAAGACGACGACTCAAGCCCAAAATTTTAGGGGGGGCTTGCCACCCTCCCTCCTCCTCCCCCCCCCTCCCCCTCCCCCCTCCCCCCCGGCACATGTACAACAACATTAACTAATATTATTTGGCACAACAGGAAAAGCCCGAGGCCATTTGTGGGTACGACGACATTAACTGGTGTTTTTTGGCATACAACAGCTAGAAAAAGACCAAGGTAATTAACAGGTACAACGGCATTAACTAATATTTTTTGGCACAACAGGAAAAGCCCGAGGCCATTTGCGGGTACGACAACATTAACTGGTGTTTTTTGGCATCGGCTACAGGAAAAGACTAAGGTAATTAACAAGTGCAACAACATTAACTAGTATTTCTTGCACAACGGGAAAAGACTAAGGCCATTTTCAGGTACGAAAACGGAAACACACTCCACGTCGAACGCAATCGTTGCCGTCAGTGATTTATTCCAATATGAGTGCAGCTGCAGTATACTCTATAACATTTTGACAAGACAATGCATTCGATGTTGAACGTTATCTCTACCTAAATCCCTACTAGAATGGTGGTACAAGAATCAGTAATGTGCGCGCAATTATTCTTTCTGAGAACTTGTTGATATCCAGTTGGCAAGCCACAGCGAAGGAGTGCACATTAGCAACCTTGGTAGGGGCTTAGAACAAAACTTTAAGCTTCTTGTTCTTTACAATTACCCTTGCTTGACAAAAAACATTGCATCGGCCACGCTCTGTTTGATAAGAATGGGAAAGAAAAACATAACACCAACGTTGGCATATTTTGGCCATGAGGGTGGTCGTTCATTAACATTGAAAATTTCTGTCAATCACAAACTGGTGAATGATTACCGTATTAACTTGTTTAAGCGCCGTCCCCGATTAAGCGCAGCATTTGAAAGCAAAATTGTTAATAACCGCAGCCCTCGAACAAGCGCCGCGCGCTTTCACACAATGTAGCACTTATTCGAAGAAATCTGGCTATCACCTGGAATAAGGAAGAAAACAAGTACAGCATAACCCAACGTTCAAATAAGAGGTTTGAATGTTTAAAACACGTTTATTTGTTAACGATTGCTTAAACGTAATAAATCATTCCAAAATATTGTGATGTTTAATAAGCGCTGTCCCCGAATAAGCGTCGCATCAGAAATCGTAACAATACAATAAGCGCCGCGGCGCCTAAACGAGTGAATACGGTAAACTATTTTAGTACAACGCCCTCATCAAAGGTGGGCTAACAAAACATTTTAAGCACGACTATTGAGCTTCTAGCTATTTGTGTTTATCTGTAGTAATATTGTTTTGATAAAATTGGAAAAAAAAACCTCGGTAAAAATGCGTTGTGTTTCACGCTTGTCGACAATGACAATGTTTTGTTCGATTTCTCCTGTTTACAATTTATAGGTACTTTCTGGCTGTCAAGACCCAAAGGCTAGCACAGACAGCCAATGCTACGGCGATAGTACATACACTGTCTACAAGAATGAGACCAAGGATAGAGTCCTGAGGTACACCTAGAGATTTGTCAAAAATTAGCTCTGGATCAGAAACTATTTTTTGGAACGAAACAAAACAAAACAGAACAAACGAACAAACGAACAAACAAACGAACAAACAAACGAACGAACGAACGAACGAACGAACGAACGAACGAACGAACGAACGAACAAGCAAGCAAGCAAGCAAGCAAGCAAACGAACGAACGAACGAACGAACGAACGAACGAACGAACGAAAGAACGAACAAACAAACAAACAAACAAACAAACAAACAAATAAATAAACAGATGGGCAGGCAGGCAAACAAGGTGTTTACATTCCATCAAAGATTTTTTTAAATCCCTACGCTGCCTCCTACAGTAAACTTCGTCTGCCCTGTCCGCTAAATTAAATCATATGTCTAGGCCTTCATTTTAATACTAATAATAATAGAGTAGATAGAAAATTCTATATAAAAATATCTTTATAAATTACTATTTAATTTCATTCAGAATTACCGTAATATCTAAATGACTAAAATTCAAAATTTGTCTTGTTCCAGAGAACATAAAATAAATAGTATTTGGTTCTACTATAAATACCATTGGTAACTTTTTGGACAAAAACACGTAATACGAAGATCCTTTGACCTCGATTTTAAACGTCTTGTCTTGGCAAGAGTTAAGTACTTCATAAACTAGGCTAATTCCACTTGGATGACTTCGAGTAACTTGTAAAAGACAGCCTCCATGAAGATTTGTTATGTTTGCATGCGATCCAAACATAGGAACACGAACGACCTTCCTGATTGCGTTGCTCTCTAAACGACGAACTCCTTCGTTTGATGTCTTTCTTTTATCACAGATACAAAGTTTCAATTCAACCGATTCATCGACACAGTCTTTGAATTTATTGTATAACGTTTGACGATCATAATGCAACAACGAAAGTTCCCCTTCGTCTGCTATGCTGACTGCAACTCGGAAGATTTCGTCCTCTTGTAGACCTACTGAGGACGCATCGACGTGAATGTTAAATGTTACAAGTGAACCCGTTTTCCTTTGTACAACACTCTCAAACGATTTGCCAGTCATACGGATACATCTTCCATATCCCTTCATTCCAAGGGATTTTGCTTTTTGCCCTTAAAACAAACGAAAAGGGATGATAGATGGTTCGAGTTTGATTGGTTAGACCTCGACGAAATAATCACTAAATAAACAAAATCTAATCCATATACTAAGGCCCCAATCATCGAGAACACACTCGTTTGACCGTTAACTTGCATCAACTCAATACCGGGCTACTTGCATCGACTTCGAAAACTTGCGAGCATTTTGAGCGTGCTAAACGTAGCAATTTTTTATCCGGTTTTTAGACCGAATTGTTGCACATTTTCTCTCCTACACATACTTTAAACGAAAAGCAAACCAGAGTTTCTCCTTGTCCTTCGGCTAGCTGATTTTCGTCGAGTTTTTGAAAAACTGGCAATCAGATGACTTGCGGCGAGCGGTGTTCAAACGAAACGAGCAAGTCGCAAATCAAAACTCTTGTATGATCGGGGCCTAAGATATTTTTACCTTCTGAGAATTGCTTTTGAATGAGGTTATTCAGAGTACCCAGAGCAAACTCTGCAAGCCACGTGTGACTTGGTGAATTGTCCTTTAACTTCTCCTCAGTTCCATCGCACTGACACCTAGTTAATGGCATTAATGGTAAATCAACGCAGGTACGGTTCGATGAGATTTTCGAGAACAAACCAGACGTTCGAAAATCCTTTGATCGTTTGTTCGAATCTTGGAGGAAAGTCATAAGAGCTTTATGAATGTCTACGGTTGTTAAAAGTCTTTTCTGATTAGTGGCTAGATTTTCCATTGTCTCTTTACCCAAATGAGCAGCGACGTTGTCAGGTATGATCATGAATAACAAAGGGTTATAACGTTCAAGTAAGCCCTCCTCTGTCAGTCCATATTCTGTTCTAGTGTGGCCATGATCTGATAATATTATTGTCCAAGTATTAGGATCTCTGATAAGAATAAAACAATAGTTAATTTAAATATTAGATTTCAGAGAGAGCAGGTTGATAAATATTCGCTCAACGCTGTGAGATTTTAGTGTTCAGTTGCTAAGTATTTTGTGACGTAAGCAGGTAACATTGCGCATGCAAACAATAATGGCAACCAAAGTAACACATACATAGATATGAAGAAGAAAGAAGGTTGAAAAGCAAAGCTCTGTTGGCGGGATAGACTCTAGACTTTAGCCTTCGGGGTCTTTGTGCGCCTGCGTCACGTGGGAGAGAATCGCGGGCTCTTAAAACCTGATTGTTGGAGACTGGACCTAGGTGGACTCATGACGAGGATATTTTGTAATAAATGGGTTTGGAAGAGAAGAGCTGTAATTGTTTATCTAACAAATAGATTTCATTTTTCCGTGCGTCTGTACTCTAATAGATGCAAAGATGACGTCAAAATGTGATGTGAACAAATTAAAGAGTACGGCGCAAGACGAAGTCGAGTGGGTGACTGTGGTTTCTCACCATTTCGACGACTTCACTGAATCTGTTATAGTACAGACCGACGGAAAAATTGAATCTGTTTGTTTTAGATAATATTCATCGAAACATTTGAACCAATCGGATCGCGCGTAATATTCTGTGACGTCATCTATGCGTGTGTACTTTAATCACACACGGTTCTCGACCAATCAAAGCGCACGTAATATGACAAATACTATATATAACATACAAGCAGTATTAATTAAACTTTACCTGGCCATAAAAATAATTAAATTAATTAATTACCATAAATTAATCACCATAAAATTAATTAATTACCTGGCCATAAAGTGAACAAAGCTGGCCAACTCCTCGTCCATAGTCTGAATCCTTGTTCCAGTGGACGTATGGGCCGTATTAAAATGTTGATATAAAACAGTTGGCTTAGCATCTTTAGTGTTCCTGATTCCTTTGATGTAATCTTTTATGTACTGGTAGAAATACGAACTAAAGAATCTGCCGTTAAAGCAGACTCGAGAGGGATGATCATAATGATTTGTTATGCCATAAGGCTTGAATACTTCACATGAGAAGTGGGTGATTCCCAAATGGTCTGACTGGTGTGTTTGCACGACCTTCTTGAAATGAGCCCATCTGAAATATAACGTCATAAAAGATGTTAGAATAGAATTCGTATGACTGTCAAAACGGCACCGCAAGCGCAAACACTATTATATAACGTGCGCTCTGATTGGCCAAAAAACCGTGCTTGATGAGAGTATCAAGCACGCTGACGTCACTTTTTTCGAATTTTTCGGAAATTCGTGCTATAAAAGAAGTAAAAACCTGTTGTTTTTTTTGTTTGATAGCCTGACCAAAACAGTTGTGATGTTGGGGGAACACTCGAGAGCTGTGAAAGCACCCGTCTACGGCTCGTGCTTCCACTACGCTCTCTCGTGTTCTGCCAACATCACGCGTGTTTTGATCAGGCTGTCAAACACGGAAAACAGTTTTTATTGCTTAAAAGAGCTTTTTATTGCTTATAAACATGCTTAGTCGACAAAGCCACAGCTGAAAACACTGCCAGAACCTTAAACCAGCATAATAAAAACAATACTCCTTTTTTCTCATTTACCTTTCAGGACTTGGTTTAGAGTCAGTTTTCCGCTCTAAGTTATCAAGCATTATCCCCCATTGATCATACCAGCACAAATCTTCTTGAAACATCGTCTGATAGCCTTTGTTCTTATAGTGCTTGAAAAGGACATCCACGCCAACAGGTTCTTGGGCCGCAGCGGATTTTTTATTAAAATCTGTGTTACCTAACATCACCAGAGAAAATAATAATGATCAATAAGAGCGCTACAATATTATTCGGCGAATGTTAAGGTTGCTCGACTGTGTCGGCTACGCCTCGTGTTCCTAAGCTGTAGCTCTTTTTGTGTTCCACATCTCTCATCATGTTTATGTCTCAATTCAGAGACATGTATGCACTCGCGTTTTATAATGCTATAAAGTCTATATAACCCGAACTTACACTTACTGCCGGGTTACCTTTTGCTTACAATACGGGGCTCGGCACATGCTTAGTTTGGCACATGTTTAGTGTGGGACTTACCATGTATGATGCCAGAGAACAAAGGTCTTATGTTGTCAAATGTATGCATACTGATGCTCTGAAAGAGTTCAAAGTCCAGAGCTGTAGCAGGAATTGAGTCACTGCTGGCGATTTCTCGAAGAGCAGCGATCGACTTTCGCATTACTCTATAAAAATGTCTTCGTCCAATCGAATCCAGTACTATAACAACGATGTTTATATCATATTTCCGTAAGTTGATGTTTTGACGCATGTTGATGTTTTGACGTAAGTCAGCGTTGTTTTTACGTAGGTTTTCCTGTAAAAGGATTTTTGGCGGGAAAATTATCACCCGTACAAAACCCGCACATTTGATAAAACAAAATGCTTCTCCATTTTTGATACTTTCTTGTACAAATTTCAAGGCTTTCTCGGTTGTAAATGGATAGATAGCTTCCCATTCTCTAATAGTACCATAGTTTTTGTCCATCCTTGCCATATATATTTTGCTATCTTCGCAAAAATCCATCGAACAGGTGAGCGTAGCAGGCTGTGTGTCCGTAAACCAGCATATATCAGATGTTGGACTGGAGAAACACTTTCTTGTTTCTAACTCATCAGTAGGGTTTCCAAAATACACGTTTGCATCTCTGCATGAATCAGGGTGTGGCCTAACATCATACAAACGAAATATCAATCAAAGTACATGCAAAGTATAGACTTAGATTCAGTTGGCAGTGATTCACTAGCGACATAAGCACAAGCAACATACACAGACTCAACAGTGAACTGCTCATTAGCAGTGCTTGTCTTTTCACTAGTGACATAAGCATAAGCAACATACACAGACTCAACAGTGAACTGCTCATTTATTTTAGCAGTGCTTGTCTTTTCACTAGTGACATAAGCATAAGCAGCATACACAGACTCAGTAATGTACTGCTCATTTGCAGTGCTTGTCATTTTACTAGTGACATAAGCATAAGCACAAGCAACATATACAGACTCAGTAATGTACTGCTCATTAGCAGTGCTTATCTTTTCACTAGTGACATAAACACAAGCAACATACACAGACTCAGTAATGTACTGCTCATTAGCAGTACTTGTCTTTTCACTAGTGACATAAACATAAGCACAAGCTGTTACAGACTCAACAGTGAACTGCTCATTAGCAGTGCTTGTCTTTTTACTAGTGACATAAGCATGAGCAACATACGGCGATGCAGCAATGTACTGCTTGCCTTTTCTCAAATCAGTGACATTAGCATAGGCATAAGTAAATAATATACTTGGGCCAACGTTGGGCACTTAACCTGCCTCTATCGCCCATTCTCTTTACAGTGCTACGCTTCGAGCCGTTGTCACTACCACCAAGTTTTTGATTACTTTTTGACATCTTTTTGACAACTTTGAATACCACTAACCAATTAGATATCGGCGCTTCACTTTGATGTCTCGATAGGCGGAGTTTGTACATCGACGTAATAATGTATGACGTACAAACTCCACCTTCTGAGACATCAAAGTGAAGCGCCGATATCTAATTAATTGGTTAGCGGTATTCAAAGTTGTCAAAAAGATGTCAAAAAGTAATCCGGCAAAAACTTTGTGGTAGTGGCAACGGTTCGAAGCGTAGCACTGTAAAGAGAAGTTGAAATAAGTCCTAGCTAAGTACGAAGTCACTAAAGATAGATTTAAGGTTCCTAAAGCTGAAATTCTTTTAACTCTAGACAGGAGCACGTGGGTGGACTTACTTATGGATTCGGCAAAGTACATCTTCATCATACATGACGGTGTTCTGTGGTCGTAAACTTGTGAAGGGGCATACAGAAGTCACAAAACTCCCTGATTCAAAAGATAAATGAAAATGAAAATGCAGTATGGAAGATAACAGACAAACGACTTGTGAAGGGACAAACAGAAGTCACAGTACGCCCTGATGCTATAGATAAATGAAAATGAAAATGCAGTATGGAAGATAACAGACAAACGACTTGTGAAGGGACAAACAGAAGTCACAATACGCTCTGATGCTATAGATAAATGAAAGTGAAAATACAGTATGGAAGATGGCAGGCAAACGACTTGTGAAGGGACAAACAGAAGTCACAATACGCTCTGATGCTATAGATAAATGAAAGTGAAAATACAGTATGGAAGATGACAGGCAAACGACTTGTGAAGGGACAAACAGAAGTCACAGTACGCCCTGATGCTATATATAAATGAAAGTGAAAATACAGTATGGAAGATGACAGACAAACGACAAAAATATTCTCACCTCTTCCTTATTAGGGGGAGGGGATAAAGAAAGTCCCTTGACTTCTTTCTCCTTCCTCTTTTTTCCCTGTTATCACTTCGAGGACCAGTATACATACTTTTAAACGATGAAAATTATGCCCCTACATACCTCTAAAATACATCTCCCTTAAACGCACGAGAAGAAAGAATGCAGCAATTAACGTGGCAGTTCTGTAGAGAAATCTCGTTTTATTTGGCTATATAAAAGGAAACAAAGGGCATTAAAACAAATTTAAAACCAATAAAGGCCAATAGGCCAATAATTTTGAAATACATCATATAAATATTTTAGTAGAAATATTTCTGAATAAAATCAGCTCCTCTCTGAGAATTAAGCAATTCAAATCTGAAAATTTTGCGCTTCATAGTACTTTCATCCGACTTAAAATTCGACTTTAAGGACACGCAACAATGTAACTGATCTAAATTGACTTCCGATGTTCTCCCCGTCCACACGTATGCGTTTACGTTTGTAAACGCATACTTTTTTATGCGTTTAGGCCTTCCGTCCACACGAAGACGATGAAAACGCTCACCGTAAACAGCATAAATTCGAAAAACGCTCTCCAAAGTGGATAAATTTGAAAACGCCGTTTATGCGTCTTCGTGTGGACGGCCGTAAACGTATATTTTCGTAAACGCTAGCTGTGAAAACGCTGACGTCACAATATAATTCAATACCTGCTTAGTCAAGCGTTTAACATTGTTTTCGAGTTGAAGCGTTTACGTGTGGACGAGTCTAATCGCATAGAAATGTATACGTTTACTAGCATCAAGTTGTTCATGTGATGCCGCTGTAAACGGCCATCGTTTTCGTGTGGATGCAAATACTTTTATGCGTTTACAAACGTAAACGCATACGTGTGGACGTGGCCTAACGTCACGCAACGCCCCTTCCTTCCTTCCTTGCAAACCACTTCCTATAACAACTTTCTATGACAATTTGTTCTGCTTGTGGGGATGAGAAAATTTGACCAAATTTCACATGAAACTGATGCAAAAGTAATGTGAAATTTGCTAGTTAAGATGAAAAAAAAATCCATTTTTCATACAAAATTTGGTCGTATGGAAGCGCCTTTAATATAGAGTAGAAACAAAACACTCAGTTCTTACCCATAGCAATATCTTGGACACCAACTGGGATATAACTCGTCTCAGTGAAATAAACATCGCGCCAGACTGTCTTCTTTATAGCCTTCAAGTAATTTACAGTCAATCTCATTAATGTTGTCTAGATAACAGGACAATTAGATAGGGCGCAACGTTTGAGATATCAAAAATTTTGCTTCATAACGAAGTTTCCAAGGAAAACGAAATATATGGCTTTCTCTTTTGTTGAAAAAAGAATTCATTTCTTTTGTTTACTCATGGAAGCTTCGGACTATCAAGCAGAGTATTTGAGATCTCGACAGTTTCAAGACAGTTGTCTTACGTATGTCAGTGACGTCTCATTAAATATTAGTCATTCTAGCGATTTTGGGTCTTGTTTGTTTTTATTGTTTGTTTACAAAGTGTACTAGTTAGAGTTAAATAGATAAATTCCATAGAAAACAAAGGAATCAGAGTGTAGTAGTGTTTAATACGCTGAAGTGTATTTCACGGGTTTAGAGTGGTTTTCATAAACCCGTGAAACAAAGTGTATTAGAGTGATTTTCATTTGACCGTGAGAGAAAAATGACTATTTAGTTTGTAGTAGTTGATAAGAAACAAAAGAAAACAACGGCTTTAGATTCTACTACCAACTAGTTTGTCTATTCCTTCACGCGGTCAAATGAAAACCACTCTAGTCAAATAACAAAAGAACACAATGGAATTAGGGTGTATTAAAGAGTGATACACTTAGGTGTGTTTCACGGGTTAATGAAAACCACTCTAACCCGTGAAACAAATAGTCAGAGTGTAATAATCAAATAGACACAATAGAAAACAAAGGAAAACCACTCTGTGATCTCGAAAGTAGTCCATTACATATATCAATGATGTCTCATTAAATATTGGTCATTCTAGCGTTTTGGGGTTTTGTTTTGCTGGATTTTTCGCTTTCATTAGACCTTTTTGCCTTAATTTTCGAAATTCGTGCGCTATCAACAAATGACAAGAAAAGGTATACAGAATGTAAATATTAGCCTAATCTTGGTTTCCAGATGATCGTAGTCTGCGTAGCAAGCGTTCGCCGGCCTTTAGGAGAACCAAAGAAGAGGACTTTTCGTGACACAGGAAGCCCAATCCCTTTAAACCCCATTCCCCTCAAAGAAACGCTTACTATGCAGGATAAGATGATAGCTACGATCACTATGATCCGTATGATCTCTGCGATCGTTGAACACATCAGCGTTCGTAGCGATCAGGCTATCAGGCACACACAGACTTCCATCTGTTTTTCAGGATTTTTTGAAAGCATAAAAAAGAACATAAACATAATACTAGGCTAGCATCTAAAAAGTCATATTATCTTCCTAAGACGACTAATTATGGGAAATTTAGTATTCGTTTCATTGGTGTTACTTCGAAAACGCTTGTATCGCGACCAAGAACGAATTTAAACTTTCAGTTGGATTTTGGGTTTTTCCGATCGCCCAATCACGTGGTGGCAGAGCATATATAATTGCCCTCAATGGGCTTCAAGATCCAACGTTTGCCATCGGCTGTAAGTGCCGCCTCCAGATCATCCTAGCACTAGGATCATCCTAGCAGGCGAATCATCCTACCTGTTATACAACTACTGCATTCTGTTTACATGGAAATTTGTGTCTTTACTTCGGGTACTAGGATCATCCTACTAAACAGAATGCAGTAAATGTATAAGAGGAAGGATGATTCGCCTGCTAGGATGATCCTAGTGCCAGGATGTCATGTAAACAATTTTTTTTTAGGACGTTCGCGGGCATTGTTTACGCGCACTTTTACTGCGCACGCTAGCGCGCGCTACCTCAATACATCGAAGATGGCGGCCTAAAAGAATATTTTTCGGTAATGACTTTTTCGATTTTTTTAAATGAAAATTATTTAAAAAAAAATAAAAATAAAATAAAAGGAATTTTACCGAGGAAAAAAATCGTTCATGTTCAAAAACTGCAGAAAAAAGGATGGAAAAGATTCTACTGGACCCAGTCTCCTCTCGGTATATAAGCTGTCAATATTCTAAATTTGAGAAAAAAATTATGGAAAAACACAGATTACCGATGGCTGCCAATTCGAATTAAAAACAACTCTAATTTTTTAAGTATTTACAAATATTTACACATATTATTATTCCATGGGTTATTAAGCGGTCGTGTAACTAAACATTTAGTTTTTATACAAAAAATGATTTGTTTGCTCGACTTGTGTAGCTTGGCGCGCAAGCGATCTTCGATGAGAAAGTGGATGTACTTTGATGTCATCTCACTCCTCAACGAGAACGGTGACCCTAATTTTTTATTTGCTCTTTGGACTTCCATGACGACATTATATCACCATGCGAAGTATGAAGGAAAAAAACATGGTAAACCCGGCTTTTTTCCCGCGAACGGTCCTTTTAAAAGTCCCCCAGCAGGGACAACTCGCCTTCTATAAACAGCGCCTAAGAATCATTTTAGTGAGTATAAAGAAACTTTAGCAAGACAAAAGCACAAATTTATATAATATTCAGGATGTAACTGTCATCAAACGTGTATGCTAATGCGTACTATTTTCTCTGTATTTTCTCAGTCACCCGAATAATTTTCGCAAGCGCCGTATGCTAATGAGCGTTTACCACGAGTATTTTAATCATTTATGAATTAGTAAAAACAGAAATATAATTACCATAGCTGGAAATGGCATGTTCAAATTAACAAAATAGTGAAGCTTGAGGGAAATAAATTAAAAACTCGCCGCGAGAACAGGAATTATTGAAAAGTGTGCATTTTCGGTAACTGAAAACCTTTGCTGGTTGTATCCAACGAATGTTTCAGTCATACAAAATTTGGGTTTTTGAAAATTCATATCTTCATTAGTTTTGAACTTACTTCATTCAAACCTACCAATTTTATAAATTTTGACGGCTCTTTCAGGTATGGTAATATTATGCTTCTGTTCTGTGACATCTGGAATTAGGTTAACAGGTTAAAAGCTCATTTATACCTGCACTCAGCTTTCGGACAAAAAGCACCGGTAAAATTCTATCACAAACAATAAAGCTCCAAGCTAAATGAACATTATAGCTGTGAAATTTTGTTGTATAATGATGTTGTAGTTGAAATTTGATTTTAAAAACATCTAGCCACAAATGATAATATTTTCGAACGCATGACAGAGTTTTGAATCGGTTTGACAATAATTTCTTATTAGGTTCAACTTTGAACACCAGTTTACTCAGCGAAGAAAGAAAACTTTATGATATCACTTACCGATTTGTAGAGCATTTAAACAATAACAACAGTTCAAATCCAATTAATGTCTATCTAACCAACTCTTATCGACTGTAGGCTTGATAATACATGCAAGACCAAGTCAATCGTAGATTGAAGGAGCGACGCCATGAGCTCTCGAGTGTTGTTTTCCTTTCCTTGAGAGCAGGGCGCAAAAGTCTTTTGTTTTACTTCTAACTGAAAGGTTTGGTTCAATATCAGTTGAAGATTTGAAGATTGCATATAGTATTATACTATAAGGCAAAATAATCTTACCATAAAACTCTGAATAAGCCAAAATTAGGTACTTCTACTTCTAGACAACAGCACAACGCTAGCGACATGCGGGCATGTGTGAAAGATTTATATGGGCTCCCTGTGGTACAGTTAGCTAAGAATTTCGCGGGCTTGTCTGCTCTCCGCACGGAGAAAAAAATCTGCATACTGACTAGAGTGCACGCATTATATCCGTGACTCATTATGATATTGAGCATTCATCTAAATAAATTGCACAAACACATCAAGGTTGAATATGGTTTGAACAACTTTGCACCATTTAGCAGAAATTAGTACTTTTTTGTTTTAATTTCACGGATATTAGAGCGATCGCACTTAACCCGTGCAAAAGTACAAAATCTAACGGCTAAAACGTCCCAAATCCTTGTTTTCCGTTGTTTAATCAGTGCTACAGTGCACTACAGTGACTACAGTTAGTTGGTACTTTTGCACGGGTTAAGTGCCATTACTCTACACTCATTGCGTGCACTCTAGCAGTGGCGGATCCAGGGGGGTCGAAGGGGTCCGATCCACGGAACCCCCTCGCACTGTATGATATTTTTTTGGTAATAGAAATATGTCCTATATGAATTTTAAAAAATTAAATATTTTTATTTAAAAAATATTACAAGTTTAATTTACCTTTAGGTGCCGTTACTAGATAGTAAATTAGATGATTAAAGGCAATTTTTGTCAAACATCGACCAAACTGAAAGAATATTATACACAGTTTAAGAAACGAAATCTCCCTCCCCTTTGAAAAATCCTGGATCCACCACTGTCTAGTTTTTATTTAAACTGAGCCGTACTTTCAAACAGGGCGAATGATGATTGGTAGTTTTCGGCAATCGAGTGATAGACAAGACTGCTATTGAGTCGTACTAGTTGTCAGTAACTAGTAGTTAATCCTAATTTTTCACAACCTAACCTGAGCATCAGGCCCGGCCTATCAGGCCCTATCAGGCCCTGAGTATCAGGATAGACAATAGCAGACAATAAATCTGTTAATACCATTGCAAAATAATGGTAACTCAAATACACTCGTATTTCAGACATTCTGTCTGGTCCGTAATATAACACTAGTGTACGTAACGCGTAATTAAATACCCACATATTCAAATTCAAACTAGACGCACACGTGCGTTCACTCGTGCCCCGGAAGCCCCCTTTTAGGAGAGGCTTCAATGACCAGCCCCGTTCGTACTCTTCCCCGAGCCGTTTCACGCATTCTTCACTTAACCGTAACATAATAAAGACCTTTTTTGACCTTTTTAAAGAATATCTGATTAGTCAATTTGTCTGTCAGCAGCTATTAGTCGACATGCAAAATATTACCAGCGAATATACCAGTTTATTCAACTTTTTATTTCACTATGTGTCTCAATTGTTTGCTGTAAAGACTTCTACAACGGCGTTTTTAACACAATAACAAATCGTGAATTTTTTCGTTCATGTTTCGGATGTTTTAAACAATAAAAGACGTTACGTGACCAACAAGGTCAATGGAACCTATCCGTTCCATGCAATGGTCTGCTTTAGAATTCCGTATTAAAATTCAGTACAAAAACCTCTCAGGATCTCTTGAATGCTTGAATGAGGAATACAATTGACTTGCTTCTACGTATGTTCGTTTAGCAACATGTAGGATGAGAAATTCGTAGATTCACAGCTCATAGGAAATACTCAGTTTATCCATGTTTATCGCGAGGGTTCTCTTTCAAGTACTCCATTTAGAGTTCGATATTTGGTCAAAGTATTGGAGATGAAGCTCAAACTAACAGCCCATTCTGAAGCTCTTATAAGTATAAAGGTATACCTGGAGTTAAAAGCTCCAAATTACATTGTGCTACTGCAGGAAAAGCCTGTCTCTGAAAGCTATTTTCTTTGTAGTCGGCCATCTTGCATTCCTAAAGTTCCTCGCTGGCGTTCACTACGGAGGTGATGAATGAAGGGCATTGTTTCTTACGTTCTTAACCAATCAGGAGTGCACACGTCACCGATTGCGCAAGAATGCTGCATTCTCGAGACGACGAAAGAAAAAGAAAAAGAAACAATCGCGTTTTATAACTCGTTCCCGGCCTAGAGGCCTGGGCACGAGTAATAACGGCTAAATGTAACGCACGCGCGACAGCGTAGACAATTATTGTGTTACGTACACTGTCTGGTGTTGTATTACGGATGTTCAGAATACGAGAGATCTGTTAAGTGTCAGTTAGATTTTCTAGCATGTGAACAGGCTGAGGGGGACTAGGGAGGAGGGAGATGGGAGGGGGAATAATAGAGCCTGTTCATATCAAATTTTCTAGTTCTTTTATAAAATACAATTTTGCTGTTTAATGACAATTTTTATTTTCAAAAACGTTTGCAAATGCATGAGCGCGCGCGTGTTGTGTGTTTTCATAGAGCACGTTCGAAAGCGTAGTTTGGCCAATCAGAGCGCGCGTTTTATCATAGTTATTTAATGATCGAGGCGGCACAGTAGTTCCAAGAGAAAATTCACCTAAGCACACTTGATGCTCTCCATCAAAGCCTTCCTGAATTCTCTGCTAAAGGTTCCATAGATAAATATATTGATAGCACTATTGCAGTAACTCAAGACAATTGTTAAATAAAAGAAAAGACCAGGTATTGGACGGACAACGTTCGCCATCAGCAATGCATAAAAAGGCGTCCAGCATACAATAAAGACCCCTATGACAATAAGAAAAGTCTTGAAAGTTTTAATTTCTTGTCTTATTGTTCTAGACAAAGACCAACTAGCTTTGGTTTTTGGCTTTGCTGAAGACGGATGGAGCGACGTCGATGCTGAAAGATGATTGGACTCAGCAGCGGTGTGAACTCCACGTATGGACTCTTGTACGTTCACGTGAATACGTTTCTTATGCCTCCGTGCTACGAGCCAAACCCGAATGTTAACGAAGATCAGGAAGAAGACGGGTATAATAAATACAAAAACAGATCCCGTTCCAGTAATAATAGGATTTGCCGTCTGAATAGTGCAGCTAGGTGGTGAATCTCCAGCTTGTTCAGAATGAATCCCAACGATTAGCATGACTGCAATGCAAAGACTGACGACCCACGCCACAGCGATCATCCGACGAACCCGGATGTCTGTCATGCGCAGTTGGTAATGGAGAGATGACGTCACAGCTACGTAACGATCCCAGCTCACCAAACAGAGGTTAAGAACCGAGGCCGAGCAAAACCAAAAGTTAGCGAGAAGCCACGCTTTACAAGTGAACGAACCAAAGATCCATCGACCTGGAAAACAAGAAAATTCAGCTTAGCTAGTTTTGCATGGAAAGCCTCAGGAACCCAGTGGCCTAATAATTTGTTGCTTGTTTCTCGCTCCCAGGAAAACTACTTCTGGTAACATTACCTGTTAGGACTTGTTCCGGAAGCTAAGTAAAGTTTTCTCTCCGTTTCTGATTGGTCCGGACCCAATCAGGTCCACCAACGCAATCAGCATCTTGTATATATAGAAAAATTACAATAACTGGTAAAATGACGTCATAATGAATTTTTACTTCCGGAACAACGTCTAACAGACGTTTTCTGGGAGCGAGAAAAGAACAACAGAATTAGTCCCTGGGTTCCCGTGGATGAGTTTTGAACGTCTCGTCACCGTCACTACAACAATGCCCCAACGCCCTCAAGCGGCAGATAGCAGCTATGGTATCCCATAAACATTAACTCTTATTTCATGTCAGTAAGCGGATATTTCAAAACGACTTCCTCAAATTATATTCTACTTTTGAGTGGTTTTTTTTTTTTTCGTTTCTAAGCAACCAGTAGGCTTTGATGACAAAAGCTGGGGTAGACTCTGGAGACAATTAAAAGAAGTTGGACCAGTTTTCCTCGATGTTGCTACAGCAATGCGTCTATAAATAGACTGTTTTCTGCAAATTAAAATAATAATTTGACACACAATGTATTTTTTTTCCATTTCTCACCTTAGGGGGCTCGCAAAAAATAGAGATGAGGTTGAGTTGGTTTTTTTTTAATCAGCTTGGCTAAGGCCATGCGGTTACAGATGGTTTATATAGTTCTTTATAATAATGAAATAATAAAAATGTGATGAAATCATCGCAGTAGTGATAATACTCACCTTCCATTTCGAATGTCACGTGATAGGCCAGTGAAACGGGCAGGACGAGAGCTCCAACCAAAAAGTCAGAAACTGCTAAACTTGCAATGAAGTAAAAGGCAGAAAATCTCAGTCGTCTTGTCCTGAAAATCGTCCACACAACCAGAAAATTCCCAACCAGAACCAAAAGCATAAGAAGCAGCAGAAAGAGGAAAATTATAGCAACTCGAGGCATGCTGAGAACTTCGGTAAGAGTGTGACGCTGAGACGAATTCATCGACGAGTTTTCCACCATTTTCACTGTTAGCATTCAAGTGGCTTTTTTTGAAGGAAGAAGAGATGCTCTTGCCCCTATAAACAAGTTCTTAGTGTTACTCTATGACTTAATCATTCATCAAATATATGTATTACACCGATTCTGCTACGATATGAATAAAGGCGGTGTTATACGAGACGATTTTTACGACGATTTTCAGCGCAACGGCGTTGCGTTAAAAATCTTTCTCGTGTAACATGACACTTGGAACGAGTTTTCTTGCAATTTTCGCTTCGGCAACGCGTTTGCGAGTTTTTGAATCCAAGTCAGAAACTCGCAACGAAAAATATAGCAAGTTGTTGCAACGTTGCGCAGTAAATCGTCGTTAAAAATCGTCTCGTGTAACACCGCCTTAAAGCTAATTGCTGGGTTTCATCCATTCTTTTGGGAATCAAAAGACAAAGAACCGGTAGCCATGTTGGATGAGCAAACAATACACGCTAATGAGAAATCTTTTGCTGAAGTTCATCCAAGATGGCTGCCGGGACGTAACATGCAACCGAAGAATAGAAGAAGAGTTGCCTCATTTCTCTCGCATATATAATTCATACACTTTTTCTTAAGCTGATGTTCAGTACACGGGACGATTGGCAACGACGATTTGATGTCGTGTAACAAACCACACGGAACGATTTTTAGACCAATTTTTGCTTCGGCAACACATTTCCAGTTCTGGACTTGCAGCGCACAATGACGACGGAGTTTGATCCAAAGTTGTACCGGCATACATTACGCGAAAAATCGTCGTGGCCAATCGTGTATTTGTCGTTAAACATTGTCGTTAGTCTTTCGATGCTCGCCATAAATGGCCGGATTCTTGGGTTTTTCTTTTTTCTTTTATTTCACTTAGAAACTCGTTTCACCCCACTCAATTCACACAAATGAAGTAAGGATCAGGACCACTTACGACTGAGACCGACGCTCTGATCACTCGACCGTGCTGTCTTTCGGTTTCACCAAAACGCAAAACATTAAAAACACGTCCCTTATAGTGTCGACAAATCTAAATACTTTTGTCTAGTCTAATCAAGTCTAATCAACTCTAGGTTTCTTATTTACACATCTAATTTTTAAATACATATAAATAAAAAAGAAGAAAAAAGATACAGAATTATGAAATAATTACAGAAATACAGAAAATTTTATGTCGGAAGTGTGCGGTGGTTAGAGCCGCATAGCCTTCGAGCTAACCACCGCAAATTTTCAAAAATAGGTATCAAAAAGTGATATATTGTAGGTTTTACCTTTTCTATCCTCCTTGACGACGATCGTCCAGCTAGGGTACTTTTCTAAACACGTTTCACCATCCGGCGAAAAATATCGGCAGAGATTTTGATATCACGTAGTCAAGCACAAAATAGAATCTCGAAAAAGAAAAAAGAAAAAGAAAAGAAAAATTTCAGTAAAGCTAAAAGAAAAATAAACACACACAATTAAAAAATATGCATATATAATATATATATATAAAATATATTATATATAATTAGTAGGAAATGTAAAGACGACAAAGGTCTCTCAAAACGTCTTTGTACATAGGGCGAACAAGTTAGAGAGCGTTTTTGAGACGCAGTTGGCCGTGTAAACAAGGGACACCAGAGCGATAAAGCCATTCTAATTAAAAGTTCACCATCAGTATAAGCGGAAAAATGGAGAGTTTTCGGGAAACCCACTATGAATTCAGATCGATGCGAACATTTTTCTGGGCGTTATTAGAACCAAAACAATAGCCTTATCTCTTCCAAAATTCACAGAGAAGGAAAAAAGATTGTCTTTTCTTAAGATAAATTAACAAAAATCAGAGTAACTAAGAACTGATGAGGATTTGTTCACACGTTTGGACGAGGCAAAATTTCGTTTTAACGAGCATATTATTGTTTATTCCGTGTTGTGGATGAAAATGACTAGTATATACCGCCCTGTGGACATGGAAAAAAGACTTCCAAACCCAAACACTCTAAAGCTAAAAGATGATCAGTTTAACTGCTCTATTGCTAACTTACGTAATAGCTTGAATTTCAGTACTTTTTACTGCGACAAAATAAAGTATATGACAGCAAACAATTCAAAAATGGAATGACAGTGGAAGTTCAAAAGACTGAAGATGTAAAGCACAGACAAAACCGTATAGATACCTTGTAAACTGTAAACTATCGTTGTTGGTTCCGCTTATTCCTTGGCGGTGACAGTCTATCAAAAAAGGTCTACTCGAAATCGGCTTAACGGCAGATGGTTGGGGTTTGACACTGCTGGCCTCTCGACAGTTCTAATTGTTTTCCGTAGCAAATCCTGTCAGTATATATTCTGAAAGCCGCTATATCTATGACATAGTTCCTGAGGGTTAAATTATTACTGATGACGAGTCACCTTTGTAAATATTTGATTTTCCTTAAAGAACACTCTTAACTTAACAATAACAGACATATGATCTTAGAACAATCCTCTAGCTTTGATTAATTCAATAAAAATGGAAAGGAAAGCAGAAAAACAAAGAAGTTTTATTTTGATACAAAGGGTTTTAAAGACTCTTTGCGGGGTAAACTGAGTCGTTTGAAAAGACAGTATCTTCAAGCAAATCAAATCAGCTTTATGTTAACACTTAATTTTGTTCAAATATTGGTTATTGTGATACGAATCGCATTTATGTGAGAACAAACTATACACACAGAAACTTTAGATTAGAAATAATTGAAAAACTCATGTGTTTTGTTATTGTACTCATTACGAGACTTAGATTATGATTGGCTACAAAATGGCGTCTTTTTTCAATTACTACAGTCTTTTTTATTGGTCAATTGATGTACAATTAGTTTTCTGATTGGCTAATCGAATGAAACTATTTTAATGCCATGTTGATGAAATTGACTACGAATTGCAAATCTTTCTTTTAGGTGGCTTTTTTTTTACCGTGCTTGGAAGAGCTTTCCTAATTTTCCCTCTAAAGAGAAGAAGGAAAATTAGAGGAGCGAATTAGGAAAGCTCTACCAAACAGGGTAATCTTTTTTTCTCCGAAAAGTATTAAAAAGTTAGAAAAACGTTGTAGCAAAGCGATAAATTAAAGCGGCGTTTGCAGATGGGCGCAAAATGAAAAATAATTTCTTATAAGTTTGTCGATAAAAATCTGCATTGAAAATCTAAAAATACAATCGATCATGTTCAAGGTCTATTACTTTCTATCCTGGGGTAAATTATTGAAATTTATCATTCGAATAGAGTACCTGACATTGCCTACGGCGATGCTGCATTTCACCTGCTTCGTTCCATATATAGCAGTTTTCGTGCATTTCATTCCACTTAGCTTCTCTCATTGTTCAATTAAGATTCTGGCTGATTCTCAAATTTTTCGGAAAATTAAAAGGATTCATTAGTAGAGCGATAACACTTAAGCCGTGAAATAACTTAGTAACTAAATAGAGACAAATAGTAGCAAAACCCTTTGTTTTCTATTGTTTCATTAGTACTATTTGTACTTTTTAGTTAGTACTTGTTTCACGGTTTTAGTGTTATCGCTCTATTCATGCATACAATGAATGTTTTGTTCGTTCCTAAGAAAGAATTCACGAATATAAAATAAATCCATCGTCAAAGATGTTTAAAAATTGCAAAGAGGATATATCTGATCAAAGACGCGGGGTTAGTGAGGATTATGATTGGATTACTATTTTGAGAAAAATTTATTTGTTTGTGAACGGATGCCTTGGATCCGCACGCTGAAAGGTCCACTGCATGTGCTGGTCAATGTTCTTCTTATAATTGAAATAATGTTGACAAAATCGGCTCGTTTTTCTTAGGAAATACGTAGGGGGTAACGGCAAAGGCATTTGACTCCGATTGACACCGATCGAAGTGAAAATCAAAGGTAGTTAGGTTTGAACGCACTCAAATGCCTAGTGATTTCCTGAAGTTACACTTGACTTCTAGAGAAATAAATTACAGGCTCGTAACATGGTATATGGGATCAGGGATCAAGCTCCAAATTATAGCCAGGATCAGGGATCAGAGGCCAGGGCTCAGGGATCAAATGGATGGGATCGAGGATCAGGGACATTGGGTCAGGATCAGGGATCAGCTCAGTTTTTTGCACCAAGGATCAGGGATCAAAAATTTCAAAAAATATGGGCCTCAGGAATCAAAATTTCCGTAAAAACCCGGGATCAGTAAGACGAAAATATACCATGTTACGAGCCTGAAATTAGGTAGAGGGCAAATACAATGCATCTCCGAGTCAACTTATTCCTACTGTTTGATTTCGTTTGATAACGTGTCAACTAGTTCATTCTAATCGAGCATTTTTGCACGGCAAATGAGTCATTAATAGAGATAAAATGTACTGTATTATGAGAGAGGTGATCTGATTTTGATCAGTGGAAAAATCACGTTCCTAAATATCTTCCAAAAGCTTTACAAATTCAGGGCCGTAGCAAGCCTTGAAAAACTATTAATTTAACTTTTTTTCCCTTGCTTGCTCTGTTTATTATAATGCATAATAATTAATAAATGCATACGCATCCTACAGTGCGTTCTGATTGGTTCTGCATTAGACTCCTCCAAAAGAAACTCTTGGGCTGTCTTTGGAATAACACTTGCATAGAAAGCGTGCCGGGACTGGAGACGACTCTCCTCAGTCCTTCTCTTATCTATAAAAGGAAACCCAAACCAAACAGATCCAAAAGAAATGTCTTGGATATTCCAAAAAAGTGGTGAAATTTTCAAAAGGAAGTAACTGTTGGTTTTGCACTCGATGGCAATTTTTGACAGTACGAGAGAAATATTCCACACACGAGAATCGAGCAAAAGGCCCTCGTGCACCAAACAAAATACTACTGGCATGAAGTCCGGCAATGTTAGTATTGAAAAATTTAGCCTCTTTCGCATCCATTCTACTCCCCTGCGATTAATGGCTTGTGAGAATGAACCGCGAAGGAAGTGGAGTAAGATTCTCGTCACGCCCTGTCGAAGCTATGAAAATTAGGGGTGCTTCTTCCTTTTACACTGCAAAACAGCAAGAACCCCTCAAATATGCCATGAAGTGCAACGTAACGACTACAACAAATTTGGGACAACTCAGAATCCAGGTAGCAAATACATTCTAATCTCTCATTTCATCTCATCGTTTCATCTCGCTAATGTCATGCTAATCAAATACATGCTACTCCGAGACATCTCCAGACTCGCTACCACCACATTCGATATGTACTTTACATCTAATTAACACTCAACACACGTTAATTTTTGCCGAAGGAGGGAAAAACCGGAGAACCAGGCAATTTTCTATTGTTCGGCGGCAATTTCAACTTTCCCGCATAAGAATGTCTTGGGTTTCAGACAGAAAATATACCTATTTCAAAAAAGGATGTCCTTGCATTGGTTTTGCTGCATACTGAATATTGCACACCAATCATGAACAAAGTGTAACTGGCAAACAAGTAGCATTGTTGATCATTTCCATTGTCGTTTTGACACTTATTTGCCTTAGTTATAGCTGTTATAGAGGATTTTCACTATGTCATCTCCAAAACAAACTGAACTACAAGGCATTTTGGTCTTTGAATGCACTATTCAGTGTGCAGAATGCAGTATTCAGTAGGTATTCAACGTTTTTTGAAATAGCTGTATATCAAGTTATATGTAACACAGTTTTTATTATATAATTTGCAAAACTCTGTTTTTACAAAAAAGTTTCTTATTTTGCACTAAAAGATATCTTGCATTATATCAAAGCAAAAGAAACTCTCAATTTCCCATGTTCCCCACAGAAATTTTGCTATATTACAACTTAGAAAGGACAGGACTCATATATTTAATTCAATAGGAATAAATGTGCTAACTTTGAAGAGATTTTCAGGTTTTAGTCAATAAGATGGAAGGTTTAAACAATTAGCACCTTCTGCATTTCTTGCGGTTTCTTTGCCTAGTTCTTACTAGGGGCATTTCTAAATCACAATTTTCAACGATTAAGTAAGTATATATATGAGGAATGTTCACATAAAAAGCATTCTAAAGGATTCTGTGTGTATCCAATAGCAAACGACTGCAAACAATTCTAGAACAAATCTAGAACAAAAGCATCTTAGCAAAAGTAGAGCCTTTTTATGTGCTCGAACCTCGTGTTGTGTTGTAGAGAAAGAGGGGTAAACTTGCTCGCAGTCGTTTTCGAGACGCACTTTCACCAAATAGCGCCTTGAAGGGACATTTTTCTCGGTATTTTCGGCATTTATTGGTGTACAAAGTGTTGCCAGATTATGACTTGCTAAAGCATAATACATCATGAGGAATATTCACATAAAAAGCATTCTAAAGGATTCTGTGTGTATCCAATAGCAAACGACTGCAAACAATTCTAGAACAAATCTAGAACAAAAGCATCTTAGCAAAGTAGAGCCTTTTTATGTGCTCGAACCTCATATATATAAATGATGATGTAGATCAGTGATGTCACGCACTCAATACATCATAGTGCCGGCTACGTCACACAAACGTCATATATGTCACGCTATCACTATTGAAGTGTTTATATAGTGACAAATTAACATATAATATTCTAAAATGAATACAGGATTTCGATTCATGCTGTCACTACATTTTAATTAACGGCAAGGAATCAGCAAGACATACAGACATTTTCAATCTCACAAAGGAAGTTCATTACCAATTCAGCTAATTCGTGAATAATCACCATACAGTCCAGTGGTCCCAGATTGTCCAAAAACACTGAAGCTTAAAGAACCACTCATTCAAAACATGTTCTAAACTAACAAAATGGCGAATGGAACCAGTGGGTCAGAAGAGGAACTAACTATAGCTGAAGCTCTTTGCAAACCCGAGGTGGCAATTGCTTGCTCTCTGCTTCTTTTGCTGTTGATTGTGATCATGTTTGGCAACCTGACTGTCATGAGGACGGTTTATATGACACCAAAGTTGCACTACGCCGCGTTCTACTTTGTTGTGAGTCTTGCGGTCGCCGATTTATGGTGGGATTTTTGGTGCCTATTTCTATTGTCTACGTCGTAGCTGTCCATATGAAAAGTAAGTTTTTAATTTCCAAGTTGTAGAGTAGTTCTGTCCATCTTTTTAAAATGTAAAACGAAGTAAACTTTTGATTCAGATTAGTACGACTATGACACCAATTACATCCAATTTGAAATCTAAATTCCAATTTCGAAACGATTGAACATCAATTACTTGATAATGCTAAAAATTTGGAATCAAGTAACTGTAGGTGATTTCGACAGGTCAGTGATATATAACGAATGACACGACGTCCTAAACTCAAAAATACTCAAAAAAAGTCCTGTTTAGCGAAAAAACGAATATTATAATTAGCAGATGTTTGCTTGTCCATTTAATCTAAATTCGACTAATCGAAACCTAGGGTAATAGCAAAACACTGAATTAATTATTTCAACATATATATAGCTTTATGCCCAGAATTTGATCATTATTATCTTGTTGAAAAAACGGAGAAATATACGTTTTTCAAAGGCTTTTATAAAGTCATTGCGACCATAGAGCATGCATAAATATAATACAAAGATTGGCATCAATGGAAAGTCATTTCAATTTGTTTTCCCAGTAATTCACATTGAGATTTCTATGATTAAAATAACAGACACAGACAATGAAAAATGAGTTAGTATCTAAGATTAATGATAATATATATAATATAACAATAATATATACATAAAAGTACTGCCTGATATGAAAGATCGGCAAGGGGTATGAAATTTAGTGTTTAAATTTAAAGTGAATGATATATACGAAATAATAGCAAAGTCATTTTCCGTCCAGATATATCACATATTTAAATTTCATATTGATGGGAATCTTGAGTCCAAATATATTGTGTATAATTTTTAACTATTACTTCATTCACCGTGCGATTGTAATGATATACAACTCATAAGAAAGCAGTCAATCGCTTCAAGTATTTACTTTGAGATCAATCCAGCCGAACTGGTGTCAGAGTAAATAGACAATTTTAAACG